>CM072168.1:142408-177408 GCA_036850595.1 Rhyacichthys aspro | reverse complement strand
ACAGTAATGGTATTTTTTAAAGTGCAACATTACAAATAATCAAGCACTCAGATCCAGAGTAGTGGTATTAAGTATTCAGACCCCTGTTTTACACAGATAGTTGATTCTTCAAAGATTGAATTTTGGGTTTTAACTCACATCTGCCCAGGTTTAGCATGACCTGTTGAATAAAGTGGAAGGTGCTTTTCATGCACTTGGGGTAATCCAAGTGCAATGCATAAACCAGTCCAAAAAGAACACAGAAAGCCTGCGGCAGGTTGGCCAGCTCCTCCATTACCACTGTACAAGTCCTTGTCAGTTGCATCCTAACAGAAAAAGAAACAGACAAGGGAGAGAGGACAATGTAATGTCAATAATGCTGTATTGACCACAGAAATTAAGAAAGGACAATATGGAATCAGATTTGGACAGAACTATTGACTTTTAAATAAATTCAAATAAAAGATATATTTTCAAGATATTATTTTCATTCCAACATAACATTTTATAGTTTTTTATTTTTAACATGAATTAAAAATGTGATTTAATAAAAAAATAATAATTCACGTCATCATAAAAAGAAATGAATTTTAATAAATAATATTATTAATAAAATTAATCGAATGTTTTTATTTTAAATGTTAATAACATGTTACTATTATAACTCAAAGATTTTTATTTATTTTTTGGTTTTGTTTTTTTCTCTTTTGCCTCGTTAATTCTTCTGCGTTTCAGTCAGTTTTGCTTTTGACTCTTCAATTTTTTCTTTGGAGTGAAAGTTGATCATGAGGTGGGCCTTAGAATAGTGCCTGCTCATTGGCTGGTAATAGTAAAAACAGAGCGAACAGAACAGGCTTACTCTGATTCCTTGGTGTTTGTGTGGACATTGCAAGTATGAGCCCCAAGATTTCTTTGTGGGACCTAATAAGGACTAACTTGTTTTATGTAGGTAGATCAGGACTAAACCAGGTCTAAACCACGACTTAACCATGACTAAACCAGGTCTAAACAGGGTTTAAACCAGGACTAAACCAGGTCTAAGATACATGTTTAAACGACTATAAGAAATACTTTTACTGCAGTTCAAAAATGTAGAAGTAGAAAGTCAAGATACCTGCTCTAAAAAGTAGTGAAGTAAAAGTAAGAAGTATTCATCAAAGTAAGTACAGTAAAAGTACCTAGAATTTGTAATTTTTACTTGTACTTTTACTTTTCACTTAGTTACTTTCCACCACTGGATGGAGGGTGTTCACTGCTAACTCCAACAAGTGAAAACATCAGTATTAATAGTTAAAACGTCGTTTTCACTGCTCACAGACAGCTACAAAAGCTATGGGTGTCTTAAAAGAGAAAAATGTCCGTTAAAATGCTTTACACTGTCAGCCAAATGTGTCATTCCCACACCAATTACCACGTCAGTTTAGCTAATGAAAACAGTTTTTTTCCACTTCTCTAAGAGTCATTGGAGCTAACGTTAGTGCTAACTTTAAATCAAAAGCCACGACAGAGTAAAATGCGGTCGCTCACTCACCAGATTCAGTCGTCCTGTCTCCCTCTTTTTCTCTACTTCACTCGAGGCCCACGTTGTCTGGCAGGGAAGCCAACAGGACCGGCACCGACGGCTTGCTTACTGTGTGTGTTTGAAGAGAACATGTCCGTTAAAATGCAATACACTGCTAGCCAAATGTGTCTTAACCATAGAATGTATAAATAATGGAAGCAATGTCTCCATTTGGTCTAATTCGTCCAAATGACACCCAATGAACGGCGCTTCCATCTTGGATATTTTGACTCCTCCTACAGAGGATATTACTAAAATGGGCAAAGAGGGCAGCGTCTAAACTGCTCCTGGGCGGGCTTTTCAAATGCGCGGTTCAGAAACACGCCCCTCATCTCAGAGCCGACCGGAGCTGAACAAGCTAACGGCTAACGACATGCTAACGGCCGATGCTAACTGTTGTGGACCAGGCCTCTCACTCTGTCGTCTCTCAGCTCGGGGTAAGTCCAAAAACTTTACAACGAAGTTTAGTTTAACTCCTGCTGTAAATATCAGATAATTATTATCAAAATTAAAGCGGTTTTACTTATATAATATATCATAGTTTTAAGCATGAGGAAATTTTTATCTTAGTCTGGTAAACCTTTCTAGTTCTGTTAAAAAATAAACCGTGATTTTCGAATATATTTCATTATATCCTTAATATTTGTTTAAATATCTGTCCCTAATTTGCAACTTCTGTACATTAAGGCTTTAGTATTTGATGGAGGCACATTTTGACAGTAAAATAATAAAGCCTCATTCTTATTGATGATGATAATAATATAACAGCAATGTTTAAGCATATAACACGTGAAGATATTCAAATAGTGATCTTTTAGTTCATATAATGCGAAACCCAGGACCCCTGCAAATGTGCAGCATTTAGACAGACCTGTATTTTCCATTTACACATAAACTATAGATAAAGAAACACTCAGATCCACTTTTAATGTTTTTTTTTCTTAGTGTGACATTGATGAGTGTTTAATTTAAGAAGCATACAAGTATTTAGTCACACGTATAATCTCTTACTGTGGAGAAACAGCATTGTATTTCTACATGTTTTATTGGCTAAACATTAAATACTGTTTTTTGTTTTTGTCTGTGTCTGTGTGTGTCCTGTGAGAAAGAACCTCTGTGGAGCAGTTACATGAAGATTAGACCCGTGTCAAACCTGTGACAAAGAAGAACATGGACCAGCTTCACCTGAAGCTTCCTGAAAATAAAGATCATGTCTGCCTCAGGATCTGTGTTTTACTAAGTACTAATATTTACTGTTCATAATGGCTCTGCACTCTTTTTAAACTAGACATGGTCTACATACTTTAACATATGAATCTGATTTGATAAAAACTTACTCCCACTAATTAACTGCTGAGGGTAGTATTAACCAGAATGTGAACAAATTAAATCTGTTATTCTTTATGTTTTATGATGTATATAACATTTATTAACACAATTTACTTTACTGTCTTTAACTTCTGCCTGAGAGTGTTTTAAAATGATCTTAAATGAGAACCCTAAATAAACTGAAGAATTTTATGCTCAGGCCACAATTAGGAAGTCATGTGAAAAATAAGTGCAATAAAATGAAAAATAAGGCTGTGCATTGTTCATTTTTAATTGACTGCAAACTGTGACAGCACATGTGGAAAGTAAGGTGAAAAAGTATGTATTGTAATATATAGTACATTAGGATAGCATTTCTGTAATACACAAAAACAAATGCTTGTTATTCTATGTTGTGTAAAATGTCTGATGAAAGAGAAGATGAAAGTGGAAGTGGCAGGAGTCTGGTCTTCAACACACACTGGTCAGGTTTGTCTGGATCACCTCCTTCAGGAAACAATACACAAAGTCAGTGAAATACAATTCAACGAAGACCCCAATTATACTGATCGGTTTATTTTAAGAATGTAATATTAATATAGATTCAAATCAATCTTTTCTTAAATTATAGGATTACTGTATTGCAATATAAAACGTAAGCTTTTTTTTTTTTGCCTTAAAATAGCAATAAGATTTAAATCTGCATGAGGGAGTAAAGCATTGCAGTACTGCATCATAAACCTCAATTTTGTCTAATCACAAAATAGTGTATTATGTTTAGAACAAATAAACATAGTCTTAAGAGCATAATTCCAGTCAATATTATAAAACTAGTCTAATCACAGTAATGTTCTGGCTTTACATTAACTACTTACATTTCTGAAAATGATAACCACATTTTAATGTCTTAATAAACAATTAAAATAATGCCACCACATCTTTTTATATGAGACTGCACTTCCCCAAATCTAAAATAAACATAGAAATATTCCTTAAAATTCAAAATATATCGAACTTTTCCATCTCATTTTGCGACTGGTTTTAACTGCTTTGATACCTCTGAGAATAGCCTTAAGGGCTGTTAGCATATCTGCTAAAATAAATTGCTAATAAAGACTTAAGCAAATATACAATGTGAATGTTACTCACCAAAAAGACTGGAGCCAAGCTTCTTGGACGGTCTGTTAATGAAGGGCACATAATACTACAAAAAATAACTCAGTAGTTTTATGCAAAACTTCTCTGAAGAGCAAAAATGACACAGCTAACACCTAGCAGCTAGCGTTAGCATCGTACAGGCTAGCGGCCGCCATGGCCCACACAAAATGACACCCTGTCAATCAAAGTAGCCACTCCCTTAATTATGCATAACCCTAAAGTTAAACTGAGGGCAAACCAAAGAATTTAAAAAAAATTCACTCCCCCCAGAGTTGTCACGTAACAAGAACTCAGCTCTAGAGACCAGAACCATCTTTTGTACCAGGCTGTAAAAGGGTTTTTTACACTTGTAAAGTTGCAATTGGATTTTATAATATAATTCTTCTTTTGGAGCCTGCCCTCTGGTGGATGGAGGTATATCGCTGTATGGCGCCGTCCTTACGCGAGGACTATTTATGAGGGAGTGTCCTAGCCGCTTGGTCTTAACATTACCACGTCAGTTTAGCTAATGAAAGTGTTTTTTCACTGCTCTAACAATCTTTGGAACGAGTGCTAATTTTAAATCAAAAGCTACCACAGAGTAAAATGTGGTCGCTCACTCACCAGATTCTGTCGTCCTGCCTCCCTCCTTTTTCATCTCCTTTACTCCATTCGAGTATAAGTTGTAAAATAACTGTCGGACACAACAGCATCGAACAGTTTAAAATTCGCAGGAGAAGTGACGTGCAACAACGTGCCTTCAGGCAGGTGACCTATGCTGTATTCAAGTGATGTCAGAATAATCGGGTAAATGATTGTCCGACTGACAAAAATCACACAAACACTGATGGGCTAAAGTAAACGTCTGCCCATGTAGAGTAAAAGAGATTAATGAGTTATTTATTTGCATAAACCATGATACCAAGTTAATATTTTTGTGATTTTAGGTATTGTAGAGTCTACTAGTAGAATACAATATCAAGTCTGGGATAGAATCACTGATATAAAGCTTAAAAAGTGTTTCTGCATAGTTGATCACAACATTTAATATCACCAGCTAACAGCTTACCATGTCTTTTTAAATGTTTTGAGTATTAAAATATAAAAAATCTTCTTTGTAGCATCCACCAAGTTGAAAAATGACCTCGGGAACACCGAACCTTCCTACACTACATGAATGCAGCGGGAATTTAAGAGGCTGGTCATGACCACAACTTAAAAATTCCATCCCTTTTAGCTTAAAGTTACTCATTCATGACATTACTTACAAATGTAAGTTCATTCTACTTCAAATTAGTAGACTGTGCTTAAATTTAATAGTTATACAATCAAACTTAAACGATCTATGTACGTTGAAATTGATTGTTTGAGTGGTAATGACATCCGGGCTAACAGTGTATCAATCCTCAGACTTTATTTAGATGTATCCTGACACAAGTGAAGTTCTGCTGATTTCTGAAGGTTTTTTGCAATAAACACATTTTCATATTCAACTTGTGGTATTTATAAAGAAATGCTGCAATATGCTGGTGTATACTGGTCATTTCAAATAAATACAGACTTCAGTAAAAATGTGTCATAAATTTGATATAAATAACAAAAAGTACAGTGAAATATCTAATGGCCTAGTTAAAAAATAAAGGAGCAGAATGAGCAAAAGTGGGCACAGCTCCCAAAATCTGTCAGCAATTAAAAGCACTGTTACTTTAAGTTTGAAAAGATCCCAATTTAAAAAAAAAGTGATTTGAATTATATATTATAAATGAATAGCAAAATATTCAGTGAAAATACTACTCAAGTACTGGTTTCAAACCACAAATAACAATTGCAATGCATCTGAGATAATTCAGATTCCGATGACTTTATTAATCCCACCAGGGGCAATTCATTTGAGCAATAAATAAAGGCAACAACCAGACATGACAACAAATATGTACAATAGTGTAGGGTTTATTAGCCTTAATTCTGTGAATAATTAGTTTGAACAATCCTGGGGCACCACTTGATGACATCAAGAACAAATTAATGGCCAATATTTAATTGATCGAAGGGGAAGAACTTTTACAAAGTGTAAGTACCCATTAATTGGTAAAAACAACCTTACAACGACATATGATTAAACATGGTTTATGAACAGGATAATATGATTAACAAGGGATGGATTTTGGTAATGAATAAAGGGAATAACACGAGGTATGAGTAAGACGCCAATTCTATGTCAACTTTGAGGGCTTACTTTGGTCGGAGCGGAGGCAGGACGAGAGGCTGGGGTTTCCAAGACGACGTTACCAGAGAGATACTCTAGGGACGACGTCTAGAGGCCACCAGCGTTGTTCGGGTTCGGAATCCTTCGGACTGGCTCTACAACCGGGAACACAGCTCCGCAGTGTTGTTCAGCTGGAGACCGTATGGCTTTAGTCTCCCAGTTAAAGTCTTGACACAGGCCCTTGGAGATCAATGGATGGCATCAGGCGTAGGCTATCGAAAGTAAATCCATGCAGACGGCAGGCCAGATTTGCAGTACAAAACTTAATTCCAAGTTTTGAAAAATCGAGGTTAGACAGCAATCACCGTTCAAATTAGGCTTGGAGTAACTTTGGTAAAAACAGTGGACTGAAAAATATATCCAAAGAAAACAAAAACTAACCACCAAACAAAATGTTCACTGCTAAATAAAACAAGCAATAACAAGAAGAAGCGACAAAACGAAGAAGTAAGCAGTAAGTTGCGAATAAGAAGTAGGCTGCGAACAAAGGATATTGGGCATTTTATATTTCTAAGTGGGAAGGCGTAACGCAGGCATAACTTTTTACTTTGGCGGGCTAATTTACCTAATATATGCAAATTAGGTGAAACTACTGATATTTCACCACTTCACAGTAAAATAAGAAGGAACAAGAAAGACATATAAACACATTAAACACAAACAAAAACTTGAATGCATGACTACATGTGCAGATTATATGTAGGTTAATAATACATGGTTACATATGACTCATTTATTAATTCATTTTACTAGGTTGTAGCGGACCATAAATGAAGCAGTCTCACGTCCGCTGGGATCCTGAAGACCTGTTAGATTGGAAGAAAATTTCATTATTGTCCCTTTTATTCCTTACATGAGTAGGGTTTTGTTTGTTCCAAGGTTTCCAGAATGTAATGACCGCTTTAACGGTGTCCTGTAGATGGAGACAAAGACTGAAGAGTCCACTGAATGCCTGTTACCAGACGAACTTGAAAGACATTCCATTGCTTATCTCTGTCTAGTCCATGGCTCCACAAACACTGGTCTCTGAAATTTATGACCCCTCTATGAAAATTGACATATTAACGACACCATTTAATCAACATATTCCATTTGGTGGGTAGTTTTCACTTCTCCCCCTGAAGGTGAGAATCCGGTCAGGCCTGAGGAGGTTGAATTTACATGACACAAGGTCCCAGGTCACAATCTATGTTGCTACAATAGAAAATACACTAAAAACACAGATGGAAGAAAACATTGATGCAATAGAATAAATATATTAAATATTAGCTATATAGTATTAAATATGCTATAAGAGATGAATACAACTTAATAAAAAGAGACTAGCTATTGGCCTAAAAGATTTTGTATACCAATTTGTTTTACAATATCGTAAAACATAGCGACATCTCAGCAACCAGGTAACAATGAAAACTCACATATTAGGACATGTCCAGATGAAACAGGAATGTGTGCCAACCAAATCATTCCGCACATATAACAACAATAAACCCTGGTTCACCCCAAAACTTCGCCACCTTCGCAAGGCCAAGGAGGACGCCTACAGGAGTGGAGACATTGCCCTGTACAGGCAGGCCAGAAACACACTGAAAAGGAGATCAGAGTGGCCAAGAAGCGCTACTCTGAAAAGCTGAAGGACAATTTCTCAGCTAACGATCCAGCAACAGTGTGGAGAGGCCTGCAGGAGATCACCAACTACAGGAGACGCCCTCCCCCCTGGAGGTGACAAAGCCCTGGCTGACGACCTCAACAACTTTTACAGCAGATTTGAGAGGGACCACTTCACACCTGTCCCTCACCCCTCTGCAGGTCCTCTTCCTGCCCTCCATGCAGTTAACATTGGACTGCACGACATCCTGCAGCATCTGGATCGCCCGGGGACTTATGCATGGATCCTCTTTGTAGACTTCAGCTTGGCGTTCAACACCATCATCCCCCACACCCTCGGCTCCAAACTGTCCCAGCTCACTGTGCCACCTGCCCTCTGTAAGTGAATCTACAGCTTTCTCACGAACAGAAGCCAGCAGGTGAGGCTGGGACAGTTCACCTCGGACACTCTGACCACCAACACCGGCGCCCCCCAGGGATGTGTCCTCTCTCCACTGCTCTTCTCCCTTTACACTACTGACTGCACCTCCACTAACCCCTCTGTGAAGCTCCTGAAGTTTGCAGATGACACCACTGTCATTGGTCTCATCCAGAACGGCGACGAGTCTGCAAGTGGATCAGCTGGGGCTCTGGTGCAGTCAGAACAACCTTGATCTGAACACGCTCAAGACGGTGGAGATGATAGTGGACTTTAGGAGACATCCCCCTGCTCTTCCCCCCCTGACAGTCCTTAGCAGCCCTGTATCCACCGTGGAGAGCTTCAGATTCCTGGGCACAACCATCTCACAGGATCTGAAGTGGGAGCAAAACATCAGCTCCATCCTCAAGACGGCCCAGCAGAGGATGTACTTCTTGCGACTCTTGAGAAAACATGGTCTCCCCCAGGAGCTGCTGCTGCAGTTCTACAATGCAGTCGTTTGCCACCAGGCAGGGCCAGACTAGACTGCCGCATATGGTGAGGACTGCTGAGCGCATCATCGGTGCCCCCCTGCCCCTCTATCCAGGACTTGTACTCCTCTAGGGCTCCTAAGAGGGCAGGGAACATCATAAAGGACTCCTCTCACCCCGCACATAGACTATTGGAACTGCTCCCATCAGGAAGGCGCCTCAGAGCCCTCCAGACCAGAACCAGTAGACACCGGAACAGCTTCTTCCCCACAGCAGTCACTTTACTAAACAGTTCAATATAATCTTGAACTAATATCACTGCACTGATTTCACTACCTCCATGATCATGCTGCACTTTATTGTATATTGTATATTTGTATTTTTAGTTGTATATAGATTTGTTATTTTTTTAACTAGAGAGACAACAACTGCCGGAGAAAAATTCCTTGTTTGTATTTGCATACTTGGCAATAAAGATGATTCTGATTCTGAATTGCATTAGCCTTCAGGAGAATATGTTTGATGCATAAAGAGGTGATGTCCCTCTGCTGCAGTCCTGTGATTTTAGAACAGATTGTATTAGGACTGTTCTTGTCTATGAATGTAAGATTGTTAAACCAACAGATAAAGGAAACACAGGAGGCTCTCAATAAAAGACTGATAAAAGAGACAAAGAATGGTGGGACTGACTGAGAAAGAAACAATTAATGCATAAGGTGAAATGTCTGTTGTGTTCACTCAAATTGAAGTTGATCATCAAAAAAGTGCCAAGGTAACTGTTTCCACACTCTTATAATAAATGATACTCATTCATTCATCTTCTACTGCTTGGTCCCCATTGGGGGTCACGGGTAGCTGGAGCCTATCCCAGCAGCCCTGGGCCTGAGGCAGGGTACTACCTGGACAATGGCCAGTCAGGGGGGTTAAGAGGTACTGTCAAATGGGATCTCTGACTGGCTCCAAATGCAGCATGGAAGGTATGAAGCAAAAAGGCTAATGAGAAGATTTTACTGGCATAATGTTGATTTTCACATTAAATGAGTATGACATACAATAATTTAAAGTGGGTTTTGATTAATTTTATAACTTTTCTTTAATCATGATGATAACTTTAACATATTCGCTGTTGTAATTTGTGGATGCGATTATACCAAATCTATCTGGGAGGTTTTTGGCAGTCCAATGCCAGATGGACACACATCTCTTCTCCTGCGAGTGGATGTCAGTCCCAAAACCATGAGCAGAAACCTAACTAATAATGGAGAGACATTGTGCTTATGTTTTGAGGACAAAGGGACTTAACAACTTTGTGCTATAATAGCAGTTTTAAAACTTCCTGAAACTTTTTCATCAAGTTCGAAGGATGGTTATTTCACCACAATGGATTATACTCTGTTTCGCTCAGGCTGTGTGGATTTAAAAACTGTTTCATGCTCTCCCTCCTCGGCAGTTTGGGCTATTTTAGGTGATTCTGGCCATTTCACCCCCATTTAGCCTACATTTTACAAAAGGTATTTAGTAAAACAATTTGACTTTTTCCCCTCCTCCTCAGCTCTTTTAAATAAATTTAGACCTTATTACCTTATTACCTTAAATTGGGTTAATTGGATAATTACAAAGGACTTTGTAATGTTCTGGTTTTTACTTTTATGGGAATTTACTTTGAGTGTCTCCATTCTTGACATAACGAGTTTCTTATTTTTTTTTTTTCAGATTATTATCTACTATTATTTAGGATATTTGAGCTGATTGCTATGCTTTTGTTGAACCGTCTGCAATAAAATTAAATAAATTCCAAATTATTTGTCATTATTTCAGGTGGTACATTTCAGTCCATGGTGGTAAAATGTTAGGATTTATGTGTGCATAAGATGTTATGTTCTTAATGGTTATTCTAGTTTAGTCCACTTACAAATATGTCCCTAAGGCTTGTTCCGAGCCCTTGTATTTTAACTTGATCAGTAACAAGAGCCAAGATCCAAAGAGGTAAGCCACCCTTAAACCGGCTGGACTAGTGTATGACTCAATCTCAGTTAGTCTCTCTGATGGAGTGACATGCTGGTAGAAGAGGAACAGAGATTGGGATTTCAGGTGGTTAAAATCAGGCGCGTTACCTTGACACTCAGCTTATGTAGTGCATTTTTGGGTTAGATGTGGGTAAGACCCAACTAGGCTCATGCCAGGACCCCATTAGATGGAGAGCTGACCTATTTTTACCGGGATCTAACACCCAACGTTTTTTGACTTTGAAGGAGTAAGTCTACCCCTGACAGAAGAACCCTGCTAGCCAATGGAGGCTACTTTTTCGTGTGAGATGACCCGGAGATGGAGCAGTAGTGCACGGATGAAATACTAAAGGCGCTCCATATGGGTGTGACAGCTAATTTTGAAAGTTGGATCACTCGGTCCAAGCCTGTTGGATTGTTCTAGATGGAGCCGAACAAGAGCAGACGAGATCACCTCAAGGAGAAGGGCCTGGTCGCACTGCAGAGTGACTCATCGCTGGACCCCATCCCGTTCTCAGCGCAAGAAGAGAGACTTTGGGGGAAAGCAACTTAAGACGACAAAGACAAAGATGACGAGGTGAAGACTCAAGATGGAGGCATCGCCAGAGAATACAGGGCTTCGGCCAAAGGAGCCAGAAGTGACCCAATTTCCACTTCAACCACCAGATCGAAACCGGAATTCTCCCCCAAATTTGCAGGTCCAGAGGGGACAGAGGAGCAAGGAGGATGTAGATTTTAGAAAAAGGGGGGAAAGGACCCCCGTGCTAGGAATTTATTTTCATCTAATCCCATGTGGGGATGGATGGGACTCTTGGGACATGGCTATTCAAAACCATGTTGCTGAACGTTGGCCTAGCATGGATAATACTATGATTAGAGACTCTATAACAACGAACTGTATTGAGAATAAGACTTTTCAAGCACCGGCTGCGAAAGGAAAAATAGAAGTAAGAGTGGCGTCTTCTCCTAAATCCATGAAGGAGAAGGACAACCTCAAAATCAGTATAGTAGTTGCACATGGCAGAAATTACGGCTTTTTTGAAGTTATTCACATGCCATATCAAGGGAATCCAGCCTCTCAATCAATAACAGTGGAAGGATATAAAGAGT
This sequence comes from Rhyacichthys aspro, assembly GCA_036850595.1. Taxonomy (NCBI): domain Eukaryota; kingdom Metazoa; phylum Chordata; class Actinopteri; order Gobiiformes; family Rhyacichthyidae; genus Rhyacichthys; species Rhyacichthys aspro. The sequence continues at coordinate 165,545 of CM072168.1, read as the reverse complement.
ACCAAGTTGAGTTCTTTGAGAAAGGAATACACCTTGCTGATGAGTTGGGGTATGAGAGAGTTGTTATGTGTGTGCATGCAATAAGATTGGGGAATCCACCCTGGAAAGTAGCTGAGGAAGCGGCATTGCAGGCTGGACGTTTACACCTGCTAGAGATGCCAACATAGACTAACATCAGAGAGCTAGTAATTGTTACATCCCAAGATCAATGTAACGAGAAAAGAAAAAGAATCACTTAAACAGATGCTGAGTGACTGGAAAATTGTTAGTGAGCCTGTCACTGGAGAGCTGAAGCAGAAAACTCGAGAGATTCCCTATACCACCCAATGGAATCTCAGACGGCAGGGTTCATCCACCCCAGGGTCCAGAAAGAGAACCGCTTCATCAGGTCTTCGAGAGACTATCATACCCCATACAGAAGCACTCATTGGCTGCTCCTGCATCAAAATTCAGGGCCCTGAATCTTGACACGGGGGAAGTAGAGACAACAACTGCTGCAGAGACCAGGGTGTCAGGAAAGGGGGTGATGAAGGAGGAAACTTTGGGGGATGTAGCAGTACCCTACCAAAGTACAGCTTTTGGGAATAATACCATGGAGTTCCTGGGTGTCTTTTCTCCAAGTCACTCCCATGCCCAACAGCCCACACAAGATGAGCCAGTCTCATTCCAGCGAGAGGAACATAAGTCAGACATGGAAATAGTTGACTTCGATGACCCAGACGACATCAGCCTGCGGTCTTTTGGTCAAGAAAACCCAACACAGGTCCAGGAGTTGAGAGTGGCATAATCGAAAGGCCAAAAGAAAGAAGAACCTGTTTGTTCCATTAAAACAACTTCGGAGAAAATAGCCTGAGACACAACATTTGGATATCTTGAGACTGTAGATGGTCAAAAAGCCTACATGTCCGAGGTACATCAGACACATTATGATGTGCCAGAGGTATGGAAAGACTATTTAGAAGAGGAGGGAGGTATGATTGTTAAGGCTCTGCTAAGAGAATGAGCTAACTTTCTTATGAGCTCTCCTGCTACACAGGCTTCAGGCCCCAGTTTTAGTTTTTAAGCAACCCCTAGAGGAGTATCTAAAGCAGAAAAGGCCAATGGTGAGCAAAAGAATGTGGCTAGCTCATGTCATAGACCAGCCCATGGGCTCAGAGGAGACAGCAGAGAGCCAGCGCCCCAACGGCCATCACTGACACCAAGAAGACCACCTAATGGCCCTCTGAAATCCCAAGACAGAGACCACACATCACAGAATGGGAGGCTGTCTTCCAGCAGGAAGGGGGAATACCTTCCTCCTGAGCAATACAACAAGCTGACTCCAAAACAGAAGCAAGGCCAGAGTAGTAAGGCTACAAAGGCGCGGGTCACTCTAGATCATGTCTACCGGGTGAGGGACCAAATCTACAGGATGGAGTCCCATATTTAGTAGACTCTGGGAAGGAAGTGTACATGACCTGCAAAAGCCTTAAACCACAAGAACACCTAAAAGTTCAACTGGCTGATGATTACATTTCTCCTATTCCAATTCTCCTATGGATTATGGAAAGGGGTCGAATGGGATTGAACTTGGACAATGAGGTGTTGCATCAGAAAGCACACACCAGAGAAGGAGCTCACTGCTCACTTGTGCAAATGAGAAAAATGGTCTTTGTTGGGATCGAGAAGTGGGACAATTCAAATAATTCAGAATTAAGTTCTCCTTACTTATAAGGCCCTCAGTGGGAAGGCCCTGTCCTATTTCAGAGACCTCATAGAGCCGTACCGTCCTCACAGAATGCTTCGTTCTCAAAATGCAGGGCTAGTCATTCCTAGAGTTTCTAAAAGTACAATGGGAGGTAGAGCCTTTAAATACCAAGCTCCTGTTTGATGGAATCAGCTCCCAGCTCTCGTTAAAGAGGCAGACACAGTCTCAACATTAAAGGTTAGACTTAAGACTTTCCTTTTTGACAGGGCACATGGTCAGGACATATACAGCAGATGAGACAAGGGCCTATGGTCAGGACATATAGGGTAGATGAGATAAGGGCTTATGGTCAGGACATATACAATAGATGAGATTAGGGCTTATGGTCATGCATAAGGGTGTCCATCAGTGCACATGGCACCAGGACACCCTAGGCCGGAGGTAGATGATCAACTTATGATTGTTTTAGCTGACCTTCGGCCATATGTCTTTGACACTCGGGTAAAGAGAGGGGCAGAGATGTCAACTGAAGCTGGATAGACTCGGCAGACATAAACGTCCTGTGAGGATCTTTTGGGAATGTCTGTCCGAGTCACCTGTCAGAGAGGTCTTATACTCCTACCTCCTGCAGAGCTTTGACCAGATTCTGAGGGGGGCTGTAGATATGGAGGGGACCATGTTTTCCACCTCCATTGTCGCCACAGCTACTCGAAGCTGAGGCCGTAAGGTCTCCGGTGCAGAAATCCCTGAACCCATTGGTGGACACGTAAGGGATGCCGTCAAGAAGGAGTCCTATTGAGCCTGTTTGGTTGGTGGGACTCCTGATGCAGCTTATTGGCCAAGCGGAATGCAGCCTGGGTGGTTGCGCAGGCAAAAACTCGGGTCTGGAAGGAGTTTTGGTGAGGCCACTAACACTGTTTACAGTGGAGGTGGGCAGTTGTTGACCTCGACTGGGGACATGTCAGATGGGGGAAGGAATACTTCAAGGATTTCCTTAATCCCACCAATGCATTTCTGTTCGCCCTGAGTACCTCAAGTCTCTGGATGTTGTAGGGCTGTCTTGGCTGACACGCCTCTAAAACATTGCATGGAGGTCAGGGACAGTACCTCTGGACTGGTAGACCATGGTGGTGGTCCCTCTTTGTAAGAAGCTACAGGGGGATCACACTCGTCAGCCTCCCCGGGAAAGTCTATGCCAGGGTACTGGAGAGGAGAATTTGGCCGATAGTTGAACCTCAGATTCATGACGAACAATGAGTTTTTTGTCCCGGTGGTGGAACACAGGACCAGGCTTTACACCCTTTCCAGGGTGCTGGAGGGTTCATGGGATTTTGCCCAACCAGTCCACATGTGCTTTGTGGATCTGGAGAAGGCATTTGACCATATCCCTCGTGGCATCCTGTGCTCTGGGAGTATGGGGTCCGGGACCCTCTGCTAAGTGCTGCCCAGTCCCTGTATCATCGAACCAGGAGCTCTACCCTTTGGTCCTGTTCATATTTTTTTGGGGATAGGATTTTTAGACACAACCAGGGGCTGGAGGGGGTCTGGTTTGGGGACCACAGGATCTCATCTCTGCTTTTTGCAGATGTTGTTGTCCTGTTGGCTCCATCAGACTAGGACCTTCAGCGTGCACTGGGACGGTTTGCAGCCAAGTGTGAGCTGGGAAGAGAATCAGCACCTTCAAGCCCAAGGCCATGGGTCTCAGCCGGAAAAGGGTGGCTTGTCCCCTTCAGGTTGGTGGAGAGTTCCTGCCTTAAGTGGAGGAGTTTCAGTATCTTGGGGTCCTGTTCAGGAATGAGTGAAGGATGGAGTGGGAGATTGACAGACAGATCGATGCAGCTTCTGCAGTCTTGCGGCCCATGTACTGCTCTGTCATTACTGATGTGTCATGCGCAAAAGATGCGGCTCTGAGAGCCAATGCTTTGTAGTGAATCAGAAGAGCCGGCTCGCATCGAGTGAGAGCCAGCTCCCAGTTTTTTTTCCTTTCGCTGCTTACCTCAGTGCTCAGCCTGAGCTCTGCTCAAGGCAGAACTTTGTTTTGACTGGTCAGCATTGTGGCCAATCAGATGTGAGGATAGGATCATACCATTATGTGAAACAGAGACCTCTCTGTCTGTCTGTCTAGCGGTGAGGAGAGTGCCTCGTTTAGTTGTGTATTGAAACTATGAGCGACACTCACAGTTCAAATCGAAGTAATAACCAGCAGTATTAAGAAAATCAAAGATTTCTGTTCTGTGGATTTATTTGCAGTTTGTTGTTAATTTGTGCAATAAAATGTTTGATTAAATATTAAACAAAAGAATGGTTTTGTAACAGAATAAATGCATGAAATTAGGCAATTATAAGCCTTCTCATAAAAACTCTGAACATGAAAGGGTTTTCAACACAAACCATTATTTTTTGCAAAGTTATGGTAAAATAAAGGCCTACAAAAAATCCTAAATTAAGAGACGTTCAGAAGTCGAAAGAGCCAGCTCTTCTTTGGGAGCAGAGCCAAAAGAGCCGGCCCTCTGAAAAGAGCTGAAAAGAGTCCTGCCCCATAGCCCTGGTCTATCTGATCATTTTTAATTACCTTTCAGTTCACGCTCGAGGACTACTCTGTTCCCTACCAAAAAACCTTAATCTCTCCGCCTCCATCATCATCAGAGACTCCACTCTCAAATTTTCCATTCCCATCATCTATCAGTACTCCTTCTTCTCCTCCATCGTCTCCAGGTTCCTCGACTAACACTCCTGCTCCAGAGATGTCTGATCAACCCACTCTGTCTCTCTCTCTCTCTCTCTCTCTCTCTCTCTCTCTCTCTCTCTCTGTCTGAACCAGCTGTACTGATAGGACTGATGAATTTACTCCCTGGTAAAGCTGCAGGTCCAGACGGTATCTGTCCACGACTTCTTAAAGAATGTGCTGGTCAACTCTGTGTGCCGTTGCAGAAGCTCTTTAACCTGAGTCTACAATTAGGTAGGGTCCCTACTTTGTGGAAAAAATCCTGTATAGTACCAGTATCTAAAGTAGGGCACCCAGTTGAACCAAATCATTATAGACCAGTAGCTCTTACCTCTCATATTATGAAAACATTTGAAAGGTTGCTAATGAGAATCTTAAGATCACAGACTAAACATGCTTTAGATCCCCTACAGTTTGCCTACAACAAACATATTGGTGTTGAGGATGCTATACTAAATCTGTTACATAGGGTCTACTATCACCTGGATGAACCATGTAATTATTTTAGGGTTATGTTCTTTGATATTCCAAGTGCATTCAACACCATCACACCAGCTTTACTTAGTGAAAAACTTAGGAGTCTTGGGGTGGACTCATCCTTTATCAGGTGGATCTCTGATTACCTGACAGGTAGACCTCAGTATGTCAGGCTGGGGCACTGTGTCTCAGAGACTGTTACAGTTAGTAACACAGGGGCTCCTCAAGGCACTGTTCTTGCTCCATTCCTCTTCACATTATACACTCTATACCTCTGAGTCCTGCCACATTCAAAAAAACTCTGATGACACAGCAATAGTGGCTTGCATCAAAAATGTACAGGAAGAGGAATACAGCAATCTTATAGAGAACTTTTATAGATGGATTTATACATGGATAGATATAAATACCTGGGAGTGCATCTGGACAACAAGCTGAACTGGTCCATAAATGCAGATGTACTTTATAGGAAAGGCCAAAGCCGGCTATATTTTCTAAGAAAGCTACGGTCTTTTAATGTAAACACTAAACTGTTGCAGCTGTTTTATCAGGTGGTAATGGCCAACTCTGTTTTTTATGCTGCAGTCTGTTGGGGGGGCAGTCTCAGAAAAAGAGATCGTAGGAGACTTGGAAAAACTAATAGAGAAAGCTGGTTGAACTATAGGAAGTAGTTTAGAGACTCTGGTTGAGGTAGTGGAGCAACGGACACTCAACAGGATGGATGCTATACTGAACAACATGGACCATCCCATGAATTCAGCTTTTGAACTACAAAGAGCAGACAGTGGATGTCTGAGATCAGTGAGCTGCAGGACAGAACGCCACAAGAAGTCTTATTGAAGATGAAGATTAGAAGAGCACCAAAATTGAATTTCCCCTCGGGGATGAAATTTCTGAAAAAACCCATATTGGAAGAATATTATTGGATAAAACTGTCTCAGACTTTAAAGAAGTAATTCAGCCAATATTAGCAAGGAATGCTACAGTTAATTCAGAGAACAGCCTCCACAGCTCTAGTCCCAGTGAAACCAATCAGCTGGTTAACACTGCAATGCGTTCAATGCAAACAGCTCTGGATAGTGTAGCTCCACTTAAACAGAGGGTCATCGGAAGTGGTAGAGTATCACCCTGGTTTAATACAGAAACTCGTCTCCTCAAACAAGCCACGTGTAAATTTGAAAGACAATGGTGTCACTTCAACTCCAAGCAGTCACTCAAGGCCTTGAAACACAGTCTGTCAACTTATAAGCAAGCCCTGCGTAAGGCTAAAACTTCATATTATTCTACACTGATAGAAGAAAACAAGAATAACCCTAGGTTTCTGTTCAGCACCGTAGCCAGGCTGACAGTGACAGTTCAGTAGAACCTAACATCCCTTTAACTCTTAGATGTGACGACTTCCTCCACTTTTTCAATAATACAATAACCACAATTAGAAATAAAACAAATCAAATCCACAATATTATTAGTTCAGAGCAGATTAGTGCCCTAACAGCTTAGTCCCCAATCAAACCTCTTCTAATGTAAGACTGTTTCACCGCTGTAGATTTAAATGAATTAACCTCAATCGTCATGTCCTCTAAAACATCCACTTGTATCTTAGACCAGATCCCATCTAAACTCTTTAAAGAGGTCTTCTCTTTAATCAGTGAAACTGTTTTGAATATAATAAACACTTCTTTGGAAACAGGCTACGTCCCACAGTTATTTAAATCAGCAGTGATTAAACCAACCCCCCTAAAAAAACCAACCCTCGATCCAGGCGCCTTAGAAAATTATCAACCCATATCCAATCTTCCTTTCATTTCAAAAATCCTTGAAAGAATTGTAGTTAAACAGCTATGCAATCATCTGCAGGACAATAACATATTTGAAGATTTTCAGTCAGGATTTAGACCATACCACAGCACTGAAACAGTTTTAGTCAAAGTCACCAGTGATCTGTATCTGTACCGTCCAAACAGAGCGCTTCGTACTCAGGGTTACTAATCGTCCCTAGAGTTTCCAAAAGTACAATGGGAGGTAGAACCTTTAGTTACCAAGTTCCTGTTTTATGGAATCAACTCCCAGCTCACGTTAAAGAGGAAGACATAGACTCTATGTTTAAGGTTAGACTTCAGACTTTCCTTTCTGATAGGGCTTGTGGTCAGGATATATAGATTAGCTGTGATTTCTCTCGGCCTACATGATGAGGAAGGGACACATTGAGCTTTTATACTCTGACATCACAATATTATATACATTTCTGTTTAGTTCTTTACTGTTCACAAGTTGTTGCTCTTTCCCACTCTTCCCAGATGTCTGGCTTGCTGTTAGACCCAGTCCCAGTGATGACTGGACCTTAGCGGTGGCCTATCTGTTATCCTGTCCCAACCCATGGACCCCTCCTGACCACATTTCCTCCTCCTCAGATGAACTGTTCCTGCTGGGATTACCATGGATTTATCCTCATTAACTTTTCATTGGACTCAGCTTTGATGTCGACCCTCACCCAAGTCAAAGACAAATTTGGAATCTTGCTTAATTTCAGCAGGGTACATGAAATGTCCAAGGATTACTTAAAACAACAATGCAGCAACATCCAGAAGACCTTAACTGAAAGGGGAAACCCTAACATTGATGGACTTGAGATGATGGAAGGAATGATGAACCTGCCTCTCTTTCCTACATGACAAACAGCTTCACGAAGTTTATTCTAACATTTGGATTGCACTCCATATTGCATTAACTCTTCCTGTTACCGTGGCCTCTGCTGAGCAAAGTTTTTCAAAACTGAAGCTTATTATAACATACTTGAATTCAACAATGTGTAAGAGAATTGGGTTACCGCCTTGGAGCTGAAACGTATTGGAGCACATAGATAGACTGCAGAGACTCTGGTTGACTTAAGCAGGAGAAGTTTACCATCACATAAAGGTCTGAAGACAGTTGGACAGTCAACACAGCGTAGTATTGAACATTCAAGTCTGCCCATGCTTTCATAGGACTGAGATTACAAAGCCTAATAGAAGGTCAGTGCACAAACAATGCCGTAACAAAAGAGATGTTATTCAGTTGATGGGGCCTGATTGGAGACATGTTGTCCTACAGATGTCTGAGTCTATCTGTTGACCAAGGTTCAGGGCATCATAACCGTACAATAGATCTAAAATTCTCCAACAAGGACTGCGTGTACATTAAGTATTTAAGTAACCAAAAACAGCAGTGTTCGTTTACAATTACAGTGACAGATATACAGTGGGGCAAAAAAGTATTTAGTCAGCCATCATTTGTGCAAGTTCTCCCACTTAAAAAGATGAGAGAGGCCTGTAATTTTCATCATAGGTACATTTCAACTATGAGAGACAGAATGGGGGGAAAGATTCCAGGAAATCACATTGTAGGATTTTTAATGAATTAATTGGTAAATTCCTCGGTAAAATAAGTATTTGGTCACCTACAAACAAGCAAGATTTTTGGCTCTCACACACCTGTAACAACTTCTTTAAGAGGCTCATCTGTCCTCCACTCGTTACCTGTATTAATGGCACCTGTTTGAACTCGTTATCAGTATAAAAGACACCTGTCCACAACCTCAAACAGTCACACTCCAAACTCCACTATGGCCAAGACCAAAGAGTTTTCAAAGGACACCAGAAACAAAATTGTAGACCTGCACCAGGCTGGGAAGACTGAATCTGCAATAGGTAAGCAGCTTGTGGGAGCAATTATTAGAAAATGGAAGACATACAAGACCACTGATAATCTCCCTCGATCTGGGGCTCCACGCAAGATCTCACCCCGTGGGGTCAAAATGATCACAAGAACGGTGAGCAAAAATCCCAGAACCACACGCTTAGTGAATGACCTGCAGAGATCTGGGACCAAAGTAACAAAGGCTACCATCAGTAACACACTACGCCACCAGGGACTCAAATCCTGCAGTGCTAGACGTGTCCCCCTGCTTAAGCCAGTACATGTCCAGGCCCGTCTGAAGTTTGCTAGAGAGCATTTGGATGATCCAGAGAAGGATTGGGAGAATGTCATATGGTCAGATGAAACCAAAATAGAACTTTTTGGTAAAAACTCAACTTGTCGTGTTTGGAGGAGAAAGAATGCTGAGTTGCATCCTAAGAACACCATACCTACTGTGAAGCATGGGGGTGGAAACATCATGTTTTGTGGCTGTTTTTCTGCAAAGAGCCCAGGACGACTGATCCGTGTAAAGGAAAGAATGACTGTATCATGAGATTTTGAGTGAAAACCTCCTTCCATCAGCAAGGGTATTGAAGATGAAACGTGGCTGGGTCTTTCAGCATGACAATGATCCCAAACACACCGCCCGGGCAACGAAGGAGTGGCTTTGTAAGAAGCATTTCAAGGTCCTGGAGTGGCCTAGCCAATCTAAACCCCATAGAAAATCTTTGGAGGGAGTTGAAAGTCCGTGTTGCCCAGGGACAGCCCCAAATCATCACTGGTCTAGAGATCTGCATGGAGGAATGGACCAAAATACCAGCAACAGTGTGTGAAAACCTTGTGAAGACTTACATAGAACAAAGTATTGAGATGAATGAGGAGGCGGAGGCTCCTGTGCAGTTACACCAGGCCTCACCTGGGACCTATTGCTCAGTAGCAGCTTCTCCTCACACCTCCACATGGACACAGCTTTTCCGGAACAAAACAGGCTAACAACTACACTGTGTGAAAAAGTGGACGTCATTAAAGTCAGTTATTTGTAAGTAACCTAGATTTTTTCTGTCTTACATTCATACCCAATCCTCAGTTGTTTTTGTAATCTAATTAATTAGTTAATTATTACTAGATAACTGATTTACAATAAAAAAACAAAACAAAAACACTTTAATTATAGCCTAGATAGCATATTATGTGCCAGTAGGCTCTCAGAGGCTTTTTAAAACGAGTAGTTGTTAAAGCAGAGCCCATTACGAATAATAACCTATAGAATCAACAGCAATATTATGAATCAAAACCAAGTTATGGACTGTTATTAAAATCCAGAGCAATCTAAGTAGCATTTAACCTAACTTAAATATGCACAGTGTGAATTGTACATTTTGCCAAAGTAAAACTGAGTTATTAACTGTTGTTGTAGCTGCTGAGCTAATGATGCTAAACAAATGATTGTAAAGTCTGGTGCACTGTTAATTTGTGTTTTAAACAACACCACAATGAAAAGATTAATTAAGCATTTTGACTTGGTGGTTTTCCAGCTGCACAGTAGAGGAAAAGCAAATACTACAGCGGTTGGGAAAGTCTGCCCAGAGGACCTTTGTAGTATAGTTGATGTTACTGAGCTACCGCGAGGGCAGCCAGAAGAATAAGAATGAGACAGACGTAAATGCATTGAGAGAACTGACTAAATCATGCGACTTTGGCGCACTTTAGAACAACATGATAAGAGATCAGATAGTGGAGAAGTGTGTCATGAAAAAGCTGCACGACAAATTGTTGCAGGAGGATGGACTGAGTTTAGACAAAGCACTATCAACAGCAAGAGCTTTTGAAGCAGCACAGACAGAATCCAAACTTTTCACAGAGAATATTGGGTACAGGGCGAGAGACAACCAGATTCATTTCAATAAGAAAAGTGGGCGTGTCGATCGCGGATGGAAAGCTGGATCAGTGCGAGGAGGGAGACGTGGCCAAGAGCAAGTCAACAGCGACACCCAGTGTTACAGATGTGGAATGGACATTCACACCGCAGATGAATGCGGACCCAAGACAGCAACGTGTCTTTTCTGACATTATGCACGCATGTGTTTCAAAAAGAAAAAGAAAGAACAAACAGACAAGCACAGTGACAAGAGTAAAGACAGAAAGAAAGAGAAAGAAAAGATTAAGTCAGGTAAACCAGTGAGAACAGTAGTACAGGATGCTTCTGATTCAGATGAGTTTGTCCATGCTGTAGATCCTGAAGGTACTGAGACAATCAAGGTAAATGGACTATGGCTGGAAATGGTCAGAATACAGGAAGTCGTAGAAACTTCATAGCCTCTGTAGTTACAGAACTGAAGATATTCCCTAGATTTGGCTACCGCCTAGAGGCTGTTACTGATAACGGCAGACAGTTTGTAGGACAGTTATTTGAGTCTTTTCTACAGTCATGTGGGATTAAGCACATCAGAGTATCTCTGTATTATCCAAAGAGCAACGGAAAAATAGAGAGGTTTCACAGATACCTGAAGAAAGCCTTCAGAACAACTAAGTGTACGGGAAAGTCATGGAAACAGGAACTTCCAAAGATACTAATGGCAACACCACACAGAGCGTCAGGAGAAACACCAGCCATGATCATGTTTGGACGAGATATACGCACTAAATGTCCAAACTTGGAGAAGGAATGTGGAACTCCAAAAGAAAAGGAGAAAACAACAGACATCAGAAACCATCACGAGGAATACAAAACCAAAATGAAACAGTATGCTGACAAAACCAGCAGAGCAAAAGAGAACAACTTCAAAGTTGGTGACATAGTCTACATTGCCAGTATGGAGAATGGGAAGTTGGATCCCACATTCAGAGACATTCGCTATATAATACTGAGAAACACCGCCGATAACGCCTTTGCACTGGTCAACACAGAGGATGGATCAAGGGTGATCAGGAATGTCAAACATCTTTGCCACACACCTGTTGTAATGGACTTTGATGTTTCAGAGCCTCCATTGGAACACGACACTCAAATCAACAATAAACAGTGGAAGTGCCGATTGCTGAGACCACTCCAGCAGTAAACTTGAAGAAAAAAATAAATAATAATAAGAGACGCTACTCTTAGTTCGATTATAAAATGGAATATGAATATATTTTGATTTATTAACAAGTTTTGTGTCATTGTTTTAAAAGGATTTAAAAAGAGAATGTTTTAGTTTAATTTGGAAAGTGTTGAAACAATATGAATTTTTTGAGATTTATTTAGAAGGAAAAGTTTGTTACAGATAGACTTTTGTTCTAAACAAGGGAGGAAAATGTTGTATAGTTGATGTTACTGAGCTATTGCGAGGGCAGCCAGAGAACAAGAATAAGAATGAGACAGACATGGCAGCCAGAATGCGAACGGAATGTGTTCAATAAAATGAACATAAAACAAAGCTAAAGACTGTTTATTTAAACAACACAACAGCCCCACTCCCCTCAGGTAGAAGACTGCATAGCATTCGGGCAAGAACAAAGAGGCTGAAAGACAGCTTCTACCCCGATGCTGTTCGCACTATGAACACTGACCCTCTTGAGCTGGACTGAAAAACTAAAATGCTGATTGCACTTTGTCTTTTGCACTTGTCTTGTTGCACTTAATGCTGCTATTTAATTATCTATCAGGGCTGCTAAATGTTATGCACTTTATTCATGTTTTATGTTATGTCTTTCTACCAAGACCTGAGTACGGTATTTTGTTTCTTCATGACTACATTTTGAACTGACAATGAAAGAATCTAATCGAATACAAAACAAAACTACAATTGCATTTTTTTTAAACTGAGTCAAAATGTAGGTTATAGACAAACAGTCCACACTATTACATAGATTGTTCCACGCGTTATCTTCTGGGGTTTTGCCTAACTGAATGAAGGGCCAAGATGAGGGCCTTAGTGTGGAAACAAGAGCAGATAATAAGCCCCTGTGGACCATCTTCTTCAAAGGGGTTGACTGTGCTGTGACTTATAATCTGTCCTAAAGCACTGTTTTAAAGATTGTTTTGGGGGCTTTTAGGCTTTTATTGATAGCAGACAGTAGCTGGACAGGAAATAGGGTGAAAGAGAGTGGGGAATGACATTGGGCAAATGACCCGACCAAGGCTTGAGCCTGGGTCTCACGTGTGCTGGGAATATGCTCTACCTGAGCTGCCAGATTTTAATCTTTGGTTCTGATTTATACATGACAGGAAATGGGCAAATTCTGCAAATGCAATGGGAGACTTCTGTGTATGTGCCTGCTGCCTTTTATGATGATAGGCCACCTCCTGGTCTACATCATGGTGACTATATTTGTTACTATTTCCTACGCGCCTCCAAAAATACCTGTCCACTTCATCGCCCCCGGGAGCTCCTCCAACTCTGCAGTGATGGCCCCCTATCCCCTCAGTCCTTTCTGAAAACAAAAGATAAGCTTGTGTCAGCACCAACTGAGGTAGACTGCATTTCAGATTGCATGTCTGAAAAGCAATCATATGCTCCTGCGTGTGAAGTCAACAGCATGTCGGACCAAATGAGAGCGTTCGTCACGTTAATGCACTGAAGAGAGAATCCTTTTATTCTAAATCAGTCTACCGTGTGCAGAAATAATGGCAGCCTGGAGTCACCTTTACTACACATGGCCATCAAATCACAGCTGGCAACCGTTCCCCTTCAAAAGCTAAACTTAGATGCTGTGTAGCAAACGCTATGGGAATGAGAATACCAACGCCACCGCACTGAAAGTGACTGGACCCCAAGGTAGTGTATTGTGTGCATTAAGACCAAAGGGGACTGTGGTGCCCTTGGGGCACTTGTCTTCTGTAATAAATAAGTTAATAAATTCAAGTTGTATTAAAATGTTAAACGTTGCTAAATAATTGTTTAAAAATATCTTGTATTAATATTTCATGGTTTTATACAGTTTGTTAAAAAAAATGTTGTCGCTAAATACTACTTCCGGTTCCGGTTTAAGATGTAAACAGAGGTCCATGTGCTAGACGTAGACAGTGGAATGAATGCTTGAATCTGTCGCCATCCATGGTGAAGCATTGGGCAGGGAATGCCGTAAGTGTATTATGACAAAAGTTAATGTGTAGAGAGATGATGCACTTTGTTTTTGTGTCTATAAACACTTTATGTATTGAGAGCACATATTTGTGTTACAGTTTTCACCGTCTTGTGAGGAGAATTAAATGCTACAATACAGGCTCTTCATTGATGGTTTAACTCGGTGTTTCATCATTGCTGAAAACACTACAGTGAAAAGGCACCATTCAAGGTTTTATCGTGATTGAGATGGCATCCAGTAACAAGACTGAGACCAGCATTAGGAGCGGCAACACATCTGCATCTGCAGTAAGCGCCACCCATGCCCTAAAGCAGAAGCTGCTAAGGTGAGAGCATCCTACACAAGCAAAGAAGCTCAATTAAAGGTGGAAAAAGCTACGAAAGAAGCACAAAGTCAATTAGATAAAGTTAAACTGGACACAGAACTAGAAGTGTTGACATTGCAAAGAGAAGCGGATGCTGCAGTAGCCAAAGCACAAGTGCTAGAGGAAGCCGAGGCAATAGAAGATGAGCCAGGAAGCGGAAAATCTTTATCGGTCATAGTAAAAAGAGAACGAACAGGTGAATATGTTCAAGCTCAAATGAATCTTAACAAACCGCCATGCTCTCCACAATTACCAGCCACCTCTCATCAACAAGTATACTCACTTAATACATGTGTAACCTGGCATCCACCCGATGAGGACATTTTAGAGCCACCACCCACTAGAACTGAACCAAGGCTTACAAAAGACACTAACACAGCCTTACCCATCTGGAATATGCCCAGTCAGCCTAAAGGTGAGATAAGAACCAAAACAGAAAAAACAAATAATTCTCTCAACCCATTTAACTCACCATTCACACCTCATTACAACACCCCAGCAAGCATGTCACATCAAGCTGAGCCATTTGCCCAATACATGGCACGCCGGGACCTAATCACTTCTGGCCTTTAACAATATGACAAAAGGCCAGAGAATTTCAGAGCATGGTACTCTTCATTTAATGGTGCAACCACCGACGTCCACCTCACATCCACCCAAGAGCTAGATCTCATGATAAAATGGTTAGGAAAGGAGTCAAGCGACTAGGTGAAACGTATACGCTCAGTACATGTCAACAACCCTACATTAGCTTTGCAGAAGGCATGGGAGAGACTACACGAGTGTTATGCAGCACCCGAGATAATTGAAAAATCACTCTTTCAGCGTTTGAATAGTTTTCCGAGATTGACAGTTGACAGCAAAGATCATCTTATGCTGCGTGAGCTTGAGGATCTGCTGCAAGAGATCCAAGGCGCCAAGGAAGATGAATATCTCCCTGGCCTACTATATCTTGACACTTCACACGGAATAGGACCGATTGTAGACAAACTACCATAGGGACTTCAGGAGAAGTGGATGTCCCATGGCTCACAATACAAAGAAGACAATGACGGCTGCTTTCCACCCTTTGACTACTTTTGCAAATTCATATGCAGAGAGGCCAAGAAACGTAACGATCCAAGTTTCAATCAACAAAGTAGCCCAACACACTCAAAACCATACAAACTTCACGTTAAGAACTTTACCACAAATAGAGATCTCAGTACACAAAACGAATGTTTCACCCCCCAATAGGGATTTTAACAGAAACTGTCCATTGCACAACAAGCCACACCCACTCAAGAAATGTAGAACATTCAGGAACAAACCTCTAGATCAGACCTGGGCATTTTAAGGCCCGGGGGCCACATCAGGCCCTCGACCCTCCCCTGTCCGGCCCTCAGGAGGCTTGTGTCAGAAAAGGAATTAATGCAGGAGAGTAAACCATGTACAGAACAGAATACAAACATAATACTTTTATGGTGAGGGGAAGCTGGAATAGACCGTTATCGTTAAAAGTGCCTGGTAAATGTTGAGGATAAATTCTGATTTCTTGGTTCAGGCCTTGTTTGGAAGGAGCTGTTATCATTAGTGTTTCTGCAGGAGACTAGACTTAACTTCAGTGTTTTTTGAGTCATTTTCTCAGGTGTCAATAACATGTTGAGCCAGGCCTGGTTTTAGAACAAAATGGAAAGAGTAGATCTTAAACAGAGGATGATATAACTGTTACGGTGGCATATATTTGACATATTTTTGCTTATAGTTTAAACTTTAAAGAATATGTCTTTTTATTAAGCGTGAGTTGACTGTGTTGGCCCGGCCCACCACAAGAGTCCCAGGTTCTAATGTGGCCCTCGGAGAAAAATAATTGCCCACCCCTGCTCTAGATGAAAGAAAGGTCTTCCTCAAAGAGAAAGGAATATGCTTTAAATGCTGCTCTTCAGATACCCATCTCGCTAAGGACACACACAGTTATGCATCCAGGCCCTCCACCACAGGCTCCCCCACTAGCGCAAGAGAATGGCGGGGAGGGAGAAAATCCTTCAAACACTGTTGACGTTGCAACAAGCTGTACAGAAGTGTGCGGTCCAGACCAGTGGAGTCGTTCTTGTTCAAAAATCTGTCTCACAAGAATATACCGCAAAGGTTTTAAGGACAAGACAATTAAAGCCTATGTAATTCTGGACGATCAGAGCAATCGTTCTTTAGCCAGACCTGAATTATTTCAACTTTTTGATGCCGAAAACAAACCTTTCTCCTACAACCTTAGGACATGTTCTGGCCTTGTAGAAACATGGGGTAAAATGGCCGAAGGGTTTCAGATTGAGTCATTAGATGGCTCAGTAGTAATCCCCTTGCCACCACTTATTGAGTGTCAGGACATTCCCAACAATAGGTGTGAGATTCTTACGCCTAGTGCAGTGCTACACCAGCCACACCTCAAAAACATAGCCAAGTACATCCCAGAATTAGACCCAAACGCTGAAATACTTTTGCTATTAGGGCGAGACTTTCCACGAGTACATAAGGTTAGGCAGCGGGTTAATGGTCCTCATAATGCCCCTTTTGCCCAACGCCTCTCTTGGTTGGGCTGTAGTCGGGGACATGTGTCTGGGTAATATAGGCCTATAAAAGCAACTGAGCAAACTATGGGACAGACAGTGTTCGAACGAATAGCGACTGACAACAAACCAGCTCCGTCTATAGAGGACACTCTCTTCCTTAAAATAATGGACAAAAACATGTACAAGGATGAAGACAACAGTTGGGTCGCCCCCCTTCCTTTTACAGAACCTCGGCAACAATTGCCAAATAACAAAGAACAGGCACTGAGGCGGTTCTCATCTCTGAAACGGAGTTTGAACAGGAAGCCCCAAATGCAGCAGTTTGTGGTACAGTTTGTGGCCTTTTTGGAAAGGATTTTCACAAGTGGTCATGCTGAGGTGGCACCCCCACAAAAAAGGGGAGAGGAGTGTTGGTACCTCCCAATGTTTGGAGTATACCACCCACAAAAGCCCGATCAAATCAGGGTTGTTTTTGACTCCAGTACTCAGTACGCAGGTGTTTCGCTTAACAGTGTACTCCTTACTGGCTCTGATCTTAATAACACTCTAATTGGAGTTCTCTTATGCTTTCGGAAAGAAAACGTCACCATTGTGGCCGACATTCAACAAATGTTTCACTGCTTTATGGTGCGTGAGGACCACCGCAACTTCCTCCGTTTTTTGTGGCATAAAGACAATGATATTGACAAGGAAGTTAACGACTATCGCATGAAGGTGCATGTCTTCGGCAATTCACCATCTCCTGCAGTTGCTGTTTATGGACTGCGCAAAGCAATCAGAGAGTATGGTGAAGACACAGTAAGGTTTGTTGAGAGGCATTTTTACATAGATGATGGCTTGATCTCCGTGCCATCTCCTGCTGAGGCAATCAATTTGATGCAAAGAACACAAGCCTCACTTGCCGAGTCCAACTTGCGCCTGCACAAGTTCGCCTCTAACTCTCAAACGGTCACACAAGCCTTTCACCCTGAATTGATTGCGCACCAGTTGTTAGAGACTTAGATTTAGGTGGTGAACAAGCACCCTTGCAGAGAAGCTTAGGTCTCATTTGGGAAATTAAGTCAGACACATTTGGCTTCTCTGTAGCCACCACAAACAAAGCCTTTACCCGGCGTGGTGTCCTCTCCTCTGTCAATAGTATTTTTGATCCCCTTGGGTTATTAGCACCTGTCACAATCCAAGGAAGAGCGCTACTAAGAGAACTTACGTAAGAATCATCAGAATGGGATATACCTCTTCCAGAGGACAAACAAAGCAAATGGGAGACCTGGAGAAATTCCCTTCAGGACATGAAAGATATACATGTTCCAAGAACCTACACATCAACTTCACCTAGTCAAGCAGTGCATAACGGACTGTGTCTATTCGCATCAACCAAGGCGATAGGAGCTGTAGCCTATTTGAAAACCGTTCAAACAGACGGAAAAGTTGAGGTCGGATTCATAATGTGTAAAGCAAAGCTAGCCCCTCAGTCAGAACCTACAATACCAAGGCTCGAACTGTGTACAGCCGTTTTGGCGGTAGAAATGGCTGATCTTATTCAGGATGAGTTAGACCTACATTTTGATGCAGTACGTTTTCACACAGACAGCAAAGTCAAAAAGGTTCTACACATATGTCCACAACAAAGTACAGCGTATTCGCCAGTCCTCAAAGCCAGAACAGTGGTATTAAGTGCGGACAGAGGAAAACCCAGCAGACCATGCGTCGAGGTCGTTGTCAGCATCACAACTGGTAAAGTCCACATGGTTCACCGGACCACCCTTCATCTATCGTCCTCCTTCAGAGACATGTCAAGTAAGTGAAAAGTTTGAGTTTATTGAGCCAGAGAAAGACCCAGAAATCAGGCCACAGGTTCAAACTTATACCACCAACTTCCAAGTACTTACCACTAAATGCTTTGAGCGCTTTTCCACCTTCAAATCACTTGGTTAGAGCGATAGTGTTTCTTATCCATATCGCAAAATCCTTCAATGGCACAAATCCAAACAAGGAATGTAAGGATTGGCACAAATGTCACTTACCTCGCACGCCAGCTGAGATGGCTCAGGCAAAAAATGTCATCCACAAGGAGACGCAACGGGCCAACTTTAAAAAAGAACTGTCCGCCCTAAAAGCTGGAAAGCCAATTCCAAAACAGCCCCTTACAAAAGCTCAGCCCACTCCTTAAAAATGACCTTATATATGTTGGAGGCAGACTCAAACACTGAGGATGTGGAAAAGAACCCAATGATCTTACCCAAGGACAGTCACATTTTCCTCCTGCTCACCCGTTACCACCAAGAGCAGGTAAAGCACCAAGGCCGTCAACTGCTGGAAGGCGCAATCAGAACTGCAGGATTGTGGCTTCTAGGCGCCAAAAGACTAGTTAACTCTGTAATCCACAAGTGCGTAATTTGCCGCAAACTACGTGGAAAGCAAAAGGAGCAACATATGGCAGACCTTCCACCTGAACGCCTTAAAGCATGTCCACCTTTCACTTATGTAGGCCTTGATGTTTTTGGGCCATGGACAGTCACAACTAGGCGCACCAGAGGCGGACAAGCAGAAAACAAGTGGTGGGCTATGATGTTCAGTTGCATGAGCTCTAGAGCTGCGCATATTGAGATAATAGAATCTTTAGACACATCTAGCTGCATAAATGCCCTCCGTCGCTTCTTCGCTGTGAGAGGTCCCGCCAAACAGTTGTTATCTGATCGTGGCACCAATTTTATTGGAGCATCTAAGGAACTAGGAATGAATAATGCAGTGGAGCGTTATCTCAGTGATCAAGATTGCACTTGGACGTTCAATCCGCCACACGCCTCCCACATGGGCGTATGATTGGCATTGCTCGTAGAATCCTGGAATCCATGCTGCTACGAAATAAGGTACAGCTGACTCATGAAGTGCTATGCACCCTCATGAACAGCTATCATAAATGCCAGGCCACTTCTGCCAGTGTCTTCGGACCCAGAGAATCCCTTCATCCTCTCCCCCTCAATGCTCCTTACACAGAAATCTTGCCTCTTGCCCCCACCTAGAAACTTCCTGGATAAAGATCTCTACACCAAGCAATGGAGACAGGTCCAGACTCTTGCTAATCAGTTTTGGACACGCTGGACAAGCGTGAGTATTTACCCATCCTGCAACAGAGACAAAAATGGACTGTATCCCACAGAAACCTCCAGGTTGGTGACCTAGTTTTGCTTAAGGACAAGCAGATCCATCGCAACAGCTGGCCTCTGGCCAGGGTCACTGCCAATTTCCCTGGAAAGGACAATCGTGTGAGAAAGATTGAGGTAAAAGCAAGTGACCAAGGCAGTATAAAGACTTTCATGTGACCAGTAACAGAAGTTATTCTTTTTCTGCATAAGGACTGATTCTAGGTTGGTTAGGTATAGTGGCCTCTTCAAGTTGTATTAAAATGTTAAACGTTGCTAAATAATTGTTTAAAAATAGCTTGTATTAATATTTCATGGTTTTATACAGTTAAAAAAAATGCCGTCGCTAAATACTACTTCTGGTTTCGGCGCGTTACTTCCGGTTCCAGTTTGAGATGTAAACAGAGGTCCATGTGCTAGACAGTGGAATGAATGCTAGACTCTGTCGCCATCCATGGTGAAGCATTGGGCAGGGAATGCCGTAAGTGTATTATGACAAAAGTTAATGTGTATAAGCTGGCAAATGTTGATGTTAATCCGCTAAGAGTGCTATGTTTGTAGAGAGATGATGCACTTTGTTTTTGTGTCTACGGCCACTTTATGTATTGAGAGCACATATTTGTGTTACAGTTTTCATCGTCTTGTGAGGAGAATTAAAGGTAACATTTTAGATTACGGCCCGGTACTTCCTGGTTACTTACAGTGTAATTACAGCGTAAGTTCTCTAGTACATCCTGGTTACTTACGGTGTAATTAAAGTGTAAGTTCTCTGGTACTTCCCATTACTTACGGCGTAATTACAGCGTAAGTACACCGTGTAATTACAGCGTAAGTTCTCTAGTACGTCACGGTTACTTACGGTGTAACTATAGTGTAAGTTCTCTAGTACTTCCTATTACTTACGGTGTAATTACAGTGTAAGTCCTCTAGTACGTCCCGGTTATTTACGGTGTATTTACAGCACAAGTTATCTAGTACTTCCCGGTTACTTACAGTGTAATTACAGTGTAAGTCCTCTAGGACATACTGGTCACAAATTGTATTTAAGGGGTATAGCCTGTCATAAAGGGGTATAGAGTGTAGTTAAGAGGTGTATAAATAAAGGATACAGAGTATATTGATAGACACTGATTTATTTAATCAGCTTTAATCTTAAAAAGTGTTATATGCTTAGCCAAGCTGATGTATTTCTCATATAAAGGTTTATTGTAAATGTAAAACAAGAAGGCAAAAATAACAGAAATATATTTCATTCAGATATTTTATTACAAAAATGACACAAGTACAACATGCATATCCATGGATCAATATTTGTTCATAACACAGAGCATTTACAATTCAAGTACCAGTACTTTTAGGCGTAATTATGGCCTTAGTCCCCCTTAATTAAGGGTTAATTAAGCGTGCAACCGGGCCGTATTCTAAAGCGGGACTTTCGCCTTAGTACCGGTACTATCAGGGGGACTTGGGCGTAATTACGGCCTTAGTCCCCCTTAATTAAGGGTTAACTAACCGTGCAACCGGGCCGTATTCTAAAGTGGGACTTTCGCCTTAGTACCGGTACTATCAGGGGGACTTAGGCGTAATTACGGCCTTAGTCCCCCTTAATTAAGGGTTAATTAACCGTGCAACCGGGCCGTATTCTAAAGCGGGACTTTCGCCTTAGTACCGGTACTAGCAGGGGGACTTGGGTGTAATTACGGCCTTAGTCCCCTTAATTAAGGGTTAATTAACCGAGTCTTGGCAATATTTGTAGCCGATACTAACACTCTCCTGAAAACCAGAAAGTGTTCTCTTTTGTTTTCCCACAGTGAAACAAGAACAAGCAGTGAATACAAACTGAGAAAAAAGGACCAATGCTTAGCTCAACTTACTCTACTGCAGCCTGCAACCTCTTGACGTAGTATCATTCAAATTGTAGCTGCGACTACTACTACTGCTACTACTAGTGCTTCTTTTACAGTAACCCTGTTGTCTATATGAACGAATGCAGTTTGCACAATGTAGTTTTGATAACAACACTTCACATAAACTGAACAGTTAGACATCAGGAAATCTATAGATTGAAAAGGTAAAATCATCCAAGGATCCATCCTCTGCTCCTGCTCTTTGGACCACTGCGTGGCAAGATTGTGCTGCACAGAGGTAAGAACAAACAGAATTAGTTTGCAAATAGAAGCATGGTGCATTAACATGTCACCAATAATGACTACTCACATTCATTTGTGTTGCCGTTGCCGTCTTCGTGTCATCACCAGGTGGGTATTGGGACAGGGTGACTTCAAGCCTAGTAGATTAAAAAAAAATGTCAAAATTAACACTACCACTGCAGCAACCACAAAATGGCGGCGGTTTCCACAGGCTGCAAGCGAATACATGCTTGAGACGTGCTCTTGAACCTTACACATGTTCACCTATGCATTTAAGCATTAAAGTACAAAAACATTCAACATTCATAACTCACTTGATTGATCGTCTTTATATACAGCAGGCAGTCTCCTCGTGGTACGTTCACTCCTCGTTTTTTTTCATTTGGTTAGCATCCTGTTCGCTAGCGTGTAACACTTGCACTTACACACGTTCACTTTACTTTATTCTTTCAAAGGTTATTTTTTACTTTAACTGTTTTCCTGTACGCCATTCTGTGGAGTAGCCACCGGGTCAGCATCAAATACAAACAGGCAGATAATTTAAGCTTCATTTCTCCAATGTGCTTCTATTGCCATGCCGCAGGAATTTCTTTGCTGCTTCCGCCTGGGTGCAAGGTGTGCTCTCTGGGGAACATGCGCCATCTCCTGGCAAATTACGTTGTTGCAAATACATCCATTTGTCTTGCTTGCGTGCACTGCCTGCCCGCCTGCCTGTTTATATTGCAGTAAATGTCACACTACAATTTTCACTACTAACTAATTTAAAAGTTTTTATTTAAACACACATACAGCAAAAAAAACAAAAAACAATATTTTATAAACAGGAACAATAAAAAACACAAGCAAACAGAAACACACCAAAATAATAATTATCATCATCACCATCATAAAAATAAACCTATCTAAATTTGTTTCTAGTTTTTAGCGACATAATTTTTCTTTAGTTCCTTGTCTGTATTGAGGAACCGCTGGAGATCTCTGGCGATCCGCTGAGCGTTATTCCCGCTTGAAAACCAGGGTATGTTGATTTGGTTTTCTAATCGCAACCAGTATGACCTGTTAAAATCGCTCAGCGGATACGCCAGAGATCTCCAGCGGTTCCTCAATACAGACAAGGAACTAAAGAAAAAAATGATGTCGCTAAAAACAGAGAAAAAACTCTAAATAAATTTAGATAGGTTTATTTTTATGATGGTGATGATGATTATTATTATTTTGGTGTGTTTCTGTTTGCTTGTGTTTTTTATTGTTCCTGTTTATAAAATATTGTTGTTTTTTTGTTTATTTTTGCTGTATGTGTGTT
>CM072168.1:22500-142398 GCA_036850595.1 Rhyacichthys aspro | reverse complement strand
AGATAATTTAAGCTTCATTTCTCCAATGTGCTTCTATTGCCATGCCGCAGGAATTTCTTTGCTGCTTCCGCCTGGGTGCAAGGTGTGCTCTCTGGGGAACATGCGCCATCTCCTGGCAAATTACGTTGTTGCAAATACATCCATTTGTCTTGCTTGCGTGCACTGCCTGCCCGCCTGCCTGTTTATATTGCAGTAAATGTCACACTACAATTTTCACTACTAACTAATTTAAAAGTTTTTATTTAAACACACATACAGCAAAAATAAACAAAAAAACAATATTTTATAAACAGGAACAATAAAAAACACAAGCAAACAGAAACACACCAAAATAATAATTATCATCATCACCATCATAAAAATAAACCTATCTAAATTTGTTTATAGTTTTTAGCTTTTTTTAAATTTTTTTCTTTAGTTCCTTGTCTGTATTGAGGAACCGCTGGAGATCTCTGGGCGATCCGCTGAGCGATTATTACCAGGTGAATACCTGGGTGCGAAGATAAGGTATTCAACGCACCCAGGTATGACCTGGTAATAACGCTCAGCGGATACGCCAGAGATCTCCAGCGGTTCCTCAATACAGACAAGGAACTAAAGAAAAAATTATGTCGCTAAAAACAGAGAAAAAACTCTAAATAAATTTAGATAGGTTTATTTTTATGATGGTGATGATGATAATTATTATTTTGGTGTGTTTCTGTTTGCTTGTGTTTTTTATTGTTCCTGTTTATAAAATATTGTTGTTTTTTTGTTTATTTTTGCTGTATGTGTGTTTAAATAAAAACTTTTAAATTAGTTAGTAGTGAAAATTGTAGTGTGACATTTACTGCAATATAAACAGGCAGGCGGGCAGGCAGTGCACGCAAGCAAGACAAATGGATGTATTTGCAACAACGTAATTTGCCAGGAGATGGCGCATGTTCCCCAGAGAGCACACCTTGCACCCAGGCGGAAGCAGCAAAGAAATTCCTGCGGCATGGCAATAGAAGCACATTGGAGAAATGAAGCTTAAATTATCTGCCTGTTTGTATTTGATGCTGACCCGGTGGCTACTCCACAGAATGGCGTACAGGAAAACAGTTAAAGTAAAAAATAACCTTTGAAAGAATAAAGTAAAGTGAACGTGTGCGGTAAGTGCAAGTGTTACACGCTAGCGAACAGGATGCTAACCAAATGAAAAAAAACGAGGAGTGAACGTACCACGAGGAGACTGCCTGCTGTATATAAAGACGATCAATCAAGTGAGTTATGAATGTTGAATGTTTTTGTACTTTAATGCTTAAATGCATAGGTGAACATGTGTAAGGTTCAAGAGCACGTCTCAAGCATGTATTCGCTTGCAGCCTGTGGAAACCGCCGCCATTTTGTGGTTGCTGCAGTGGTAGTGTTAATTTTGACATTTTTTTTTAATCTACTAGGCTTGAAGTCACCCTGTCCCAATACCCACCTGGTGATGACACGAAGACGGCAACGGCAACACAAATGAATGTGAGTAGTCATTATTGGTGACATGTTAATGCACCATGCTTCTATTTGCAAACTAATTCTGTTTGTTCTTACCTCTGTGCAGCACAATCTTGCCACGCAGTGGTCCAAAGAGCAGGAGCAGAGGATGGATCCTTGGATGATTTTACCTTTTCAATCTATAGATTTCCTGATGTCTAACTGTTCAGTTTATGTGAAGTGTTGTTATCAAAACTACATTGTGCAAACTGCATTCGTTCATATAGACAACAGGGTTACTGTAAAAGAAGCACTAGTAGTAGCAGTAGTAGTAGTCGCAGCTACAATTTGAATGATACTACGTCAAGAGGTTGCAGGCTGCAGTAGAGTAAGTTGAGCTAAGCATTGGTCCTTTTTTCTCAGTTTGTATTCACTGCTTGTTCTTGTTTCACTGTGGGAAAACAAAAGAGAACACTTTCTGGTTTTCAGGAGAGTGTTAGTATCGGCTACAAATATTGCCAAGACTCGGTTAATTAACCCTTAATTAAGGGGGACTAAGGCCGTAATTACACCCAAGTCCCCCTGCTAGTACCGGTACTAAGGCGAAAGTCCCGCTTTAGAATACGGCCCGGTTGCACGGTTAATTAACCCTTAATTAAGGGGGACTAAGGCCGTAATTACGCCTAAGTCCCCCTGATAGTACCGGTACTAAGGCGAAAGTCCCACTTTAGAATACGGCCCGGTTGCACGGTTAGTTAACCCTTAATTAAGGGGGACTAAGGCCGTAATTACGCCCAAGTCCCCCTGATAGTACCGGTACTAAGGCGAAAGTCCCGCTTTAGAATACGGCCCGGTTGCACGCTTAATTAACCCTTAATTAAGGGGACTAAGGCCGTAATTACGCCTAAAAGTACTGGTACTTGAATTGTAAATACTCTGTGTTATGAACAAATATTGATCCATGGATATGCATGTTGTACTTGTGTCATTTTTGTAATAAAATATCTGAATGAAATACATTTCTGTTATTTTTGCCTTCTTGTTTTACATTTACAATAAACCTTTATATGAAAAATACATCAGCTTGGCTTAGCATATAACACTTTGTAAGATTAAAGCTGATTAAATAAATCAGTGTCTATCAATATACTCTGTATCCTTTATTTATACACCTCTTAACTACACTCTATACCCCTTTATGACAGGCTATACCCCTTAAATACAATTTGTGACCAGTATGTCCTAGAGAACTTACACTGTAATTACACTGTAAGTAACCGGGAAGTACTAGATAACTTGTGCTGTAAATACACCGTAAATAACCGGGACGTACTAGAGGACTTACACTGTAATTACACCGTAAGTAATGGGAAGTACTAGAGAACTTACACTATAGTTACACCGTAAGTAACCGTGACGTACTAGAGAACTTACGCTGTAATTACACGGTGTACTTACGCTGTAATTACGCCGTAAGTAATGGGAAGTACCAGAGAACTTACACTTTAATTACACCGTAAGTAACCAGGACATACTAGAGAACTTACGCTGTAATTACACTGTAAGTAACCAGGAAGTACCGGGCTGTAATCTAAAGTGTTACCGAATTAAATGCTACAAACTACACTACAGGCTCTTCATTGATGGTTTAACTCGGTGTTTCATCATTGCTGAAAACACTACAGGGACTCAAACGCGACTTTGGGATGAAGACTCAAGGACACGCAAGCCCAGAGTAGTGAGGACATCCAAACTATAAAATCTGATAAAAGTGTGCGGAGGACCAGCCTGCCACATCACAAATTTGCTGCAGAGGGACCCCCCTCGCCAGAGCCATTGAAGGACCCACCCCTCTGGTCGAATGAGCTCTACACCTATAGGTGGAGACTGACCACACGCCTCATAGGCCAAAGCAATAGCATCCCTCACCCAACATGACATGGTCTGCCAAGTGGCCACAGTCCCCCACTGGTGGCCCCCATAGCACAAGAAGAGCAGCTTGGACTTATGCCAATGCGGTGGACATAAGTCCGGAGAGCACACACTGGACACAGTAAATGAAACTTCTCCTGCTCCGGCGTAGTAAATGGCAGAAGACAGAAGTCTTCAAGAATAACAGGATTCAGAGCAGAGAATGGAACCTTTGGGAGATAATTAGGGTGAGGATGCAAAATGACCTTGACCAGGCCTGGGGCAAAGTCCAGGCAGGATGGCGAAACTGACAGAGCCTGCAAATCCCCAACCCTCCCCAGAGAGGATTACCTCCCCAAAGAGAATTGGGGATCCACAGGCCCTGCCAGAAAAAAAACAACAACTTCAGAGTCAGGAACCTGACAGGTGCTGACTCCAATGGCAGCTAGGTCCCAAGTAGGGACAGTCACTCTAGCAGGCGGCCTAAGCCGTTTAGCCCTTCAAATGAAACGGGTACCTGGAGGGTGTCCTCCTACTGGCACCCCATCAATCAGAGCATGGCTAGCCAAAATGGCGGCCACAAAAACCCTGAGTGTACTAGAGTGCATGCCCGAGGACAGCTTTTCCTGCAGAAACTCCAGCACTGAAACAATCTGGCAGTGAACAGGGTCTGCATGATGCACCAGGATTCAAATACACGCCATTTGAGGGCATAGGTCCTCCTGTTTACAACAGGGGTTGGGAGTCCCTGAGCTGGATGGCCGTCTAACACCGCTCCCCAGCCCGTTAGAGATGCGTCCGTCATTAGCATCCTGCGACGACAACATGGACCTAGAGAAATACAATACAAGGAGAAGAGGAAAATGGATATGATAAGAAATACAATAACATCAATTATTAATAACTTTTCTGGTGGCGTAGAGTCAATAAATCAGGGCAATGTTATGGCCAATACTTACAATGATATTAACCTAGATTTGTTCTGGGATTAAAAGTAGCATCAACTAGAATGTGAAAAGATTAAATGTTTTTTTTTTTTCAAATCTTTATCTTTTTTGATATTTGTACCATTTATTAACACAACATAAATTATGTCTTTAACTGAAAGTGTTTTAAAATGATCATAAATGAGAACCCTAAATAAACTTAAGGATTTTATGCTCAGGCCACAATTAGGATGTTTTGTGAAAAATAAGTGCAATAAAATGAAAAATAAGGCCATGCATTGTTCATTTTTAATTGACTGCAAACTGTGACAGCACATGTGGAAAGCATGGTGTACATATGGCATTTCTGTAATGCACATGAATAAATGCTTGTTATTCTATGGTATGTAAAATGTCTGTGATGAAAGTCAAAGTGGCAGGAGTCCGGTCTTCAACGTGCTCTGGTCAAGTTTGTCTGGATTCCCTCCTTCAGGAAACAAAACATAGACAAGTCTTCAACAATGGCCCCAATTATACTGGTTTATTTTAAGAATGTAATATTAATATAGCTTCAAATCAATCTTTTCTGTGATTATAGGATTACTGGATTTCAATATAAAACTTTTTTTACCCTTTAAATAGCAATAATAAGATCTAAATCTGCCTGAGGGAGTAAAGCATTGCAGTACTTCATTATTAACCTCAATTTTGTCTAATCACAAAATATTGTTTAGAACAAATAAACTTAGTCTTAAGAACATAGCTCTAGTCAATACTATAAAACTGTCACTAGTCTAATCACAGTCATGTCCTGGCTTTACGTTAACTACTTACATTCAAGAAGCAGACGGTGTTGTCCCCAGTGGCGTGCTTACCATTAGCCAAAGGTTATCATGGTTCACTCCAGGTTTTCTGTTTTCCCTGTGTTCCCCCTCCCCCCTGTTTTCCCCTCTCCTGCTACTTACCTTCTTGGATTCTTTCCGGGCGTGGCTATGGCTTCTCCTGCTGCTCCTGGGCTGGCCTGCACACCTGCCTTCAATCTACTCATCACTACAAGCAGTATAAAAGCCTGGGTCTTCCTCATCATCTCTGCCAGATCATCAGTCTTCCTACGTGCTCCTGGGCCGGCCAGTTTTACTTACTACTGCCAGTTCCAGCCTGTTCTCCTTTTCCGCTCACCTGCAATTTCAAGACCAGCCTGCCTCTGACCCCTGGGACCAGCTCTTCTTTTCCTGTTTTAATAAACCATTAATTCTGAGTTCTGACTTGTCTGCATTTTGGGTCATTTTCTTGTTCTTTGTTGAGTTGTGACAAAGGTCGGCAAATGCCTAGGGCCTCCAACATGCAAGGGCCCCAACATTTTGGGTATTACCGGTCTGGTCTGGCGGCAATTTAAGCTAGCGCTATTATTAGCTCAGCTCTCTACAGCAGCGCACCTTAAGGTTCCGAATGTAACCCAGGATCTGTGATGTTTAGGTTACTACTTGATTATGATGTGCTCCCGATGGGAATCAAGTGTCTATATTGGCTGCTTCAGCCAGCGTAACTCATTTAGATTAATGTAGAGGTTCCTACAATTTAATTTACAGTTAAAAAACACCTAAAAACAGTGACAGAATGGTTGATCCACACTGGACTTGTATTAGAACTGACAGTAACTGAAAAGAACAATAATGTTCCCACTTTGTCACATATTGAAGTGAATTTAATAGTATTAGTGAATTTACTCACTACACTAAAAAAAACCTTTATTCTAAAGTTGATATGAGTGAGAGGACGTGTCACAATAACAAAAACACATATTCGACTTCTTTTCTGGTTTGAAGTATTGCTGACAATTGACAACCTTAAAGCCTTCTGGTACATTAAAGCAGACATGAAGAAGGGCCCCTTCAAAGGTTTGCCTAGGGCCCCAAATTTGCTAAGTCCGCCACTGGTTGTCCCAGCACCCAAACACGGGGTACAAGATGATGACTGGTCACTTGCGTTCACTGGGTTATAAAGTACAGCAGCGTAGGATTAGAGAAGGGATTATTCGGGCTGACCCAGAGGGCGTTATACGACACACATTAAGCCTGTCAACTATTTCAAGGAGGCACTACTACTACTAGGCAGCAAGCTTTGTGGCATGTGGACGGCTAGCCTGGCCAGCCAGACAGCTTTCTCTTTGTATTACATACAGAGAAAGTTAGTCTGGGATCGCCCAATCTGCCTCCGATTTCTGCTCCGGCGCTTTCTTTCCGACCAATCGTAGCGAGGGAGGCGGGATTTTGTTTCGCGTCATATTGAGCGCGAGAAAACAGTAGCAGGTTTAGGGAGGTTACTACGATCGAAATAAGCACTGAACTCGATATTACACCCTGTGTCCTCAGATTTTTCTGACAAAAACAACAGAAGTCATTCACCGTCTCCGAAGCATCTTCTCTCTCGAGCCACGCTAGTGTACGCTGTGGTTTGTTGACAACTAGAATAAGTTTCGCTTTCCTTACGTCACATCCGTGGTTTCTCTGATTGGTTCACTCAGCGAGCGTTAGTTCTGCCCATGGTCCTGCCTTGAAATGCTGTTTAAATCGAACGATCCCAGACTAACTTTCTCTGTATGTAATACAAAGAGAAAGCTGGCTGGCTGGCCAGGCTAGTGGACGGCAACCATAAGCTGATTAGGTAAGATGGCATTATGGGTCCTTTTTTTTTTACAGTAAATCCTACCAGTGATTATAATTGAAGGTCAAAGATACTATATTTCAGTTATTATGTTTTTCATCCATTTAGGGAAAAGTCATGTATGCATGCAGCATGCAGCTATGCATACATAGAATACATTAATTAAATTAATAGAAAATTTATTTTACAAAGATTTTATACCACCTTGCACTCATGTTTATTATATTTATTATATTTGAAACATTGCCAGTGTAAGAGATCTTTTAATCATTCATGTGTCTCTTTATACTCTTTACACTCCATCTATATAATAATTGTGTATTTATTTATTTATTCATTTTGGTGACTAGATGGGGCCTAGTCATCTTTGGAGGCATCGATAGCTTCAGCAGGAAGATAGTTCTTCTTCATGTTGCAAAGAACAACTGTGCTGATACTCTTCTTCACCTGAACAGCATTGCGTTGAACAGCATTTCAACAAGATATTTATAGAATGAATTACATACATTTTTCTAAATTGAATCATCTTTATTGACAGACTCAAGGTCCATGTAAAAGGCATAAAAATGATAAAAGACACTTATACCAGTGTTTCCACAAAGAGGAAACATTATATTAAACATTATTTATAAATTAATTTATAAAAAAGTTTAAAGTGGTTGACCCTGTCAAAGGCCTTAGATGCATCAATAAACCCCATTAACACAGAGGAGTTTTGTCTTAAATACATCTGTGCTGCCTCCTTCAAGCCGTAGATGCACAAATCTGTTCCCAACTTGGATTTAAAACCAAACTGATTATGTGTTGTTGTTATACAGTGACACAGACGATCAAGCAATATCTTCTCTGTAGTTGTCCAGGCTCCCAACTTTGCCAGCTTTGTCCTTTATGACAGGCACTAGAGTGACAGACAGTAAAGAGTCAGGTAACAGTCCATGGGTCATGAAGCCGGAGAAACACAAGGCGAGCAGTACAGCAGTCTTTGGGCTTGCATACTTTAGATGTTCTGCTGTGATATTGTCAGAGCCAGCTGCCTTATTATCGGACAGTTGTGCTATTGCTTGATGCACTTCACAAGGAGTGATAATCACAGCATCCCTGTTAGCAATACATCCCACTTTGTAGGGATCACTTTTAACACAGTTAACACAGCACGTACGTACGTGTTTGTTTGTCTGTGCGACTGTGTTACTGTTGCGTGAGTTACAAGTGCAGTTTGAGTTTGATTTGATTTACTATTATTTTGCTTTCAATCGAGCACTATATATAGTTGTAACAAGTTGAAAGTCCTGTTTGATTGCCAGTTTTAGATCGATGCCGGTTTACCACAGACTGCGACTGACTATGTCTGTCTGACAGAATAAAATAAATTGCGCTACCGTCAATAAAACAGCACAATTAAACGGACACTGCCCACTATATTGCGTACCTGGATTGTGTACTTGGATCGTGTTTGAGTTACAACTATCGCTGTCGTGGATCCTGGATGCCTGCCTCGGCGTTTGATTGCGATGGACCCATAACCCACAGAATAAAGGGAAGTTCTTGCTCTTACCCTTGTTGGCCATCTTGCCGATGTTTTACGGTCCGTTGTTTTTAATCCTGGTTGGTCTGATCTAAAGTTTTACTCACAGTCTTGGAGCTAGGACTGCGTCCTGGAGATGGAACGCCCCAGCGGCCGACGCAGCGCTTGATTCTGATGTGCCCATAATCCACAGAGTAAAGAAAGGTGCTTGCTCTTATCTTTTTCTGGTGGGTGTTTTTATAGTCCGTTTTTTAAGACCATGGTTGGTCTGATTTAAAACTTTTTTATCCACAGCCTTGCCGCTCACTTGCAAGCGTGTCTTCCTGTTTACATGTGATGTCGACACACGTCATTACGCACAGAAACGTCATCGTCACGTCGGGGTTCCCATTGCGCGCTGTCTTTGGATCAATAAGCTACTCCTTACAACCGATCAACATGTTTCTCCTCTCACCCTTCCTGCTTTTTCTGGCTGTGCTATGTCCTTGTGAGGTTCACGTTAATTATGGAATCCAATGTGTGCCTCCTATTCTTTTTGTGTCCAAAAGAACAGACTGGGAATTCAATTATTTTCTGTCACTCTACTGTTATCCGTACAGTAGAACAAGGGTTAAAATAATGAACTCATGTCAGTACAAATTTCTGTGAAACGAAAATGTATTATTGTCCTTCTGCTTCTTTTATCTGGAAATGTTGAGCCTAACCCTGGTCCAAATCTTAACTGTCTGAGTACCCCAGTTGAGTTTAAAAGTAGATCTGGGCTTGGTATAGTTCACCTCAATGTCAGAAGTCTTCTCCCTAAATTAGATTTTATTAAGATTTGGATGGACACACTAAACTGTCATATCCTTGTGTTGTCTGAAACTTGGCTGAGCAAATCCATCACAGATAAAGATATTTCAATTCAGGGTTACAATGTTTTTCGCTGTGACCGCCCGAGAAAAGGTGGTGGTGTTGCAAAAACAAATTTCACGTT
Organism: Rhyacichthys aspro; assembly: GCA_036850595.1. Taxonomy (NCBI): domain Eukaryota; kingdom Metazoa; phylum Chordata; class Actinopteri; order Gobiiformes; family Rhyacichthyidae; genus Rhyacichthys; species Rhyacichthys aspro. The sequence continues at coordinate 132,950 of CM072168.1, read as the reverse complement.
ACTCTACTATCTTCACTTTCTCTTAGCAGGTTTGAATTTCTTGCTTTGAATTTAGAACTTCTTAAAGGACAATCTATTACGGTAGTAGGCTGTTACAGACCTCCATCAGCAACCAATGATGCCTTACTATCTTTAACTGAACAGCTGACAACACTAGATTTTAAAGAGATTCTTCTTGTAGGTGACTTTAACCTGGCTAACTTCTGTTTCTGACAATTTTAAATCAATTTGTGATTCTTTTGATCTCACACAACTAATTAGTAGCCCAACACGTCCAAATCTTAAACAGCCAATGAAATCCTCCATTCTTGATTTATTCTTAACAAATGTTCCGCATAAGTATTCAGATGTTGGGGTATTTCCAAATGATGTAAGTGATCACTATGTTATAGCTACAGTCAGACAAAAAAAACTTCATAAAACAAGACCACAAATTGTTTTTAAACGTGATTTTAAACATTTCTTTGAGCAAGCTTTTTTTTTCACATATTTTTTTGTTTGCTTTTAAACATAGATCTACATATTAGTTGCACATATGATACAACACAAGTTCCCAGAATGTTCATTGTTAGTCTATAGCAACGCAATTCAATATAGATGCGACGGTAGAGTTTGTGAAGCAGAGATAAGGAGCCCAGATGCTGAAGAATCGTCCTTTTGTAGAATGAAGAAAGCAGGTTAAATATTCCAGAGGGAAAAGCTCCAGTATAAGTTTATGCCAAGATGTTTTAGAAGGAGGTTTGTTTCTGATCCAGGACAGGAAAATATTCTTACATGCAGCATAGGTGAGGATATCATATAGTCTACCAGAAACAGGGCTGATTTTATTATCCCTGTATCCCAAGAGCAACGAGACAGGATTAAAAGCCAAGGCTACTCCAAATATGTTGCTCATATCATTCAGAACGTCCAGCCAGTATGACTAAATTTTAGGACAGGACCAGACACAAGGAGTATATGTACCCACCACTGATTTGCATTTAGGACAATCAGGGGAGGTTTGAGGGTTCATTTTATGTCTTTTGCTAGGGGATATTTGCAGCCTGTGAATAAGTTTAAACTGTAACAGCCTGGCATGATTACAAACAGATATTCATTTTGTTTGATTCCAAATGACATCCCACTGCTCCTCATCAATAGTTACACCCAATTCAGTTTGCCATGTTAATGCTATGTCTGGAACTGTCAGTATAGTGGATGTCTGATTCAGCACATTATAAAAACAGGTAATCACCTTCTTAACTGGACACGTAATTTCTCTATTGGAGATAAAGTGGCATCAGAAACAAATGTAGTTTTTTTTAAATATAAGGTCTCGAACTTGGAGGTATCTAAAAAAATGGCCACCAGGGAGGTTATATTTAGTCTGGATTTGTTCAAATAATGATAAGAAGGATCCCACAAACAAATCACACATCTTTCTGATTCCTTGGCGAGCCCATGTATTATAAACCAAATCTGTCATACCTGGCTCAAAATCAGGGTTTCCTTGTACACTGTAAACCCCAACAATTTAGCAGTAATTAAAAATGTTGATGCAAACGGTTGCCTAACTTTTTTTAATTTTTATAATCATTTTCTTTAATTACTGTATATTTAAAAAAATGTGGAAGTAGTACACAACATTTTAATTGCATATAGTATTAATTAAAAAATATAATTTTCAAAGTAAAAATATTTAATTAAGTGCAATTATTTTTACATTTAAACGGCATTTAGAATTCTATACTACTTGCACGTTTTTTTAATTTACACTAATAAAACAATCAAGGATTATAAAATTAAAAGTTAGGCAACTGTTTACATCAAAATGTTTAATTACTGCTAAATTGTTCAGGTACACATCCTAAAATTAAAGATTACTAAATATAAGTTGGGCAGCATATACTGCAATGCTGCATGTTTTACATTTAAAATATTCCATTTAAAAATCTTAAAAGTGTATTGACCATGCAGAAAAAAAGAAAAACACTTTAATTTCGACTTTATTTATTCTTGTGAAATGTAACAAAATACAAGAATAGTGTTACTCCATTTTTTTAAAGCCTGCATGAATAGTGGCAAAGGTGCACAAACTGTACACAACAGTTAAATTTTTTTTTCCAAACAGATTTTTTCCAAAAAGTTTTTCTTCTCCCAAAGAGGTCAAGGGTTACACTGTCATGTCATTTTTTAAAGTCTGCAGTCTGGGGGAAAGCTTACCATCGTCGAGTCCCAGAATTATTTTCTGCACAAACTGGAAGGTATGGTTAAGATGTTTGGGATAGCTCAGGTGTAATGCGTACATTAGTCCAAACATTACCAGGAAGGCTTCTGGAAAGTTTTCTAATGTGATGACCTCTTGTTACTCCAAGATGACTAAGACCTTGTCCCCATAGTTGACTGGACTGCTGCCTCCGACTTTTGATAGAAGAGCCGCAGATGTGCTGGATAGATCAGGCTCTTCTGCATCCTCCTGTGATAATGACATATCAACATGCACACATTATGTAAGACAGGCTGATAACTTAAAGATGGACTGAAAAATACAGGGTCACATTGTCCCCTTTTCAAGTTCAGCTTCAGGTACTTTGTGTGCTTGTCTGGTTGGCACTTACCTCACATGACATGACAAACCCTGAAGTTTCTTCCCGCAGGTAAACCGGAAGAGCGAGGAGCACAGTTGTGCAACGTGTGTTGGCATCATGTTGCATCTGGGTTAAAAAAAAAAGTTAGGGAAGGCAAAAAAGAGTGTCAGAGACAAGGAATGTAGAGAGACAGATGGGGGGCAGACAGACTGAGGTGGACAGAAAAGAGAGGGAGGGAGGCAGAGAGAGCATGAGACAGAGACAGAGACAGGAGGAGAGAAATGAGACACGCAGGTAGAGGGGCAGAGCAAGACAGTGGATGAAGAGGGAGACAAGAGGGAAGTAGAAAGGAAGTGAAGGGCAGAAAATGGAAGAAAGGAGATTGGAGGGGACGAGGAAATGAGTAAGATGAAAGGGATAGGGGGGTGAGGGAGCAAGGAGATGGGAGAAAGGGAAGTAGATGAAGAGTGCTTGTGAAAAGAAACAGGAGATGGGAATGTAGGAGGAAGATGAGAGTAGGACGGAAGGATGGGAGTAAGACGGAAGGATGGGAGTAGAGGAAGGGAGACCTGAGTGAAGGAAAGAGGGATTGGAGTGAGTGAATGAGTGAGATGGAAGGGGGAGAGTAGATGTGAGGAAAGTAAAGAGTTAGTGATGGGGCAAAATTGAGGAAAAAAGGGAAATAGGGAGACAATAGGAAAAGAGGGAGACAATAGGAAAAGAATGGGACAGGGAGAAAGGGAGAGAAAGACAGGAACAGAATGACTGGAGGAGAGAGACTGAGTGTGAAAGCCAGATACAAATAAAGGGCAAGACAGCAAGTAAAAGAACATGAAGGTGCAGACTCAAAATTTCTAGTTATTAATACACACTTCATCATGAACTCTGAAAATGGCCGCCAACAGATCAGCAGTCTTGCCGTTTTTTGATGCCTTTTGTCTGAAGAGTGTCATCATACGGGGGATGTGCTTGTCAAGCTCGGCATAGAATGTATTTGGCAGATTTTTGTTTGTTATCCTTTGAAATTCCGCATACACCTGCAAAAAAAGAAAAAAAGAAAAAATCAAGTCACAATTATTGTACAACCATATATTCACAAAATATTAAGATTTTGATTACCTCAGATGGCAACTGAAGCGCAGGCCACAGCTCCATCAAGTTCCTCACAGGTGCTGCAGAAACAACAATGTTCTGTCTTCTCAAGGCAAAGGTTGTTTGCATGAGTTTGCTTACTATAGTCATGTTCTTGTCTACTTTTCTCATTTCTTCCACAATTGTTTCTCTTTGGTGTTCAAGACTCTCGGCGTCCTCTCCACGAGGGAAGTTTGGCAAGAAGTTAACTTCAGCACGCTTTGGTCTTTTTATGTTGGAATGCGAACATTCTCCATCTGGATTGCTTCGGCTTCTTTTACCTGCATTTACCATGACTTCTTGACATCCAACTTTTCTCATTTTTGTTCTCATGTTTGCCATTTTGTATTTTAAGCTGTATGCCCAACCATCATATCCTGTGCCAGATCCTTTTTCCTTTAAACACGGGTGCTTTTCTACAAGGGCTGCAGCTGCCTTTTCTATCTCTTTTTTGCTTTGGTAAGCCTTAAATCCATAAATTGTTGATGCCATTTTTTCAAGCACATCTCCCCTCTGATCTCTGGAAAGTTTTAGTTGTGTGCCATTTTTTTCAAATTCTTTTTGACCATCTCTCAAAATCAGTTCTACGTCTAAACCAAATGATGGGACTGGAAAATTACCTGTTGGCCATCTACATAAGCGCTCAGGCGAAGATGCATCTGATAAAATTTCAGTCGATGTTGCACTTGAATCATCGGTAAGCTTTATGTGGACCACTGCTTTTTGTGGCAACTCATTTATATCAACCAGAGTTGTGAGCTTGCCATCAAAATCTGGATCTTCGTACATAAGTGTGAAGTTTGAGTCAATATTTAGGCCTTCTCTCATTCTACAAATTAGCACTTGGACTGAAGGAGGGCGAGAGGTCAGTTTAAATTTGCGAACTCTGTCCGGCTCAACAACCCGCAAAAGCATGTGTTGCTCGTCACTTTCCATTCCTGCAAGGAAAAAAAAATCTTATTGAACGTGCAAATACATTTAAGTCGAGGTGAGCACCATTGGTTAAAGACAACACACTTCTTCATATGCAAGTCTTTCAAAGATTTAATACATAGCGTAACAAATACGTTTATCAAGACAATTTACTACAAGAATTAGTAAATGTTTTAAATAAAGCAACTTTAAAAAAATGATTTGGTAAATATATTAACAAAAGGTTGTATTTTTAAACATTTTAAACTAAAATTGTGTGAGTTTATAAAAGTGGATTTAGTAAAACAATTAATGCATTTACAAATCTTTAAGAAAGCCTCTATAAAACTTATTTTCTCTGATTAGCTTCTGTTTAGCCATTTCTTCTGTTTTCTTTGGCATCCCTGGCCAGTCTGGCTAATTGATAAAACTGAACCAGTAAGGAGCTCCGTTTGCTTAGAGCAACTTGTAAATTTGTAAACCAATCAGAGAGCTTCATTTAAGTTCACTCTTCTTATTTACATGACCAAGATCCAAGGAATAACTAATCAGATGAATCATAGTGCAATACAAATTGTTAATTTTACAAAAGAAAACCTTATGCCAAGATGTTCACAAAAAATATCAAATTGGGTTATAAATCATTTTGTTTAAACTTGTTAATAAATGTATTTAATTGTTCTTTAAATAATCTTAATATTGTGTTAATTTGTAAAATTCTAAATCGCTTTACCTGTAAATCTTCTAAAACCTGGGTTAGTTAAAGCATTTGCAAATGTACCAAATCATCTTCTAAAATAAAACAATTGTTAACTTTATTAAATACTTTTTTAAAGACTAAAATATTAATCCTATTCAACTCCATATGGAGTTCACTATATTTAAATAACAGGCTCAGACTCATTCTAAGCATTTCTGCATCAAATCATTCAGTACATTCCCATTGCTGCCAGTGGAGCACCAAGTCAATTCTTCTGTGTATGTTTTTTGGATTGGTGGGGGTACATATGTTGTAGGATTCATGAACTTGGGAAACAGACTTTTTAAATTCCAAAACAAAAGATATTTTAATTAATTAATAAAGTATTGGTGTACTCCCTCAGTACATCAATAAGATATTGTTGAGTTAGATATTGATCTACTGGCTGCAAAGGATACATAGGCATTTTTTAAGAACTATTATACAGGTTTAGTCAAATCAGAATCAGTAACTCTCTTAAGTTACTTACTGGAAGTTAATCTTTGACCAGGATGAATCTCTTGGGAGTCAGGATCAGAATACCGTCTATCTTGTATGCTGAGAGTGGTGTTACATCATTCAAGTCCGATTGCTGGTGAACACCCAGGTGTTTTGGTGAGGTCAACTCGTATGAACGCAGATGCTCTGTAAACCAAGAGACATATTTAAGGAGGAGAAAATAAACAGTGTTATTTACCAAGTAAATGTCATTAATTTCTCCAAAGGTGGGAAGCCCACCATCACTCCCAACTGACACAAACATTCCAGTTGTATACTCTATGCTGTCAATGGTGACCTTAAAAGTATGATACACTGTGTTACTTTCCGACTGTTCTTTAATTCGAGTTTGAGCAACCTCTGGCAACCCTGATACCAATATTGAATCAACTCGAGTTGCTTGCATCTCAGGCTTAAAATATGATGGTGCACTGATATGATATGCCATCATATATTGATGTTTGTTGGCCAATGTCTTCAACACGTTTTTGAAGTTCTGTGCATCTCTGACTGCTCTCTTGAAGAAACGATGCTTGGCCTCAAATCGCATGGTCCAAACGTGAACTAAAGGTCCAAAACGCTTTATCAGTTCTGGATAGTGTTCCAGATAATGATGTTTTGGCTTAAGTCTAAAATGCGGAAACGCATGCTGTAATGCCTGCCTATGATCGCTAATTTTCCTTCCAAAGTAGTCCAATAGCCCATCTGTAAAAGAGGGGCACAACGCCAACTCCACCACATCTTTTAACTCCATGAGCACAGCCCAAGATTGGTCACCTATAGGTACTTTGCTACCAATAAGGAAAGGGAGCAACCTCAGAAGAGTGGCATTTTCATGTGCATTGCCACCAATGCTTGCCCTTACCAGGAATGATTTAGGTAATGCTTGAGGCCTGTTGATTTTGTCTGTGTGCTGGTATGGAAAGGATGTTATTCTGTGGTTTAAATAATCAAGGGAGAATAACTTCAGCCTGATCATTTCTTTTAAGCAAAGGGCAAGTTCAGCAGGAACTGCACCCTCTAAGAGGTCATGCAGCAGGTCGGGAGGGAAACCTGAAGTGGGGTGGAAGTGCTGCAATGATTCACTTAGGGCACAAGTACCCTTTACACCAAAAATACTGCCAGTCTCACTTTTCAATACATTTTGGACGAGGAGATCATGAGACTCTTTAGTCCTCAGGGTGAACACTTCATCCCCAACTTCCTTTTCCTGAAACTGCTCCGTTTTAGCCAAACAAAATCTGCAGACATGATCCCCTCTGAAAGACTCAATGAAGCCTCCTAATCCATGTGCAGCCAGATTGTCAGCACACACACAAAATATTGTGCCTTTCACATTCCGACCTAAAGATTCAATGAACACACCATCATCTTCAAGAATCTGGACATCACGAATCAATGGGCCAAGAACAGCAGCATACCCATATTTTTGCACATCGGTAACCTTTGCCAACACAGCTAATTGTATAGTGTGCATTGCAGACCTATATTTGGGCGGCAGATTGGAAAGTACCCAGTAGACAGCACAAAGCTTGTGCACTTTACGTGAAGTTCCTAGAGGGTTTGCTATTTCGAGGTCATCAATATATAGCTGAATAGCTAATGACAAGTCTTCAGTGTTGAACAACTTGTTTTCCCTGAAGCTAAAACCGTCTCGATAAGATGAATAGTTGCCAGTTTCTGTATTTGTTTCATTAAACTTGGCAAAGATATCTCTGTTCTTAAACAACTCTTGCAATGTCTGAAGTAGTGGTACATACATAACAGCACGTCCATCTCCTAAACTGTACTCAATTGGCTTAATGAAGTGGTAGTTTTGTTCAATAAACCGTTTCCTTTGTTTATGTGTTGATAAATCACATCCCTTTGAAGTTTCACTATAAACAACATTGGAATCCATAACAGTGCTAACCACTTCATTTAATGTAGCACTTGTAAGATTGTGGCCATATTTGAGTAGAGTTTTTTTTATTGCCTCTTTGATTAATGGCTGAGAAAGATCTGATTGAGTTGCTCCACAATGTCTTGTATTGCTGCATTTGAAATGTGGAGAATTGCCTGCATTTTAAGAAATAAAGTAGCCACATTTCCTTTGATGAGATTTTTCAGTTCTTCAGAATCAAAGATGTCATCATTCTGTTCTAATGTCTGTCCTTGGCACTCACTATCTGAGCTTACATAAGAGGCTTTAAGGTTTTCAGCAGGCTCCCCACCAATATGATCACAATTGCCTGGTGAAAGGCCAATATTGTGCATTCTACTTTTATGAGAATTAAAAGAAGAGTAAACATTTGTGCGATAGTCACAATGTTTATATGGACAATTCACTGTTTCGTGTTTTTTTAAGTGTACTCTAATGTGACCAAATACCACATATTCAGAAAAGGCTTGCTTAAATGTACACAGAGGACACTTAAAAGTCACAAGTTCGTGGCTTTGCTCTGGATTGGTCTCTTCAGAACGATGATTCCTTGACAGGTGAGAACTAAGAGAAGTAAGTGACTGAAAAGTACAAATGCACTCATCATAGAGGCACGGTAAAGGGCTAACTTTTGCAAATCGGCTATGCTGTAATCTATAATGTGTGTATAGTTGTGCCTTGGTGATAAAGCAGGCTGCAGTACACAACTTACAATGCCAGGCCATTTGATAGGGTGAAGATCTGCAAAGAGTGAAAGAAAATGTTTTAATTTTACCTCACAGCACATATTCCAAAGAAATGACAAAAATATTACTGACAAAACAAAATACTGCGTATAAATGGGGAGTACTGGTAAACAAGGGAATATTTACAGATTTTTATTTAAAAAAAGGAGCATTTCAACAGTACAGGGTTTTCTGCTCCTTTTGTTGCTCACTACCTCTTCAGCTTTGGAGAAGACCCGCTCACATGGCACAGATGTTGCTGGCATATGGAGGTATGTTTTGGCCATTTTAAATAGGTTTGGGAGATGCCCAGTAAGTGAGCGGGTCTTCTCCTCTGGAGAGGTAGGGCTCAGACAAATATCGCTGAACTTCTACTGTTGCGTTTGCTGTTGCACTTTGGCATTGCTGTGTTTCACCTAAACAAAAAGAAAAGGGAAATTAGCCATCTTTTATAATAAGAAAACAACACACACAGTAATAACAGGCCATAATACACACCAACTCTGCTATCCAAAAGATCCCACAAGTTGTCTTCTGCTGAAGGCGCATGTTCTACCTCAGCAGCTGACTGATGGAGTTGATGGCATTTTATTACATGTTGCTAGAGAGGTATGGAAAACACAATAATAAAATGGAATAACAATTGGTAAACTACCTGTGATGTTGAAGGCATTGCCCTCTCAGCCCTCATCATTGCAGCACATTCTGCGGTCAATTTTGACACGGCCTCTTGTGCATGTGTGTCATTTCCAAAGGCCAATGTTTTAAATCGTGGGTTCAATATGGTGGCTAAGGCCAGGACTCTAATATTTTCAACAGTGCATCTTCTGAACAGCTCATGCTGCAGTTGTTTAGTGAGATGAAGGGCAGTTTGGTTTTTAATGGTGGATGCCTTTACAGCCTACAGTTTGTGTTGGACCATTCTGATGAGTGGAATGACCTTTGAAGCAGAAATATTATTCTCTGCTGACATCTCTCTGGAGGCCAGATGAAAAGGAGCAAGAACATCTAAATTTTCATGAATTACATCATAGTCAGCAAATGTGAGGGGAGAAATGTCTGTAGTGAGGGATGACAATGCTGCACCAACTGGTTCACGTTGTTCATATATTCTTTCAAACATCAGATATGTCGAGTTCCACCTGGTGTCAACCTCTTGAACCAGTTTGTGAAGTGGCTTCTGCAGCTGGGTTTGCATCTCTGTGAGTTTTTCCTTTGCTTTTGTGCTTGTTTTGAAAAATGTGACAATTCTTCTCCCTCTTGTTCGGATGTCAGCCAATGCAGGTGTTTGATCCAGTGCCTTCTTAACTATGAGGTTAAAACTGTGGGCTAGACATGGCACATTCCTGACATTCATAAGTTTGGCACAAAGAACCATATTTGAAGCATTGTCAGTGATCAGACAGTGCACTTTATTTCTCAAGCCCCACTGTTCCAGTTGCTGCTCCATGGCATGCTTCAAATTTTCTCCTGTGTGGGACTGTGTGAAATGTCCCACACCGAGCAAAACGCTCATTAGCTCCATATTTTGATTGATAAAGTGGCAGGTAACCCCAAGATAGGCATCCATGTTTATGGAGGTCCACATGTGTGCAGTTAAGCTAACAGACTGTGCTTTCTCCAGTCCCTGCTTTGCCTTCTCTTTAGCCTCTTGATATTTTTTTTCAACCATTGCTTTTAAGGCCTGGCGAGTAGGCAGGATGTAAGTTGGGTCCAGCTTCTGTACTAAAGCGCTGAAGCCTTTGTCCTCCACCACTTTAAATGGTTGAGCGTCAAGCACAACCATATTCACCAGTGCCTCGTCCAACTCAGCTTGCCGACCTAACAGTGAAAGTATACAAAAATTATTGTTCTAAAAAGTATTGATTTCAGTTCAATATAAACTGTTATGTGTTTGTATTGTAACCTATAGAAATGACAAAAAGCTTACCTTGTCTGGTCCCTGCACCTCCAGATGCAGCAGCAGCAGTAGAACCAGCAGAAGTAGCAGCTGTATTGGGTGTTGTCTCTGGGTGTTTGCTGCGCAGGTGTCGCAGCATTGAGGACGTGTTATTGCTAAACGTCAGCTCCTGAGCACAGATCAGACACTTGACCTTCTTGGGGTTGATGAGGTCAAAGTACTCCCATGCATAAGAGCGTGCTCTTTTAGCCACTGTTTGTTACTACCACACTCCCTTACTACCACACTCACTCACTCACTCACTCTTTGCACACTCACCAAGTCTTTCAGTCACTCAAACAACTCTCTGATGTACCTATCTATTATATCTATAATAATCTAAATACTAACTATACTACCAATAATCTCTCTGTCTTCAATTCAAATAACAAAATGCAATAATGCGCTGAGAACAATCTCCTCTCAAAACTCCCACAGTTTGAGCAGTGATTCAGACCCATTTTAAAGCCTACCCATTCAAAATTCCCGCGAAGCAGCTCGACACGTCATGTGACGAAACGAGGCCTCGCTCGCAGTGGTCACGTGACTGTAGGCGTGCTGAAGCAGCGGTCGAATCATTGTCTCGCAACACTTCCGCTTCAAAAGATCGACACAGTGTCGAGCAAACGGGCTCGAGCATAACATCACTAGCAGTCTCTTGGCTGCTGTCTGCTTTGCTGGTGGTTGTGTGCCATTTTCTGTCTCATACTGGTCCAGGCAAGAAAATGTCTTTTTAAGACTATAAAGATTAGTCTGTGTAGTTAACTAAAACTAAATGTTTTCTCAGTGCTGTGCAAGCAAGGTCCTACTAGGTGCCTAATAGCCTTCAGGGTAGTAAGTAGGGTACATTCTAGACCATGTGATCCAGGTGAGCCTTATTAACTCTTTAAAATCTCTTTTCACAGGTTTACCAGCTGCTGTTTTGTAGTGTCTTGTTTTGTGGTGTCTTGTTTTGTAGTGTCCTGTTTTGTAGTGTGCTGTTTTGTTTTGCTGTTTTATTTGGTTTTGTGTACATTTATTATTTTGCTATTTACTTTTTGTACCTTGCTTTTGGTTAGTTCTTCTGTTTGGCTAGTGGATCTGTTTGGGTTTTGCGTATCTGTAGTGTTTTGTTTTGGTTTTTTTTTTGGTTTTGTGGGGCTCTAGTGTTTTTTGTTTAGGGATGTTTTTGGCCTTGGTTGTATAAGTTGCTTTTTAATTTAATTCTGTTAACTATTATTTGTTTGGAATATTATTTAGTGGCAGCCTCGGAAATGCTAACTGGGCCATTGTATTGTCCACACTGTTAACTAACCAACTGGGTCGAATTTTGTTAATTGTGTGTTCCTTTTCTTTTCAGTGATGCTGGGCGCCTCCTGGTGGTTGGGCTAGGCACAGGGGTGAGGTCTCCCCACTTATGCATGTGAGTTAGTGCACTGGGTCACATGAGTTTAGTTTGCACTTATGAGTTGCCGTGACGTCTGCTGTGTCCACTGAGGTGAGTATTTGGTAGCACTCCTGGGCACTCCCTTGACGTAGTCTGCTCACCACAGGTGCCCCAGCTAACTGCATTTAGTTTTGATTAGTGCATTTTAAACTTTAGCCTTTTTAGATCAGGCCTACTTTTATAAAGCCAATTTAATTAATACCTTTTAATCCTAGTATATAATAATATCTTCTAGTTGAGTTGTTGTCTTCTTTTTTTTTTCCAGTTCATTTTTGAAGATCCGTTTTATTAAAATTTTTTAATAAAAATAATTGTTTTAAAAATTGAAATTCATGTCTCAGTCCCCTTTTTTCAGATACTTACCTGTGTGCTTTTTCATATTCCAAATTGTAACCTATGTCCTGGTACATATTCCCAGGTGGCATTGTCGGTTTATTTAATTTAACTTTACCCCATTTAAAATCAGTCTTCAGAAAGAAATGACTGCCACCTCTTAAGTGACATAAAAGTTCTTCAATCAGAGGACTTCCGGTCGGAACAGCGTCAAGATGGCAGCTCAGTAAAGGAGCTCCTGACTGAACCCCAAGAATTTAATTGAAAGCCCCACTTAAAGGGCCATTGTGTAACTTTCATAAATTTCTACCAGTTACTGACACCTGTGGCCGTTAGAGGAACTGCAGTCAGTGTCGTGCTTGCTCTCACGCACGCGTTCGTACGAGCATGACTGAGGAAGCGGAGTATTAGCGTCAAAACAAACTCTTTTACAGACTCATCACAGACTCAACTCAGACTCTGAGATTTACTGGAGTCATGTTTACGGAGGAGGTAAGAGAAGTTACACTTCTGAAAGTTTGACAAACTTTATTTGAGACTAAACTATACTTGACTCTCGGGACTGACACAGAGAGTGAACTCTTGAGACAGAGGCAAGAGAACGACTAATGTTTGACAATAGCATGTTTTATAAAGTGTTTTTCAACACAATACAGTAGTTAGAGCAAACTCTGTGTGCTATATTATCGACTGTATGTAACGTTTGTCAAAAAAGCGTTGACAAACATTAGCTTAGCTATAGCTAGCTTTAGCACTAGCTCACGTAGTTTCCATCGAGACCCTGCAGTGTTTACACAGGAGTCTCAGCAGAATAACGGCAAAAGTTAGTGAACTTATCTCTATCAGACGGGATACGATACATAATGTGTTATTATTACTGTTAATTTGCCGAGACATTAGAGCATTTCATTTTTATTTGATCAGCTAATGTCTAAACAGCTGCACTGTTCGTAAACCTTGTGAAAACATCAGTGACAAGCACCAAAACAACAATCACTGACCTCTTATTCATTCTGGAGAAAAGCAAAATACATATTACGAAGTACAGGAGTTTTGCTTGTTTCTAGGTACCACTACTGTACTAACTTGGTCTGGCATTAGGTTGAGACAACATAAATGTAACCCCACTGTACCATTTCAGTTTATCCTTGTTTATTTTACTCTTGGTTCATTCAGAATACCTCTAACATGAAATTTGGCTCAATAAATGAACAAATAAGTCATATATTTTTATTGTTCTCTTCTCAGGACTCCAGCTCTGGAGTTTGAAGCTCTTGTGCAGGAGATCACTAACAGTGACTGCAGCATCTGTCTCCGGAGAAGGATGAAGTGCTCCAGATGAATGGAACTCATCTGTGAGGGGTTTTTTCTGGATGTGCCGGAGAGAGCCACACCAGGACCAGCTGAACCCAACAGGGGTCAGCCAGCTCGGTGCACCTGCCTGAACTGCCCAGTCATGACAACAGATCTAGAAAACAAATGCTGCAGGACGATCCAACAGGGTGTCTCAGAACACCACATGGAGCTGTTTTTATTTATTTTTTTTTTATTTTTTTTTTCAGAAAACTAGATTTAAAAAAAAATACTTTTATTTGTTTTATTAATTGAAAGTTTTATATGGTGTTTATATACAGGCAGAAATAAATATACATTTTTATAGATTCTTTCTTGCACATATTTATTGTAAAGGAATTGCTGTATTTGAGCACTGTCTCTTTTTATTGCTGCCCTTTGTTTTTGTGGCTGAAGTCATGTTCTAAAGAAAGAGAGAGAGAATAATAAGCATTGGTGTCATTTTTACGGTCATGACATAAATTTATTTACTTTATTATAACATATAATACATAGATAATACAGATAAAGTTTGACAGGTAACAAACATGTCCATAGCATTGTAGATAAGTGCATCTTGATATTATGATGTAAATAACAAAACAGGCTAGACTTGTCCACTGGTGCAAGATACCTGAACATAACGGTTCCTTGTGAGAGACAGGTAAGGACTGTGGGCATGTCGCTGACATACCTGTCCACTGCAGAGTTGTGTCTGGGCCAGTTCAGCTGTAGGTGTGGACACAACCCCAGGGAGGAGACCAGGGGCCCGAGGGTCATCTGGCCCATGACCTCTTGGTCCCACATCCAGAGGTGCATGCTGGATCTGCTGAGGGCCCACTCGTGCTCACCGCTGACGTGGTGCAGTACACCTCAGCACAGAGCCTAAATATATTGAATTTAGAGTCTAAGATAAAAGGAATGATCACATCTGAGTTCATTTTTTATCTGAAATACTAACTGAAAACAAACTTACCTGTCAGATTCTGCAGTTATTGATTCAGGATGGTGTAGCTATCCTGTCTCTTTTCTTGGTGTTTTCCACTGTTGTTTTCTCATAACTGTAAACAATTCACCTATTGTTAGAATACAGGAAAATACAATATTTACAACAGCATTACTATTGACAGTGCCACTGTATTTTCAACAAAAAAACAAAATATAACTACATTTTCATTGATCGATTACCTCCATGTTACTAACCAGCTTACCATTTGATTATTAGTTACCATACACATACAAATGAATTACACATACAAATAAATGCACAAGCAAAGCTAATCCCACCACATATGTTTACTTTATTTGTATATACGCTCTACTGTGTGTCGTGCTGTGTATCACAACCGAGACAAGCGGATGTGATTTTCATTATAATAAACAGTCCGACTTGTAAATAATCATGACATGAATATAACGAGGTAACCAGTGAAACACGTGAGGTACAGTTACCTTTAGCTCGGTCTAACAGACAGTTGTAACGTTAGTGTAATGGCTCGCGTTTTCTGGTGTTTATTTAGCAAACGAGCCAATGTTAGTGTAACTCAAAAATGCCACACAGAGTTGGCATTAGCTGCTGTGTGAACACAGCCGATAAGTAAGAAAAGCTAGGACTGCACATTTGTCAGATTCATAAGCCTCGGGAGTCAGGATCATAACGAAGTTACGGTCTGAAGGTATTTAATCCATTCAAAACACAAACTTGTTTAGAGACGTTGCTGTTAGCTAGTTAGCATCCCGTTTTGGAAGCATGCTATTGTTATTTAGCATTAGACAACTGATAACAAAGCATCACAAGATATTTCACATGGTCAGTGATGATGTCTTACCTTCTGAATGAAAAGAAAGCCGATTCTGGGTCTGTTTTATCCCCAGAGCAGTTCTTCGCTCTCGCGGTCGACTCTGGCTCGTCTTCCTCCGGCGCCGGTCACACTCCTTAGGGTCTGTGGGCCTCGCTCGATAAAACGTTCTTTGTTTTTTTAATGTTTGCGGGAAGTTTGTGTTGGTGTCCGGGTTGTGCTGCGTTGCTGTGCTGGAGGCCGTTCGGGGTTTTTTGTGTCTGCAGAGTCCATCTCAAAACTAACACAAACTAATGCCACTGACTGTCATGGCCGCCGCGCAGGAAAGTCCAAGACCAAGGAGACGAGAACGCGCACGACGTCACATCCGCCTCGATTTGGCGGGAAATCCGACCCGAATACTACTCAATGAAATGAGGCTACAGGCTTATAGAGGCAACCAAGTTGGATACTTAAAATGTCATCCCTCTCATCACAGCATTGACAGGCTGACTTCTGGGCAAATAAAAGCCTTATTTATTCTTAAAATCCTACACATAGCCCCTTTAATCAAAAAAAAAAAAAAAAATCAATCAAAAGAGAGCAAAGGTACTAGCAACAAAATCATAGTTTATAAAAAAATGTAATCCTCTGACCTAGACACGTCACTTTGACCAAACATGACTCAACAAGTCTAACTCAATGTAAATGAAGTTTTACTTAAATTAATGCTCTTGAGAGTTTAACATTAATTTAGTCTTCATTAATTTTTTTTACCATTTATCTTGGTAGTGAATCGCTGCACTAACCTGTGTATCTAAATCAAACCAGTTAAACATTAATTACAGAGATTTTCAGTTTTTATAGCTTTAACATAAAGTAATGTATTAGTTTCTAAAGTGGGATAACCTGCTCTTTGACTCTTACTGCTAAATGGTTAAAAGATAACCAGTACAATGACTATAGTCTTCGCCTAAAGCCTCTGAATATAGATGTTAATCCTCTTTAGTACCTCTAAAAGTATTTTACTTCTTTTGGACTGTACAGCTGCAGACTCTTTATAGACAACTGATAAAGGACTGTGACTGTCTTCTGTGACTGTAACTGTGAGTGGAAATAAGACCTGTTGATGGCCTAGTGTTTCTTGGAGGTTAGTTACTTCAGGTGCCTTGCTGGTTGTTTCCACTGCTCCAGCACTGAACTAAACCTGCCTGCATGGGCGAGGCTAGCCCTAAATTGAAACTCAGCACCCCTAAAACCTGGAGTAAGAAAATATTATTCTAAAATTTCAGTTCGTCTTTGACAGGCTTAGAAAATGTCCAAAACATAATCCATAGTTTTTGGTTTAAATTTATATTTTAACAATGAAAATAAAAACACCCCCTATCATCCTCTTCTCACTACGCTCCTACTCCTCTGTCACGTTACCTGTACCGCTCCGCAGCATCACAGCCCGTTGTCCAGCGCGGTACACACACAGAGAATCTGTTTAGTTGTTGAGAACCAAGTTAGCTGTCTCACTCTTGTTTCCTTTTAGAGTTGTTCTGTTTCCGATACCAAATCGGCGAGTAACGTTACTAGAGTCCTGGCAACGTTTACCAGTTAGCTCAGTTAGCACCGTTAGCTGTATTAGCTCCGTTAGCGCTGTTAGCACGGCTACAGTCGAACTGCAGCGATCCGAAACAAAAAGAGCCGCTACAAATAACCAAATAACCAGTCTACCTGTGTACTGCGTGTGTGTGTCTCTGTTTTTAAAGTTTAGAATTACTTTATATACTAATTTTAAGAATCGGGAGTCATGTAATAGTAAACATGATGCTACGGGCGTCTTTTCCCGGTCAGTCGTCATGGAAACACAAAGCTTTACCAGTGCTGCGATGTTTGGACCAGAGTGAAAACAAACGTGTGTACGAGCTGAAAAACGAAACGACATATCACTGTATACCACCACTATGTGTGAAAACATTAAGTGTGGCTGCTGCACATAGGCAGTTTTTATTTATTCCTAGATTTATTTTAGTTCTTTCTCAGTTGTGTGTGTCTGACTATCAAACTAGACAATAAAATAAAGTTAATAATTTTTTTTATTTTTTTTTTTTGCTGTATTTATTCATGTTTTTTTTGTTTGTTTGTTTTTACCAAGGCCTGAACCAGGCCTTACAACAATAATAATCACAACAAACACACACATACACAGATATAATACACACACACACACACATATGGCTATTTATAACACACTGCTATATATATATATATATATATATATATATATATATATATATATATATATATATATATATATATATATATATAAGATATTTAAAATGACACACCTCTGTGTCCCTTTTGATCATAACCTTAGAATCTGTTCATAACATTTTTGTGACATGACACAGACCTCAACTCTCCTGCACGACACAGATTAACTCTCCCAAAGTAGAGTGTATTACCTGCATACATGGTAGAGCCAAATGGGAATTCAGGGGAAGTACTTTCAAAGATTTCTTTTTATATCTATAACTTCTAAATATTTTCAAGACCTGGGTAAATAATCTGGATTTGGGGGACTTTTTGGTTTTTACCTTTTTTGCTCTTGATGTGAAGCTTGTTTTATTTATGTTTTGTTTTAATTATTGATGACTTACATTGGTGTATAAAAGTTCAGACAGATGTGCAAGTAGGTTAGAGATGGCCATTTGTAAATAATAAACAGAAAATGTAACAAACACATATATTGTGTATAGCTCTGTCAACTATGAACAGTAAATAATCTGGATTTTTATGACTTTTTTGTTTTACCTTTTTGTTTTGCTCTTTGGGTGAAACTTGTCTTATTATTAAAGATTGATGACTCTTATTGATTTATAAAAGTTCAGACAGGTGTGCAACCAAGTAGGTTAGAGGTGGCCATTTGTAAATAATTGGAAGATGACTGTTGGAGGCACATCACTTTCATAAGAGCTTTATAGACTGTGTTTCTGATAGTAATGACGACTCAGGTTCATTTGAATTGAGTGGAAGAAGGAGAAGAGTAAATGTCAGGAAATGAGGACTACTGAGATTAAACCACAGGCACTCATAGGGTGGAGCTCATTGGGTGCTCAGCACCCCTAATGCTCTGACCCTAGAATCCTTCTGGTTATAATTACCTGGAGAAGGCACGCATGACAGGACGGGGTGGAGGTTTGGCGGTTATACACCGCTCCGATCTTCAGTTGTTCCCCATCCCTCTGCCAATCACACCTACATTTGAGTGCTTGGCATTTAAATGTAAACACCCTTTCCTCATAACAATACTTCTTGTCGACCACCAAAACCACACCCTAACTTTATCGCAGAAATAAATGAATTTCTTCTCTCTATCTGCTCAACATCCACAAATGTCATCATCCTTGGAGATTTTAATATCCATGTGGACTCTCCCTCCTGCTCTCTGGGAGCAGAGTTTCTACAGGTACTGGACTGCTTAAGTCTAAAAAAACATGTTGGGGTTCCCACTCACAATAAGGGACATACTCTGGACCTGGTCATCTTGAACTCCATCCCCATACACGATCTCCACGTATATGACCTGGGGATCTCAGACCACCAGGCCATTGGTATGACACTACCTCTTTCATCTCCTCTCACCAAGCCACAACGACTCATCACCTTCAGAAACATCAAGAACATTGAGTCTTCCTCCCTTAGCCTGGACCTACAACATCTTTCCCCACCCCCACAGTCAACAGTCAACGACCTCATGGACTTCTACAACAGCAGCCTGAGCTCCATCCTGGATCTTCATGCCCCACTCACAACCCGGACTGTGTCGTTCATTCGTTCAGCCCCTTGGTTTACTCCAGAGCTAAGGGAGATGAAAAGAGCTGGGAGGGCCCTTGAACGGGCCTATATAAAATCAGGACTGACGGTGCATAAACTGGCCTACCGGGAACATCAACACACATATTCTAAAGCACTGTCAAAAGCCAGATCAGACCACTTCTCTAACCATATTAACAATAACCCTGGTAATTCAAAACAACTGTTTTCAACCATTAACTATCTCCTCAGACCACAGACACTCACACAAACCGACAACACAGTAGAACACTGCAATAGGTTCATGGACTTCTTTTCGACAAAAATAGACCACATTCATTCCTCTCTCTCCAATAATCCCATTTCAACACATGACTACCACACACCTATCCCACTTCACTCCCACGACGCAGCAGGAGGTCAAGAGCATCATCCAGAAATCCAAACCTTCCTCATGCATCCTGGATCCGCTCCCCTCCTCACTGCTCAAAGCCCATAAACAGTCAATTAGTTCATTAATCACTAAAATTATCAACCTCTCTCTCCAAACCGGTCATGTTCCACCTTCCTTAAAAACAGCTATCATCAGACCCCACCTCAAAAAACCTACTCTAGACCCAGAACCCCTATCAAATTACCGGCCCATCTCTCACCTCCCCTACATCTCCAAAATTCTTGAAAAGATAGTTTCCGCCCAACTACATAACCACCTCAAATCCTGCTGCCTCTATGATAAATTCCAATCTGGTTTCCGCCCCTCCCACAGCACTGAGACAGCCCTCATCAGAGTCACGAGCGATCTGCTGATGGCTTCTGACTCTGGCTCCCCATCCCTACTCATCCTTCTCGACCTCTCTGCTGCGTTTGACACCATTGATCACAACATCCTCCTCCATCGCCCCCAACACTACACAGGACTCTCCGGCACTGCCCTTCACTGGTTCCACTCCTACCTCACGGGAAGGGCCAAGTCTGTAGCCCTGGGGGACGCTAAATCTCAACCCCACACAGTCACCTGTGGGGTCCCTCAGGGCTCAGTGCTCGGTCCAACCCTCTTCACCATTTATCTGCTCCCTCTTGGACGTGTCATCAGCAGGCATGGAATCCAGTTCCATTGCTATGCTGATGACACCCAACTCTACATCAAGGTCACTCCCTCTTGCACTCCCTCTGCCACTGCCACCCGCCTAACCTCCTGCCTGGAGGAGACAAAGGCATGGAAGAGTCAAAACTTCCTGCAGCTAAATAGCTCCAAAACCGAAGCTATTTTGATCGGTACCCCACACCAGCTCCATACCTCTCCCATCTCCTCTATTTCATTCTCTGGTCACAACATTCCCCTCTCTCCCTCAGTCACTAACCTGGGGGTAAAATTTGACCCCCAGCCTACCTTCAAAAACCACATAAACCACATTTGCAAAACTTGCAAACCTTTTTTCACCTCCGTAACATTGTCAAACTTCGCCCATCCCTTTCCTTTTCTGCTGCAGAGAAGCTCGTCCATGCCTTTGTCTCCTCCAGGTTGGACTACTGCAACGCACTCCTCATCGGGATTACTGGCAGGAGCGTCCAAAAGCTCCAGTACATTCAAAACAGCGCTGCCAGGATCCTGGTGAGGGTGCAGAAATACGAACACATCACCCCTATCCTCCGCACACTTCACTGGCTCCCCATACATCTCCGTATAGAATACAAGGTCCTCCTTCACACCCATCACTGTCTGCACGGTGACGCCCCCACCTACCTCACAGAACTCCTCACTCCTCACACCAGCACCAGAACCCGGTCAGGCCACATGCACCGTCTGCTCCCTCCCAGGACAAGGCTCAAAACCATGGGTGATAGGGCCTTTGAGTCTGCAGCTCCTCGTCTGTGGAATGCCCTCCCAGACCACCTTAGGGCCCCACAGACAGTAATAGCTTTTAAAAAAGAACTAAAGACATTTCTGTTTAAAAAAGCCGAGTTAGGCTGTTTTATTTATATTTTTATCATTCTTTTTCTTCTTTTATGTATGCTTGTTTTTTATGTAGCACTTTGAGATTTGTTCACCAAATGTAAAGTGCACTACAAATAAAATGTATTATTATTATTATTAGAATCACCCCTGCCTGACTGGCTGTGGTACTGTTTTTTTTTCTATTCTGCTGCTGCACGAGGGGTGCTGCTCGCCTTGGACACACGGTACCTGACACTGGCTCTCAATTCCACTCCTAGACTCTGACATTTACTTTTAACTATTACTTGTTTTTATTTCTTGAATTACTAAATAAAAACATTATTTTTTATTTTTTTTAAAACAGTTTCCATTACATGAGTTCAGCTATTGAGTTGTGTATCTTTTTAGTTTAGAGCGAGGTCTGCTATGAAGACACCACTCGATGTCACCAAATGTCTAATAATAAGTAGACAAACTAATCAGTAGACAAACACTCTCATTAGTCTCTATAGTTCTTGTGTGTCTTTTGGTTTTGGTGAATTTTAACTGAATTTCGTTGTTCAAACTATAAAACATGTCTTAATGGATGGATGCATGGATTTCTTTTGCAAATTTCAGTTTACTTCTGCAAATTTCAGACATTTTCTGCAATTTTTTCATCTGCAACCACCTACAATGACTTCTGCCAATGCTACTTTAAATTAATTTGTACTGCTTACTTCAAATTAGGTGCATTCCGTAGATTGCAGCAAGTTTGGGAGCTCTTCAAGTTTTCATGTAATTTTGAAAATTTTTCTACATTTTGTTGTTGTTTTTTTTTTGTTTTTGTTTTTTTGCTATTCCTCATATTTTTCTTCATTATTGCTGATGGATACCACAACCAGGAGTGTTTATACAAGAAAAGATCTGCTGGATCTGCGAGGGAGCAGTATCTTTGGTGTTCGTCTTCTGGTTCCAGTGGACATAAAGAGGAGATACAGAGGCTGCAGAGCTGGAAAACAAAGGAAGAACAGGAGATGGAGGTTGTAGTAGGATGTGACAACATTGAAAAAGCATTTTTAGTCAATATAGGCCTATTTAATCACATGCTGTTTTGCCATTTGAAATAATACTGTTTGAACCATGTATCTTTATTTTATCACTTATTCATCCATTTATTCATTTATTTTTAGTGAATGTGCTCATTAATCATATGTGTTACACATGCTGTTCTGCTGAGTGAAATAATATATATATGTATTTTATTTCATTACTTATTCATTTTTGTGAACATACTTATCAATTATTCATCCATTTTAATTTTATCATTTGTGTGTGCTCATGTTGTTAAGTGGTATGTTGGTTACATGAACTTACCGCAACAGGGGTTTTCCTGTTGCCCATGTATGGGTTTTACCGCACAGTTTCCTGTTACCCATGTAAGGAGTTTGTCACACTCTCAGGTCTTTCGGTTCTGCTGTATAAATATGTGCTGCTCAAATTCAACAGCACCTTCTCATTGAGCAATCTCTGAGCTAGGTCTTAACCCGTTGCCTTATATTGGTGATCGTGGCCCCTCTGGGAATACAAATTACTGCAAGACTAGGTTCCTGAGTTAAGTGACAAACTTTATAAGGGAATACGCTGTCTTAACGACTGCGCTAGCCACGACTTCAGGTCTATAAGCACTAGCCCATAAAGTCGACAGGAGTGAGACCCCATCTGTAGTATTGTCGTGTTTTATTGTTTGTCTGTCTTGTCTTAAATAAAAACAAGCGGAAATAAAATAACTTTATTTCCAAGGTTGAAAAGAATATATTTGTTCGTCTGAGTGTTTGTAAGAATCTGCCAGCAAGCCCTGACTCAGCTCCCAGTTGAGAGAGTCACTGGTTTACAAGTTGACGCAGAGGCCTGGAGCAGCAGCCCACGACAAATCATTTTCAGGTGAGTGACTGTGATGCTGAACCTGTGAATACACAAGGGGAATCATTGGGCCCTGGTCAAGTCAGTATAAAATAGTTTGGAACACTGTGGTAATAACCAGCTCCTAATTAAAGATAAAAAGGGTTAATAATAGCAGAAAGTAATAATTTAGGAACCAGGTTCTTGAATTAAGAAAGTGAAGAAAAAGGGAACTCTTTAAGAGAATAATAAATCTGCCTATATTACCATCAGATCCCCCTCAGAGAGGTGAAGGCAGTACTGACTTATAAACTCTAAAAAGATAGCAAATAGAGAAGTAAGGTGTACTAAATAGTGATACAAGCAAGACCATTCTGGAACCTTCACCGCTCGCTACAGTAGGTATATAGAATAAGCAAAACTTTCAGGTCTAAAAATAATGCAAATAATAAAAGTAGTAAGCAAAATGTTTTCACTTGGAGATCAATTAGGAACCTCGTCGTATCGGGCATAATAATCCTATGTTACGATAAGGTTAAGGTATGGGTGTGCACCCATGACCTTTAGAGGCCTCATGAACAAAAACACTTGGATACTTCTCCACTGAAAACTACATGGATTCTTTGCCCCTGCCAATGCCCCTGAATCCTTGTCCCCTTTTCACAATGAACACTTGCTTACCCCTCCTTGGATGACCAAATGGACATTTGCCTTTGCCCCCACATTACCCTGTTCCACTGCACTGATGCAAGAAGAAATGGACTGTTCTTTTAATTAATAACTCGATTGCATCAAGATTTTGTGACCATTTTAATGTCCTTTTTTCTGAAGATGTTGTAAGCTTCCAATGTGTATCATGTGTATTGGAATGATTGTGACTGTATTTTATTATTGCAGGAGAACTAATTGGCTGCTGGTCATCTTGTCTCTGTGCCAATTGCTGGGGTATATGTTTGGTGATCAGTGCCCATCGTACCATTCTTTTGAAGCATTTTAGATGCATGTGTTTTTGCTAGAAACAATATTCATTCATATTGGGTGATTGGTGACTAATGTCTCAGCGCTTTGCGGGTCCCTGGGGTTGGGGTCATTTAAATCCATTAATACAGCACATATTACTGTAATACTGTTTCACACTGGTAATTGCTATTTGCTATTATGTCATGGAAATGATTGAACATGGATTTATTGATGTGTGTTGATTAAATGTAAGGGTCTGAGTATGCTTTCATGGTAAAATTCTCTTTAGGCGTGTAGTTAAGTTTAAAACCACTTGTAAAGGGTTTACAGAGAAAGGATCTGTTGGAGAATTTTGGATCTATTGTATGGTTATTATACCTTGAACCTTTGTCTCTGTCAACAGATAGACTCAGACATCTGTAGGATAACAAGTCTCCAACCTCGAGCCCTATCAACTGAACAACATCTATTTTATTACTGCATTGTTTGTGCTCTGACCTTCTATTAGGCTTTATAATCTCAGTCCTATGAAAGTATGGCCAGATTTGAATGTTCAATACTACACTGTGTTGACTGTTCAACTGTCTCTGGGCCTGTATGTGATGGTAATAAACTTCTCCTGCTTAAGTCATCCAGACAGAGTCTCTGCTGTCCATCTATGTGCTCCAATACTTCTTAGCTCTAAGGTGGTAACCCAATTCTCTTAATTACATTAATCAACCATTTTCCTTGCCCCTTTCAAGAACCAATTTACGTACATACTTATTCCAAATATATGTGTTAATAACTTTATCAAGTTCCTTAAAATATGATTTAGGGAGAAAAATTGGGACTGTAATAAGATTTTGGGTAGGATGACCATCTGTACTGAGTTAATGCGACCAGCAAGGGATAAAGGGAGAGTAGACCATCGTTCAAAGTCATCTGTGATTGGAGTTAGAATAAGTATAAGAGTGGGAACAAGGGGCAGCCCAGCCCCTTGTCCCGGTCTGATCCGTATGTATGATCGTTGGCACTATAGATTCCAATCTGATGGCAAGGATTTTTGTAAGTATTTTATAGTCAGATGTAAGTAGGCTTATTGGACTGTAAGACTCGCATTTGGTGGGGTCCTTGTTTTTTTTTTGGGTAGCACTGAGATTATGGCTTGAGTAATAGAAGTAGGAAGTTTCTTTTGTTTAAGACACTCTCTGTAAACTGAGAATATAGTGGCGAATACTTTATTAAAATCAATCAGGTAGCCATGATGCCCTGATGCTTTACTGTTTTTCTGTCTGTCCAATCTCAACTTCAGATATTGGCTGCTCACGGTTGACCTTATCTTTATTAGTTATGGTGGGGAAATGGATATTTTCAAGAAAATTGTTATCCTGGGACCACTCTGATAAGTATAGAGAAGAATAAAAACATTTAAATTGATCATTTATGTCTTTTGGATCAATTTTAATTTCTCCCTCCATTGTTTCTATCGCCTTTATGAAATTGACAGCTGAGTATTGACGCAGACGGTGGGAGAGTCTTCTACCTGCTCATTCTCCATGTTCGTAATAGTTTTGTCTTGATTTTAAATATTTCTCCTCTACTTCCATTGAAGCAAGAAGATCAAATTCAGTCTGTAGCGCTAATCTTTTTTTTACAAAGCTATGCGGTTGGACCAGTGGAATTTTGTTGTCAACTTGTTGAATAAGCTTAGTTAACTCTCTGAAGGGTTGGGACCTGCTTTTATTTAGCCGAGCTGTATACTCTATTATTATTATATGATCTAACAAAAAGAAATCTATTCTTGAACATGTGTGGTGGACAGCAGAGAGAAAGGAGAACTCTTGAATTGGAATTCTTAAATCTCCATTGGTCTATCACACCGCTAGCCAGACAGAATCTGTTTATGATGTTTGCAGAATTAGAGGGCGGACCTGTTGGCTGTTTTGAACGATCAAGTAAGGGCTTCAGAACAGTATTAAAGTCACCTCCCAAAGTGAGGTGGTGTGTGCCCAGCTCTGGAATACGGCCAAACAACTCTTTAAAGAACTACAACAAACTCTTACCTAAGGAGGCTGAGGCCCCTTAGAACCCATATACAAACATTTCAGCTGATCAGCTATCACAAGGAACTTCAACAAGGCCATGCCTGTATAATTGTATGTATCACATAAGCAATGTAGTAATCTGTGAGAAAAAAAAAGAAAATAACAGTTCACCAACTAATTGTTAACTTAAATGTTCCACCCAAAGGATGTAAGAAAAATAATAATGTCACTGAGTACGCCCTGGTGGCACCCGTGGGTGAGATCGTTGGAATCCAGGTGCACAGCTATGTCTATGAGTTTAACATGTCCTTAAAAAACCTCAGGGTCAGTAAATTTCTTCTGTTCGCCATCTTGGGTCGTAATCCTCAATTTAGCAAGATAAAGCAATCCGTATTTCATCCCCTCACACTGTTGCAGTAGTTGTCTCATCTGTCTGAATGCCGCTCTCTGTCATGCAATGGACTGGACTTTCCTCAGATCTAGCATGTTCCAAAGTATGGGCAAAAGTGAATATGTAATTAAATTCTCATTAAATATGGGTGCAAAATTCCCTTACACAGCAACATACAGCTTACACAGATAAACTTTGGTCTTGTTGACAAATTTAAAGGTCCTATATTATACTATTTTGAACATTATACAGTGTATTTTGGATACATTTAGGTTACCATATCACGTTTTGCAACATGAAACACACAATAATTATCTTATACAAGCAGTTTGAATGAGCTCTCATCATGAGTCCAAAGTGAGCGGTCTGATTTGGCGCTGTCACTTTAAGGCTCAGCTCTTCCGTGTTTGCTCCGCCCACTCATGACATCGCGCTAGAGCTCCACGAGCTAGGCTGGAAACAGACTGAAGTAAACACTTTACATCGTAGTAATAACTTTTTCAGCAATGGCTTTGAGAGTAACTGAGCCGTTTATCTTCGACCTAGAGTCTGACTCTGAGTTTGAAGAACATGAGCAAACACAAAGACCTCGAAGGCTTCTACAAGACGTTTCTGCTTGGTAAATGAGAAACTATTATATACTATTATATCGTAGCATAGCGCGTGTTAACTGCTTCTGTTTATTGGTGCACATGTGGAAATGGCCTTACAATGCCTACTGAAGTTGAGAATGTATGCTGCCTGGAGGTAGCTGTTGTGCAGTGTATTGAAAGAACTATAATAAAGTAGCCTAGCAATATGTAGAGCTATGCAGTAATACTTGTTGGTAATACATGTTGCTGACGGTAGGTAAGCTAACACAGTAGCAGCGATGCTTCTCTGTGTCTGAGCTGCAGAGCACGCCACTTGTTGACCGTGCAGGAGAGAGGGGCTGGAGGAGTGTGGAGGAGCACTTCCTGGAGAGATGTGGTTTATTTCACATATTGACGTCATTGCGTGAAACAGCTCATTGAAAGAACTGTAGCTCAAACTAAATAAATTACTTAAACATGCGCAAATGAAACAAAACACAACTTTGGGTATGTGTTTGAGGTAGAAACAACATTATAACATGGTTAAAAGCTCAGAAAAGTCGATTTAGCATAATATGGGACCTTTAAGGGTCATAAGGGAGAGCTCAGCAAAAGATGCCCACATGGCTCCAAGGCCCAACCGGAAGTCAGGTTTTCAAGTCAGTGTTTTAACTTGGATCTTAACTGGTCTTAACCCTCCTACACCCCTAGAGCATTTTTTGATGTTTCACGCCTTTTTTGTGTGGATAACTTTGGCTGTGTTTATACAAATGGCATAAATTTTGCCTCCGATGTGTATTTTGGGATGAATTTTAAGATTTCAGGGTTTTTTTTTTTACTACTTTACTTTAGCAGACTTTAAAATGAAAATAGTAACACCCATCGTCCTTAGTCATTTTTTGTGCCATTGATTTCCATTAAAAACAATGTTTTTTGAATACACTGCCATTACTGTTTAAATTTTATATATATATTTTTTCATGGATTCATGATAGTGAGGGATTAGAATTTTACTTTATATTGTTTTCCACTAGATGGCATCATTTTTCCCATATATGAGAGAGAGAGTTCAAAATGGGGCAATGGCTCTATTGATGGTTGTATAAATTATCGTGCCTGTAAGGCCAGTTCAATAAATATTCAGAACTAAAATGATTTGGGTGTATTTTAGGGATGTCATGTGATGATGTCATGTGGTGTGCATGTGTGTGTTGAGAATTTAGTGTGTTTGTGTATGTGTGTGTCCGCATCCAAAATGCCTTACCGAGAAATGCATGACTGTTGCCAACAAGTTGAATTCTATTCAGTTCAAATCAATAAAATGCACAAAGTTTAAAGCTTCTGCACTCATCAAAGCCTCATCACACGTGCAAAAAACATCAAAGGCTCACTGACGAAGTAATCTAAAAAAAAAAACTTGCTAGTCTGGCTTTGTTTTCACAGGTGTTATCCCAGGGCAAGACATTATGTGTCACTTAGATCTGGATCTTAGATCATGGTACATTTCATCCCAAACTGCCAAGATGGGACGCACAAGAAAGTATAATTTGGCTGAAGCCATGAACCTCCTTGATTTGCTCGACAAGACGAATGCTCCTTCTTCATCTGATGATGCATTATCATAGGATGATGATGAGGTGGAGGATATAAATTATGTGCCAGGGGCCAAGGGCACTTCGGAGGAGGAGAGTGAGGAAGAAGAGATGGAGCTGAAGGAGCGAGGGGGTGAGGGGGCAAGCCCTGTCCCACCTGAATATCAAGGAGTGGCATTACTTGGTCCCCGACTGCGGAGAATGCCATTCCATACCGGGCCGCTGGGATCCCTTGTCCCGGGATCACCCGCTTTGCTGCCTTCCAGATTCATGACATATTTGACCGTTTTTCTTTTTTCATCACAGATGAAATTATTGATAGTATTGTCAGACAAAAAATAAAAATGAAGCAAAATAAAACTTGATGCCAATTTTTGACAATCCCAGGCTCTGATAATTCTCCACAAAAATGTTTTAATTTGCATTTATTGTATGGAAAATTATTCACTTTTGGTGTTTTTTTGATTATTTTTAAAATCAGGTTCTAATCACAAAATCTGGCGTTTAAGGGGTTAAATTTTAGAAACACAATAAATATTTGCTATCTATGGTGAGGACTGAAGCTAACAATAGTATCTATTAAAAAAAATTGTAATTATGAATTACTAGATAATATTTCTATGTCACTCTTTATTGGAGCATTTTTTTTGTGCGCCAGGGCGACTAATGTTACAAAAGTTAAAGGGGTGTAGGAGGGTTAAGTGGATTTAACCAGGTTAAAGATGGTTTTGGACAGGTTTGAAGTAACTTGAAATATAATTCTGAGTGGCTCTACAGATAAACACTTTTTGAACGATGGATCAATGTCATGTTATCACATGGACTAATGGTTTTGTTATTTTAATATTATAGTTTATGTTTTATTATGAAGATGGTTTTGGAGAAGATTGTTTGGGCTACAGAGGAGGGTGAGGATGTCTGTTCCATTGAAGAAAGTAAAGAATTGTAGAGCTGTGATCTTTCTGTGCCAGTTCATTCAGACCAGTAACAAGTGCAGTGGCATGCTTACCATTAGGCAAAGGTAGGCAAATGCCTAGGGCCCCCAACATGCAAGGGCCCCAACATTTTGGGTATTACTGGTCCGGTCTGCCGGCAATTTAAGCTAGCACTATTATTAGCTCAGCTCACCACAGCGGCGCACCTTAAGGTTACGAATGTAACCCAGGATCTATGATGTTCAGGTTACTATTTGAATATGATGTGCTTCTGTTATATACTATTACTGATTGTTCCTTTTGTATATATATTTACAGTTAAAAAACACCTAAAAACAGAGACACAGTGGTTGATCCACACTGTGCTTGTGTCAGAACTGACAGTAACTGAAAAGAACAATAATGTTCCCACAATGTCAAGTTAATTAACATTGAAGTTAATTTAATAGTATTAGTAAATTTATTCACTACTGTATTAAGAAAAAAAACCCACTTGATTCTGAAGTTGATCTGAGGGAGATCAAATCAGAAAAGAAGCCGAATATGTGTTTTTGTTATTGTGAAGTATTGCTTTATGACAATTGTGGAGGGGCTACACAATCTCTCAACCTCAAGGCCTTCTGGTACATTAAGGCAGACATGAGGAAGGGCCCCCTCAAAAGTTTGCCTAGGGCCCCAAATTTGCTAAGCCCGCCACTGAACAAGTGTATGCTTCTATACAGTATTTGAGTGACCTATATGATGTCTTTGCAGTAACACTGACTAAACATGTATATTAAAGTCATAAACAAGTTGTCCTCTTGCTTTGACTTTTAGGTTCTCCTTAAGTGTTGAAGTCATTGCTGAGCTTCTGGATGGGGTGGGATGTCCTTCCAGATGAACTTAATATGTGGAAGTGGTGAACATCAAATTGCCTCAAGCATCGACCTGTTTCTATACATTGAAACTTCCAGAAAATACTGCGGGCTATGATGTTTTCAAAGACAATTTACTTGCACTCCATCTCATTGTCATAGGCTGACTTTGGCCAGTACTAAAGTTTAACTGATGCTGCAACATTTACATGTACTTTTAGAGTGTGTAAATGTGCTGTTGTTTACATAAGAAAATAACAATGAAGCTGTCTACCAGTTTTGTTAAAAATGTTATCCTACCATTCTGCGAAGAGCCATTGCTAATGCTAGCTTGACTGGTGAGATTATCCTTAAGAAGGCAAGTAAAATTGAACAGTGAGCACTCGCGCATATTAACCAATCACTGTAAGAAGCTTGCCAAGACATGCCCTTTTCATTTGCATTTTGGTGACTGGAATCAATCAATCAATAAATAAAAGATTAAATTATTAATTAATAAATTAATAAATAAAACAATTAAATAAATGTACAAACTAATAAATGTGGGAATTAATGCAGACAGAGAATAAATTATGGGGCTTTATTTATTTATTTTTAACCAAAAACATAGCTTTTTTTTCACTGTTTAAATAATTGTTTGACAATGATGACATTTACTTATTTATCTATTGATTGATTTGGCAGTTTTGGTCATCCATAGTTATGTCTCAAAGCCTTAAAAGAAAACAAACAAAAGTCCTTAATTTTTTATTTCTTCCCTATGCATGTGTTTTAAAGGTAGAGGTAAAGACATTGTTTTAAAATAACTGGTAATTACTCTATGTTTTGGTTTGTTTAGATTTTTTTTTTTTTTTTTACCGGATGCAACATGATACTTTGATGCAATTTGAACTGTTGTGACTGTTCACCCAGGAAACCCACTAACCACTGAATTAGAAGGTTTGATATTTTTTCAACATTATTATTTCAACAAAAATGTTTATGGCATCAGTTGATACTTATATATTTGTGTTTTAGCCTACAGTGCTGAAGAAAAATGCAGGTATTGTGTTAATATTCTAAAAAGTAATGTTTTACTTTTTGATTACTAGGTTGTGTAGCACATTTTAATTCTTTTTTTGTTGTTAACTCAAAGTATTTTTAGCTGAAAGTAGCAATGTTCCTAAGCCAAAGAGGAGCAGGCTTTACCTTGCCTATTCAAGAGAAAAGAGGGTGCAGGCCATGAAAGAGAGAGGACAAAAGGAAAGATTATAATGGTTTTACAAGTCTACACTGTTTTGAATTTTTGAATAAGTGTTAGAAATATCCAGTAGTGAAGGAAGTACTTAAAGAGTAACTCAACCCCTTAACTCCACCCACAGACGAAATTTGAAAAGTCTTGGAAAAGTGGGCAGAGCCCAGCAGAGACAGAGGGGACGAGCTGAGGGCGAGTAGAGGGGTGTAGTGAGGGGCGTGTACCTGAGACTGACAGTGACTGATTGATTGACAGATGTCAGATTCATTGACAGACGCGCAAAGATGGATAGTGATCGGAGTGACACGAATAGCTTCGCAACAGAGCGGTCCTTCGAAGTTGAGGACTTCCCCCCCCCACCTTCACCTGATGTGGAGGAAGGTGAATTGTCTGTGGACACAGGGCCAGAGCCATATCAATTTGAGCCGCTGGCTCAAACCGCGGTCTCAACAACACCCGAAGCTGGTGCCGAGGCAGTCCAAGACAGAATGGGGCCAGTTACTGAGTGGTAAAACATTAGCATATTATACCTAATTTAGGATAATGCTCATAGCAAAGGCTAAAGGAATTTCTGAAATTGCAAACCTACGCATTTATCTTTATTATACTATGATTAGTGTTGAAATAATTACGCAAAAACTGTTATTTCAGAGCTCCCTCTACACTATCAAACCATTATGTCTTATCAGGTGCACCTGTGGCCACTGCAGCTCTCTGTCCCCGGTAGAAAATGTTTGTTGTAGGGAGATACCAAAGGTATGGCTTTGAAATAAGACAAGTCCAGAGTGTGTAAAGTCCACTTGGTTCATTTAATATCACAATAATATGCACAAAACACACAACACCCACATACCAAAAGACATATTTTACATTGTCAAATTGGACAATTAACATCCCAACAAAGTAGTCATAAACATGCTTGCTTTCTCGTAATATAGGTAATGCATAGGTGTGACCAGGTTGGTGGAGTGGGCTGCATAACAGCCCATCCAGGCTTTGAGGCAGTAGCACTGAACCCTTATGTGTTACAAGCTGTATATGGCACTTATCTTCAGCTATTTGGGGAAATACAAGAGCCAGTCCTAAACAGGTTAGTTACTAGAAGTGATCAATGTTTTTATAAATACTCTTTAGACATAGGCACTCCACTTACACATACATGTGTACCACCTGTCTTTCAGCTGTTACAGACACCTTGCTTACCGCAATGTGGTTCGGTGGTGCTGGGGATACCTTGGGGAGCATGTAAGGGTGGTTATACCTTCCTGCACAGTCACCAGGATAAAAGAGGAGTTTCCTGAAGAAGGACCTTACAGAGGGTTCCTTCCCCCTCTGGATTTTTAAATAACTATGTTTGGATATTAATAAAATAAATAAAACAGTAAACATACATATAGAAGCATTTATACCTGGAGTTTCACATTACACAATTGTAAGAAAAAAAGGATTTGCTTGTTGCTTGTTGGGGGATTCATAGAGCAGCATGTACAAGTGATCATAACTTCATGCTCTATTGCAAAAGATGAAAGTATATTGACTGTATTGAACTGCACTGTAGTGTTTCGAAAACATTTAGTCTAAATTTAGTTAGCAAGTACTTTAAAGCAAAGTCTAAACCCTGTAGTGCTAACTGACTGTCTTCAAAACCAGAATGTGAGAGATGATACATAGCAGCAAACTTGAGGGATGAAGATCAATCATCAATGAAGTAAAAGACGCAGGAACAGTAACCATGTCCTTTTGGAAGGAAAAAAAATGTATTTCTTCAAGTAGACATAATTTTAATGAAAAAATAATAGATTATGCATATACCTTATGTATTCTTAAAAAATCGTGACCTGTGTCTGCTCACTGCCTCTTTCTTGTTGGGCCGGACAAACTCAGCACAGAGTTTTTCAGGCACTGGCATTTGTCCAGAGAAGTCCTGGTACATTTGAGGGTCTTCAACCACATGGTGGAACAGCAGCTCCATTAATTTGTCAATGTAGCCTTTGGGTAAGAGAATTGTTACTATTAATTTATATATTTTCTAAGATAACTGAAGTGTAACTTACCTGAGGTGGGACTGGTCTTTAGAGGTCTCACTGTAAATTCTCCATGCTTGAACTTTGGGTACACAATGGAGAATCTCAGATTACCAGCAGCAGTAGTTGCTTGTGTTCTGTCTGCATTTTCATTATAGTGCATTGCTGCAAGCTGTAATCTTCAAAGAAAAAAAATAACATAAACTATTATAATGAAGCAATCTCTAACATGACTTGCTATAATAAATAACTGTATTATGTTTTAAATATAATCTTTACAGTGAAACATTGTAGTTTAGCAGCACTAAATGTCTAATCGATTCTCTTGTTTACCTGCACAACATTCCTTTGAAGGAGAAGACCACATTTTTGGGAGAGAACTTCAAGATGAGACTGTGAAAAGACTCGATCCCAGAAGTGTGGTATTGTGGACTTAGTTTTTTTATGTCTTTTACAAGACGGGGAGATAACAGAATAGCTGCAAGTTTCTCACATGCTGCTGTGCCTAAACAAAAGATGTAAATTTGTTTATACATTTGTAGAAAGTAGATGGTAGCATGGCATGAAAATGTTGTATTCTACTGATAATATGTATTGATGAAAGTTCAAAATTTTGGACTGAGGTTGACTGGTTGCAAAGGAGATATCTGAGATAGCAGCGTATCTGTACTTACTTGGTTTAAGCCAGTGTCTTGCCTGGTCACCAACCAGAGGCTCATGGAGACAAGAAGGAAACAGGGCGTTGTCATGGTTGTGGATGTTCTGAATGTGATTGGCTACAGAACTCCACTTAGCCACTGCCTCCTCCCCAGATGCTGATGTGGTCGCAGACCAATAAAGGTGATTGACCACACTCTTTCTCCACAGCCCCACGTCCTGCAGTCCCTTCATCTTACTAATGGCATCAATTTTTTTACCAAGCCCTGAGCACATAATAAAAAAACTAAACCCAACAAGGTGTGTAAATACAATAATTTTTTGTTAGAATAAAATACTAACCTTTTCCCATATGCCAAGGGTCAAAGTAGTGTGTAGTGTACTTTTTTTGTTCCCTCAAAAACTTCTGTAGGCCCGTATGCCTGTCAGATACCACAGACTGGACCATTACACCTCTTTGCTCAAGAAGTGATAGACTTCTTTTTAGTCCCTCCATCTCCATCCGTTGGCTGTTTCCAACTTCATTGCTCTACCAACATAAAGAAATACTTTTGAACAATGTACAGTACATAGTAATTCACATGACAAAATGTCTTATTTGTGTTAGTAATAGTGTGATGGTTCTTCACCTGAACTAGTTGTATGTCTATGACCCTGTTGGCGTTCAGGTCCATCATGGTATAGGTGCCATATTTTGCAGAATGTCCTACAATTGTGTGAGATGCACTTTAGTAAAGAAATGCGGATGGCAGTCAATATAAATATACACTGTTAATTACCAGGTGAATCAGCTCTCATATCCCCACCAAGTGTCACAGCCCCAGCAGTAATAGCATGTTGAATGAGGTCATCCTGCTCAACCTTCCACTGCCAGCTTATGGTGGGGATAAGGAGCTTGGTCTGATGCTTGTGAAAGCACTGCTCTGAGATCCCCTGTATTTTGCAGGCATTCAAGAACTAAAGGAAACAAAAACATGTCCTGAGGTGTGCACAAACATCATAGCGCCATATATTAATATCTCTCACCTTTGATATCTGGCAAAACGATGAGCCAGTAAACAGAACAGCTGCACAGAGCTGAAGGTTTCCTGCTGGTATACTGTTTACCATTGGCTGACTGGACCAATCATTATAATACTCACAATGAGTACAGTGCTGTTTGACACGGAGAAGTGTCCCAATGGTTGTTTTTGAAATAACACAACTCCTGGTGCAGACAGGGCATCTTCTGAAAAGCTCCAGCAATCTATCCTCATGAACAATGTACTTTGTCACTTGATAGGGGACTTCATTGGAGACGCTCTGTAAAAGTAATAAAAAAAGGATTTCAAACAAATGCATGAATAATCATCCATATTAATCTAGTAATACAATGTCTATCAGAAATAATAACTTCATGACAAAAAAAAGAAAGTATTTAAAACAAGTAAAAGCAACACTAGTCATGATATCCAAAAAACCTAATGGGACTGAATACATTACCTGGTACAGTTCATGGTGCTCTCACTTCCATCTGGATGGTAGCTGCGATCATTATCTGACAGCTCCCTTCTTCTCCTCTTTGCTGGTATAGAGCTAGGCCTGGGACAGTCTGGGAAAGGCAGCTCCATCATCAGCTCCATACCTGTGTCACATGACACACTCCTGTTAGGAGTCTGGGCTTGGGTCGCTGTGCAAACAAGAGTGTAATGATAGATTTTTTTAACAATAACCAGATAAACCTGAATTCTCTTATATTGAGCATATGACAATACATACAAAAGTATTCAAACTCACTTTTGCTTCTCCTGATAGGGTTCACCTTGGCCTGCACACCTGCAGATCTGGAGCTGACTGGTTCAGTCTGGCACCCAATTTCTCTGACTTTAGGCTGAAAAGGGTGTTATTATTTACATTATGATTAAACCGACGGTGTGCGCTCCTGCTGCTTTCTATCAAGTGAACAAACTCGAAACTAAGCGCAAGTCCAACAAGTCCATGAAACTGTGCCCAAGTGTCAGAATAAAGGAGTCGAGACACGCTGATGAGTGAAGACCCGAGTCAGGTCATTGGTACTGCATCTCTGTTACTAGTACAGCGGAGCGTTATCGTTGTAAGAGAAATGAAACACAATTTTCAGTGACAACAAGCTAACCCTTAGCATGCATTACGTGGCCTAACCCCATCACCGGGATAGAACATACACTGGGATCAAAAATACTATGCTCACTAACCCCAGGATGCAGCTGGTGTATCCCTTGTTGAAGCTGCATTGACCGGGCACTCGATGCAGGAGAAGCAGCGTTCGGAACCGCGTTGCTTTTCAGCCTGAGCTGTTTGGAGAAGCCCATTTCTACCTGCATTGCGTTGGAGAAGGACTCTCGTGTAAAATGCAATTTGCACACGCCATCCATAGGCCGAACAACACGGTGTTCCAGGCCAAGTGCATGCAACCACTGGCGCCTAATGTCTAAGTCTACTGGAAAGCTATTCAGTTCAGCAGTGCTGTTGCAACCTGCAACGCTACACCTACGTGCCATCCTAACCACTGTAGGCTAGTAAATAAAAAAAAAATACTAATAGCATGAAGTAATGTGAAAAATATATATGCTCGCCTAAAGCTATCCTAACAATGCTACACAAACAAGGCTACTAAATAACTAACTAAACGATACAAACATCCTATATAATCTAACTACACTAATGGCAATGCTAAATAACTAACTTGATGATATACCGCTATCCTGATCGTTATCAATGCTCTGAATTCCAACTCCTAACTCGCTAAAATGGTTGTGACGGAACGTAGCGGTTTTATAGACGGGGCGTGAGCTTATATCAAGGGCGTGGAGACGTTATACAAAAGGTGTGGCTAGCCCATAGAAAGGTGTGGTTACCTGATTGGAAAGGTGTGGTGAGCAGAGGCGTTCCAACATGATGGCGTCATCATGTTCAGGAAGTACGGTCGGCAGCGTTTAACCTGAGGAGGGCAGCACTCATGCAGTTTTACATGTGTTTTACACCATATTTATTGAAATAGACGAGTTTTTCAAATTTTGTCAAAAATAGGAATATAAACTATGAACTGTATTACTAAAGCCCCATTTATACACACCATCAGCTAAAAAAAGTTGTTTTGGGGTTGAGTTACTCTTTAAGTATCTGTCCCTAATTTGCAACTTCTGTACATTAAGGCTTTAGTATTTGAGGGAGGCACATATAAAAATAATACAAATAATAAAGCCTCATTCTTATTGATGATGATAAGAATATAACAGCAATGTTTAAGCATATAACACGTGAAGATATTTAAATAGTGATCTTTTATTTAATATAACGCTAAACCCAGGACCCCTGCAAATGTGCAGCATTTAGACAGACTTGTATTTTCCATTTACACATAAACTATAGATAAAGCAACACTCAGATCCACTTTTAATGTTTTTTTTTCTTAGTGTGACATTGATGAGTGTTTAAGTTAAGAAGCATACAAGTGTTTAGTCACACGGCTCTGCACTCTTTTTAAACTTGACATGGTCTACATAATTTAACACATGATTCTGATTTGATAAAAACTTCCACTAAATAACTGCTGAGGGTAGTATCAACCAGAATGTGAACAGATTAAATATGTTTTTCTTTATCTTTTCTGATGTATGTAACATTTATTAACACAATTTACTTTACTGCCTTTAACTGCTGCCTGAGAGTGTTTTAAAATGATCTTAAATGAGAACCCTAAATAAACTTAAGGATTTTATGCTCAGGCCACAATTAGGAAGTCGTGTGAAAAATAAGTGCAATGAAATGAAAAATGAGGCCATGCATTGTTCATTTTTAATTGACTGCAAACTGTGACAGCACATGTGGAAAGTAAGGTGAAAAAGTATGTATTGTAATATATAGTACATTAGGATAGCATTTCTGTAATGCACACAAACAAATGCTTGTTATTCTATGTTGTGTAAAATGTCTGATGAAATAGAAGATGAAAGTGGAAGTGGCAGGAGTCTGGTCTTCAACACACACTGGTCAGGTTTGTCTGGATCACCTTCAGGAAACAATACAAACAATACAGTCAGTGAAATACAATGTGAAATACAATTCAACAAAGGCTCTAACTATACTGATTACTTTATTTTAAGAATGTAATAATATAGATTCAAATCAATCTTTTCTTAAATTATAGGATTACTGTATTGCAATATAAAGCGTAAGTTTTGTTTTGTTTTTTGCCTTAAAATAGCAATAATAAGATTTAAATCTAAAGTAAAGCATTGCAGTACTGCATCATAAACCTCAATTCTGTCTAATCACAAAATAGTGTATTATGTTTAGAACAAATAAACATAGTCTGAAGAGCATAATTCCAGTCAATATTATAAAACTAGTCTAATCACAGTAATGTTCTGGCTTTACATTAACTACTTAGAGTTTTGAAAATGATAACCACATTTTAACGTCTTAATAAACAATTAAAATAATGCCACCACATCTTTTTATATGAAACTGCACTTCTCCAAATCTAACATAAACACAGAAATATTCCTTAAAATTCAAAATATATCGGACTTTTCCATTTCATTTTGCGACTGGTTTTAACTGCTTTGATAACTCTGGTAATAGCCTTAAGGGCTGTTAGCATATCTGCTAAAATAAATTGCTAATAAAGACTTAAGCAAATATACAATGTGAATGTTACTCACCAAAAAGACTGGAGCCAAGCTTCTTGGACGGTCTGTTAATGAAGGGCACATAATACTACAGAAAAATAACTCGGTAGTTTTATGCAAAACTTCTCTGAAGAGCAAAAAATGACACAGCTAACACCTAGCAGCTAGCGTTAGCACCGTACAGGTTAGCGGCCGCCATGGCCCACGCAAACCAAAGAATTAAAAAAAAATTCACTCCCCCCAGAGTTGTCACGTAACAAGAACTCAGCTCCAGAGACCAGAACCATCTTTTGTACCAGGCTGTAAAAGGGTTTTTTACACTTGTAAAGTCGCAATTGGATTTTACAATATAATTCTTCTTTTGGAGCCTGCCCTCTGGTGGATGGAGGTATATCGCTGTATGGTGGCGTCCTTACGTGAGGCCTATTTATGAGGGAGTGTCTGAGCCGCTTGGTTCAAACAAACACAAAACAGTAAACACACACCAATCAAACAGCACAGGTGACTTTAAAATGATTTTCTCTGCATTCATTTAACCCTCCTCTTTTACAACTTTTTATTGGTGACAGATAGCCTTTTTTGAAATGTTGTGTACAATCCTTATAACCATTTTTTTTTTTTAAAGAGACATACTCATTAA
This sequence comes from Rhyacichthys aspro, assembly GCA_036850595.1. Lineage (NCBI taxonomy): Eukaryota > Metazoa > Chordata > Actinopteri > Gobiiformes > Rhyacichthyidae > Rhyacichthys > Rhyacichthys aspro. Next base: position 93,490 of record CM072168.1, on the reverse strand, counting down.
CTCGTTAACTGTTTGTGTATGGTAGCAGAAGCTTGTAAATTTATTGTTGATAGGGAATTTTCTAATTCCTATATGTAAAATTCCTACAATTGTAGCATCTATATTTAAGCTGACGAGTGAGCAATTCAACCGTTACACACACACACACACACACACACACACACACACACACACACACACACATATATATATATATATATATATATATATATATATATATATGCACTCCTGGGCGGGCTTTTCAAATGAGTGGTTCAGTAAACATGCCCCTCATCCCAGAGCCGACCAGAGCTGAACAAGCTAACGGCTAATGACATGCTAACGGCTGCTGCCGCTAACTGCTGTAGACCAGGCCTCTCACTCAGTCGTCTCTCAAACACAAAACTTTACAACAAAGTTTAGTTTAACTCCTGCTGTTCATATCACCAAATTATTATCAATATTAAAGCATTTTTATTTCTAATATATAATAATTTTACGCATGAGAAAATTTTTATCTTTGATACACCATTATAGCTCTGTTAAAAATTAAACCGTGTTTTTTGAACATATTTCATTATATCCTTCATATTTGTTGAAATATCTGTTCATAATTTGCAACTTTTGTACATTAAGGCTTTAGTATTTTGAGGGAGGCACATTTTGACAGTAAAATAATAAAGCCTCATTATTATTTCATATGACAATAATAAAACAGCAATGTTTAAGCATATAACATGTGAAAATTTTCAAATAGTAGATTTATAATGCCTCCATGATCTTTTAGTTCATATAACGCTAAACCCAGGACCCCTGCAAACTTGCAGCATTTAGAAAGACTTGTATTTTCCATTTACACATAAACTATAGATAAAGAAACACTCAGATACATTTTTAATGTCTATTTCTTTTAGTGTGACATTGATGAGTGTTTAAATTAAGAAGCATACAGTATTTAGTCACATTTTTAATCTCAGAGTTACTTACTGTGCAGAAACAGCTTTGTATTTCTACATGTTTTATTGGCTAAACATTAAATACTGTTTTTTTTGTTTTGTTCCTGTCTGTGTGCCCTGTGAGAAAGAGCAGCGCTGGACGACTGTGAACCACTGTGGAGCAGTTACATGAAGATTAGACCAGTGTCAAACCTGTGACAAAGAAGAATGTGAACCAGCTTCACCTGCAGCGCCCTGAAAATAAAGATTATATCTGCCATACCTCAGGATCTGTGTTTTACTAAGTACTAATATTTACTGTTCATAATGGCTCTGCACTTAAACTAGACATGGTCTACATAATTTAACATATGAATCTGTTTTGATAAAAACTTACTCCCAGTAATTAACTGCTGAAGGTAGTATCAACCAGAATGTGAACAGATTAAATATGTTTTTTTTTTTTTTTTTTCAAATCTTTATCTTTTCTGATTTGTACCATTTATTAACACAACTTAACTTATGTCTTTTACGGCTGCCTGAGAGTGTTTTAAAGTGATCTTAAATGAGAACCCTAAATAAACTTAAGGATTTTATGCTCAGGCCACAATTAGGAAGTTGTGTGAAAAATAAGTGCAATAAAATGAAAAATAAGGCCGTGTATTATTAATTTTTAATTGACTGCAAACTATGACAGCACATGTGGAAAGTATGGTGTAAAAATATATATTGTAATATATAGTATATTAGGATTTCTGTAATGCACACAAACAAATGCTTATTATTCTATGTTGTGTAAAATGTCTGATGAAATATGAAATAGAAGATGGAAGTGGCAGGAGTCTGGTCTTCAACATGCACTGGTCAGGTTTGTCTGGATCACCTCCTTCAGGAAACAATACACAGACAAGTCAGTGAAATACAATTCAACAATGGCCCCAATTATATTGATTGGTCTGTTTTAAGAATGTAACATTAATACAGATTCAAGTCAGTCTTTTCTGTGATTATAGGATTACTGTTTTGCAATATAAAACTTAGCCTTTTTAAAAAAAATAGCAATAAGATTTAAATCTTCATGAGGGAGTAAAGCATTGCAGTACTGCATCATTAACATCAATTTTGTCTAATCAAAAAATATTGTATTATGTTTAAAACAAATAAATTTAGTCTTAGAGAATAATTCCAGTCAGTATTATAAAACTAGTCTAATCACAGTAATGTCCTGGCTTTACATTAACTACTACTACTAACTACTACTAGAAAATAATAACATTTTACTGTCTTAATAAACTATTAAAATAATGCCACCACATCTTTTTATATGAGACTGCACTTCCCCAGATCTAACATGATCATAGAAATATTCCTTCAAATCCAAAATATATGAGACTTTTCCATCTCATTTTGAGACTGGTTTTAACTGCTTTAGTAACTCTGGTAATAGCCTTAAGGGTTGTTAGCATAGCTCCTAAGATAAGTTGCTAATAAAGTCTTTAGCAAATATACAATGTGAATTTTACTCACCAAAAAGACTGGAGCAGAGCATGAGAAAAATTTTATCTTTGATAAACCATTGTAGCTCTGTTAAAAATTAAACTGTCTTTTCCAAACATTCATTATTTCCTTCATATTTGTTTAAATATCTGTCCCTAATTTGCAGCTTGTGTACATTAAGGCTTCAGGATTTGAGAGAGGAACCTTTTGACAGTAAAATAATAAAGCCTCATTCTTATTTCATATGATAATAATAAAACAGCAATGTTTTATCGATCTTTTTCTACCCAGGCCTTGCAAATATATATAAAAAGTCCTTTATTTTCCATTTACACATGAACTATAGATAAAGTGTTGGAAAAATGATATTTAACTGTCACAAAGCTGCCTGAGAGTGGAGAGGTGTTTTATGTGAGAAACTAGAAGTGAACAAGAATGTTTGGTTATGAGCCAAAATAATGGGATCTTCCATTCCTTATATCTTTCTACACAATGTCATTCTGACCTATTGCTCTGTATTTCAGGTGTTGCCCACTCTTCTGTATTTAATCAAAGTACTGACTCTGTGTAGTCAGTCAATGCTACACTACCTTTTGTGATTGTATTGACTCCTTGCTGCAAGTAAATCTTATTAACCTGGAATCCTGCGACTCTGTTTCTTATTGGAGAAAAGATTTTTCTCTCAGTGGCATCTCTCTGATCTGTCACACACAGGGAAACTTCACATAATACATAATACATAATTATTAGCATAATGATTTAATATGTGGGCCAAATGAACAGCAAAGCTTTGGGCCACATACCTAAGTAAATGACGGGTCAAATGTGTGACGGAGAGACTCAACTATAACAAAGCCAGACCTCAGCCAAGACTAAGCCAAATATAAGTTCTCACTGTGGCTCATATCTGGCTCTCATATGGAATGCCTATGGCTGACTTCAGGCAAAGTCTTATGGTCCTTATGTGGCCCACATGTGGTTAAGAGACTAAAAGCTGTACCTGAACCAAAATGTAACCTGATGTTTACCAAACAGTTCCTCTGACCCACATACCTAAGTGAATGACGGGCCACGTGTGCAATGGTGATTTCTGAACCATAATAAAGTCAGATCTTAACCAGAACTGTCCCAAATACAAATGGTAATATGGTTTATAGCTGGTTCTCTTATGGAATGCCTGTATGGCTGACTTCAGGCAAATTCCTATGGTCCTTATGTGGGCCACATGTGGTTTAACTAAAAGCCATAATGGAACCAAAATGTAACCTGGTATATACCAAATCTTTGATTTGGCCCACATTTTGGGGTCAATGATGGGCCAAATTTGGTCCAAAGCTACAAGCTGAACTGCTGAAATGTATAAAACATTTTACAGTGGATCAGGTATACCTGCTCAACTATGTTTCTCAAAATGCTTTTCTCATAGATATTCTATGTAGTTCACCACACAGTTACTCTTAGGAAAATAACAAGTATTTATGCACCAACAACTCTTATCTCATCATAATGTTTGTGGTTTTCCAATATAAACATGCTTCTAAGTGCCATAGCATTATCTGACATATATTCTGTTCACAGCAGTCGTCTGAGGAGGTGAGACAAACTGGAGAATTACTGAGATTGTTAAGTATCATTTTAATGAAAATCAGCATTATGTTTTTGGGCATATCAGACAGCATTAGCTTTTAGACAGATTAGAGTCATTAATATAAAAGTTACTGTTTGCAGCCCGTGTTTCAGAGCTGATCCTGAGGGTGGCGCTCATCCTCCTGTTGAAGCTCATATACATCCCTGCTCTCTACTTCTACTGTAAGGTACTGCTCTCACCTGAATTCTGACCATTTAAAGGAGAATTTAGTGAATTTGTTGTTGTTTTTGAACATGCATTTGTCCTGTTAGAATTTTCTGTGAACTTTTTATAATTTAGTCTTGGCTTTATTACGGTGATTATCCTGGTGTTGCTCATGCTCAGGGTCCACACTTTTGGATTTTCTTAAATTTTAGATTAGATCACCCCCCAACTGTTGACATCCACCCCTTCCCTGACCAGGTGGCGGCTCTGAGTGAATACCCTGCTCTTTTGCTTCTCTGTCTCTGTCTCACCCTGCGGCTGTTGTTCTTGACTGTTTTTCTTTTTGGAGGCGTCCACCTCGGCAAGTACCGGGGCCACCAGCAGTTTTGTGAAAGACGCAAGACCAGAACATCTACTTCCAGTTTCTGTAGTGTAGTGGTTATCGCATTCGCACAACACGCGAAAGGTCCCTGGTTTGAAACCAGGCAGAAACATATATTTAGAAAAGGCATACAGAGGCTTTTGTAGCCAGGATTTAAATCTCTTCAAATTCAGACACGCAAAGAACGCATTGTCACAAAAGACTTGGAATCTTTCAAGATCACACAGCTACAAAGCAATGCCACTTTATGCCAGGCCCACTCTTCACGCTGCTGCAGTGTCTCCACACTCTGCCGAGTACCAGGGGCACGGAGCTTTATGTGTCCAGAGTACCAGGGGCACAAAACTCTTGCTGGCCCAGGCTTTGGCAGATGGACCAGGGGCTCAGAGTAGTGTCCCAGGGCCGGGGCCTGAACAAGGGGAGCTAAAGCTGAAGCATCCCCAAGAGAAGGGCCCCACGGCTCTTCAGAGCGCTTTGTTATTGTATTTTGGAAATTCTTTGGGATTTTTATTCGCATCAAAAGCGCTTCTAAGACTCGATATATGTTTGTGTCTTTATGCCCACCATTTCTTACTTGTCTCATCTTATCTTGACTTAACTTAACTTCAAATGGACTGGAGCCACTGAACCGGGCCAATGTAGTCCCCCACAACCGGGGCCTGGATGATGGAGAGCTGGAGCAGAAGCCTCTCCAGGAGAAGGGTCCCAGACAAAATGCACTGCATCGAGCAATTTTATTAAGGGCCCTCTCTTCACGCTGCTGCAATATGTCCACACTTGATCATTTTTCACGGTGTGGCTACATGGTCTGTAGAGTGCATATCTGTGGCCCGATCTGGAAAGTTAGTAGATTCATAGTACCCAGTTAGGCTTTTAGGAGGTGTGTAGCAGTTTTGCGAAAGACGCAAGGCCAGAACATCTACTACACTTTCTGTAGTGTAGTGGTTAGCACATTCGCCTAACAGGCAAAAGGTCCCTGGTTTGAAACCGGGCAGAAACACTTAGTGTCTTTTAAAAAGCATGATTTGTCATTGTAGCTCATTAGGCCAAAGACCCAACTGTACCAGTTTTAGTCATTACCTGAAATTGAGAAGAACAGCTGAACGCCTCGGAAAAAACTCTAAACACAGTGCTCCTTTGCCATCCAACACTCACAACAAGTTTCTGAAGGAACTGGAAACGGTTCTGTGTGGAAAGTATAGTGACAAGAAGTACAAAATTGCCGCACTCTGCTTTGGGTTTTCAAAGTTATTACAACCAGGAACAGTCATACTCAAGTTGTTGTAGCCAGGATTTAGATCTTTCAAAGTCACACATGCAAGCTCCCTGGTTTGAAATCGTAAAGAAACTTTTTGATCACATTTGCTAAAAGCATGTGTAGCAATTACATGTAATTGAACAAAAGAGCAGTTTGCACTGATACAACTGATTGCAAAATGATTGTTTTCTGTCAAAGACTGCAACAGAATTTCTGAGATAAATGCAAAGTACTTATCAGCTGAACGTTAAGAATGGTGCAGACCATGAATCAGCATCTCTTTCAAAGCTGGTCCTGCTGAGGCCTCAGAGAGATACACTCAGCATCTCATCACAGCCTTGACATGAGATGATGCAGTTAGCAAGTTTTTGAATGTACTGCACTGGTCAAACTAAGTGTTTCAGCAGGAAGAGTGAAATTGTGGAAATCTGTTGCAATGAAACGTTGGCACGAGAGGAAGCAGGCTTAAAAAAGGGGAGGTAGGATGAGTTGGCGTTCAAGTCCTCGTTAGTATAGTGGTCAGTATCTCCGCCTGTCAAAGACCGGCCAGCTGTGAATAGCAGGCATGGACTGCCAGCCAATCAGAATGCAGTCTGTCAGCCACGTGTTGAGCACAGAGCACTAGCCAATCAGAGTTTAGCCCGTCGGTCATGTGCTTTGAGTCACAATTCAACGAAATGCGCACTTCTGCCGAAGACCGCGGAGGAATGGATCTTGAACACTAACTGCGCAGTGATGAAAAATGAAAGCTTGTGATGCCATGTTTTATGGTGATCAGAACACATATGAGACAATCTGGTAGAGCTTACATGTTCTCCATGTATCTTATGTCAATAATCTCATATCTGTATAAACGCTAGCAGGAAGAAGACTGTGTGAGTAAAAAATTCACTAATACAGGATATTAGGGTGTGTTTGATCTACAAAGGCAGGGTCCCAAATGGTGACCTGTGAATGCCCTCTGAAGAGGGCGGAACAGGAGCTTTCACAACAATTAGCCCAACACACTTCAAGTGTCCTGGGGTTCAGAAAACTACAGGGGGTATGCACTAGACAGCGATGGGGTCAAGTCAGTCTCAGGAGAAGTAACTGTAATGCGCTCTCTCTCTTTCTCTCTCTCTCTCTCTCTCTATATATATATATATATATATATATATATAATAACAAATCAATATTAGTGTGTGAAGTAAACAAATACAAAATAACTTTAAGTCAAAAAATGTATTTATTTTTGGTCATTTATGATTGCAAAGAACACACACAAGTAATAAACAAGATTATCAGATTTTATAGTGTACAAGTTTTCAAAAAGAATATTTATTATATACTCATCCAGCTATAGCTCATCCAGGACAGACTTACAGATGGCCTTCTTGTAGGTAAGTAATGCTGGCAACAGGTTGGTAAATCTCTGTGGAAGTGTTTCCAGCCACAGAGGGTTGTCAGCATACCACCTCCTTCTGCATCTCTTACAGCACAACCTTGATGACAGCAGGTAGTACTGTCCAGTGATGCCAACTATCACCCGCGGTCTTCCTACGCCAGCAGAGACAACATGAGGGTGGGCACAGTCCCCACTGCATGGCAAGGTGTAGTTGTTTCTGAGCCGCCCCATCAAGTAGTCACTCTCCGGCTTCCAGATGAAAAAAGGATGGAGCTGGAAATACTTGGGGGACGGCATATCACTGGTGCTGTCTATCAGTTCAGGCTGTGGAGGTAAGCGCCACAGGGAGAAGGTCTTCATCAGGTTGCTCACGGGGCGAGAGCCTGGCCACAGACCCATGGACTCCAGCTCAAGCTTCATCCATGTCCTCTGCTGGTGGGAGCAGTTCCACTGGTTGAGCTCCTGGTTGTGGGAGGCAAGCTGCGGTGGAGGAGGCCTATTAATGGCAGCTGTAGGCTGAACTGGAGGCTGGACAGGTGGAGGGCCTGGTTAATGAAAAAAGTATTCAATGTATGAGTAATGTTTTATAAATGAGACAATTTATGTCACCATGTTTTCCATAAAACATTGTATACTGGGCTGAATATTAATATATAATAATATATAATATTCATATAAGATTCCAAGTGTGTATTTCTTCTTTAACAGTAAATATACATGCATGAATTACATGTTTAGACATCTATTTTATTTTAACAAACTGTGGGAAACACAAATCTCATAACATAAAGTACTGCTACTATATCTCACTCACTTTGGGGTCTCTCCCCACTTGGAGGTTCTACTACGAGAGCTGAAGCTGGATTCTCGGTAGTGGAAGGAATTCCTAAAACAAGAAAAAACAAACTAAAAATATTGTATTGTATTGTATATATTGTAAACCATATTTACATATTTTTCTCTGCTACAATAACAGACCTTGAGCAGGCACCGAAGTGTTTTTGGGCTCTGCAGGCAACAGGAACACCAGCTCTTTCGGAAGAGGCACAGTCTTTTTGGATGGCAGCGCAGCTTAAGGACAGAGAATATGTGTCATTTTTTTACTGTATATACAGTCATTACAGATTATAGTTACTGATAAACATAATTTAGAGCCTTTACCATCTCCTGATTTCTCCACAACAGATGGTGTGGACTGTGTAGCTGATATCAGAAGACAGAGAAAAAGCATCAGTTTCAGTTACATTATTTTATACTCAAGAACAACTAGATGTTAGTAGAGAAGCACACGCCATACAATTTGTTACTTCTACTGCTCATTTGTTAAGACTTTTTCTAAATGTTTAGCTTTTTAGAATTTTGACCATATTAAACACGTATTTCAGTGTTAGTCCACATTGTATAAGACAATAATTTGAGCAGGGGAAGCACACACGTACTCAAGTGTTATTACACAAATCACCACTCACCAGTTCATTCACATTCATCACTATGCAAAAGAAAAATAATACTTACTCTCCTGAAGATGGTATCAATTCATAGTCACTTGGACTTTAGAGAAGACACATGAAAGGCACAAAAGAGAACAGGACCAGAACGTGGTCAACAATTTAACTCATGCATGGGACCACAACATGTCCCAAAAGTGCCCTTTAAGGCAGGACACCAGTGAACAACTTCTCTCTGAACCTGAGGCCTGTTGGTGCTGTGCATCTACAGGTGGTGGTGCAGACACAGCTGTAAGACAAATACAAAATACTAAATACAAGGTACAACAAAGCTATGTAAAAAGGGAATTTAGCTTTAACTTACACTTATCCATATGTTCCCCTGATGAGGAGATGCTCAGCATAGCCCTCTCCAGCTCTTCATCATCATCCATAGCTAAACACAAAAAACATTGTTATGTTTCGAAGACAAAATACACGCAGTGTGTTAAGTACACTGTGCAAGCAGCAGAGAATTTACTCACCCAGGGGTTCTGCAGAAGTTGGGGTGGAAACAGCAGGGCTGATGGAGACAGAGGAGGTGGTGGTGGAAGGCTGCTCCTGCTTCTTCCTCAGGTACAGCTGAAGTCTGTGCATCTTCGTACCTGGGACACACTTCCTTCTCAGGATGAAGGCGGCATAACCATCATCCCTGCTCTCCCAGACGTCTCTCCAAGTCCTGCTGGCACGGGCCCCAAATCCCACCAGCTGATCATCCTCTGCCGCTGGAGTTGGTACAGCTGTTTTTTGTGCCTCATACTCAAGGAGGGAGTTAATCTCCTTGAAGCTGAGGGCATAGTGTAGAAAAGACATGAGACTGTCTTTGCTATGCCGCTCAGCCACAACCACTCCAGCAGCCTCCTCTTTGAAGTGACTCTGGATGAGATAGACGGTGTACCCCACGTCATTCTCCAAGAGCCACCGGAACCGCTTGCCCTTGTACTTCCCGAACTGCAGGATGTACTCGCCCAGAACCTCCGTCTCGTCCGAAGCGTCTCCTCCTCTCATCCGGACCACTGTGAGGGCGTTCTGCTTCACCGTCTCCTGCTTCACAGGCGCAGACTGGTCGCGCAGAGATGGGTCCTCTTTGATCCGCTTGGCCTCCTCAGATGGGTCCTGCCGCAGGAAACCCAGCGGGCCTTTGCAGAAGAACACACTGACTCGGCCAGGGAAAAAGACAGATTTTTTCATTTTCTCTGCAATGACAAAAATATTATATTAGAAAAACAATTTAAGCAGACACATCCAATGCAACTCAGATTGTTAATGATAAAAAATTAAAAAAAAATCAAATATTAACCATGTACCCAAAGCTCAAGCTACAAAATTTTAGAATTTAGTCAAGTATGTCTTACACACTGAACTACTAAACTGGAACAAAATAGTTTAAATAAAAACTAAATCCAGGTATGACCAGTGATTTATATGTCCAAAATAACCCTCAACCAGAGTAAGACTAAAACAGGACTAAAATAGAAGCAAACCTACACTAAATCTATCATTTTAATTTTTGAGACCTACATCACCCACCTGAAATATTTTAGTAGCCAAACACTACACTTAGACCTAACTTTAAATTAGATAAACCAGCAATAAATCAAGACCTCGAGTTCTCTTGACTTTGTTTAGACATTACTACTTTGTTAATATGACTAGACTACGACGAACGATGCTACGCGAAAATAAGACAATAAAAATTTTGTATTGTGACAGGTTTACGCACGTAGAGAATATTTTTAGCGCTAAACATTATAAAAGGACAGATAAAAACGCTTAATATTTATTACTAAAATGCAAAACGATGGTTATTGTAGCGCAAAGGAACGCTATCTTTCCAGGTGAATCATAATTTTGTCAGCCACGAAGTCAAAACAATGTACGCATTCATTTTTAAATATTGATATAATAACTGTGTTGCTGTACATGGCTAAAATCCCACTAATTTACATTGCTAGTATACATTAATTGAGGTAAAAGACGTGCTACAAGGCTAGCACCGGAATTAAATGAACACAAAGAGCGAGAAACTTCAGAGCATTTAGTACGACAGTACAGTACAACACTTGTCACAACAAGTACATTAGCATTTCAGGTCTCTGGTGAAACGTCTTATAAAAACTATTTAAAACCTTCGTCATTTACTTTTACAAATGTCTTAATAAAAAGCTTTTTCTGTAGTGAAACACTCCTGGGAGCTGCTTACCGTGTTGTTGCTGTGAAGTCCAGGACATCAATGACAGTAGAGGCTACGTCTTATTTAAAATGAGCGCCCCCGCGCCACAGCGCCTCCTCTGGCCAAAAGTATATTACATCCGTAGTGGTTTAGCACTGCCATTGAAAATGAATGGGAATCTGTTTAGGGCTGTTTAGCTAAAGAATCCCCGGCGTGGGAAGACCGGGGTTCGATTCCCCGACGGGGAGCTTTGCTCTTGTATTAGACCACACTTGTTGGGAGTTGTGCAGTAAGACTTCTTTGACCATTACTTTACAAAAGAGACCTTTGAAGATTATACTGCTACAAAGAAATGAATCTGGAAAGTTAATGGATTCAAAGTACGGACTTTTTTCTTTAAGAAGTGTGTAGCATTTTTGCAAATGACGCAAGCCCTGGGCTGATGGTAGAAGTTTCTGTAGTGTATTGGTTTGAAACCGGGCAGAAACAAATATTTAGAAAAGAAGTACAGAGGGTTTTGTAGCCAGGATTTAAATCTCTTCAAATTCAGACACGCAAACAACGCATTTTCACAAAACACTTGCAGTCTTTCAAGATCACACAGCAACAAAGCAATGCCACTTTATGCCAGGCCCGCTCTTCATGCTGCTGCAGTGTGTCCACACTTGGCCGAGTACCAGGGGCATGGAGCTTTATGTGTCCAGAGAACCAGGGGCACAAAACTCTTGCCGGCCCAGGCCTTGGCAGATGGACCAGGGGCTCGGGGCTTAAGGCTGGGTGCACTGGTTTGAGAGATGTGCTGGGTACCGGATGGAGAACTGGAGCAGAAGCCTCTCTGGGAGAAGGGTCCCAGACAAAATGCACTGCATCGAGCAACTTTATTAAGGGCGCCCTCTTCACACTACCGTAATGTGTCCACACTTGGTCATTTTTCACGGTGTGGCTACATGGTCTGTAGAGTGCATATCTGTGGCCCAATCTGTAAAGTTAGTAGATTCATAGTACCCAGTTAGGCTTTTAGGAGGTGTGTGGCAGTTTTGCGAAAGATGCAAGACCAGTGAATATTTTTTTTAATACTTTTATTTAGTGTAGTGGTTATCACGTTCGCCTAACACACAAAAGTTCCCCAGTTCAAAACCAGACAGAAACACTTGGTGGCCTTTAAAAAGCATAATTTGCCTTCATGGCTCATGAGACCAAAGACCCAACTGTACCAGTTTTAGTCATTACAGTTTAGTTACGCTTTAAGATTTTATTCTTCTCATCACAGTATTGGCAGCTCATATATTGGTAAATAAAAGTGTTATTTATTCTTAAAAACCTACACATGGCCCCTTTAAGTGGATGGGTTTGGTTCATGAATCAAATGTACGTCTTTTATGGCATCCACTCAAATTCTCAGCTGGACAGTCCTTTGTTGAGCTCATAACTGTTAATCTTTTGACTTATGATGCTCAAGTTTCCATTTCCACAGGTTTTTCGAGCGCAGTGTTTTTTAATCCAGTGCACAGCCCTGTCTCTGAAAAAGCAGCAAAGATGGAGGCTCTTAGATTTAAAACAGAGATATAGCAACATGTGACCAACTCAGAGACTAGCCCCATGTGAAGCAACCGTTCAAGACTCCAGACCTGAGCCAGACCTGAGCCAGACCTGAGCCAGACCTGATCCAGACCTGAGCTGGACCTGATCCAGACCTGAGCCAGACCTGATCCAGACCTGAGCCAGACCTGATCCAGACCTGGACATGGACCACAGAGTTCTGACGGTGTTTTTGTCCCTCTGCAGCTCCGGTAAGTCTAAAGATGGAGGAATACTGCTCACTTTGTGTGTGAGCTCTGATACTGATGAGATGGTAATGTGTGTCAAAGTCATATTAATGCAGATAAAACCAGTCTTTATGCAAATTATATCTCTTTAAAATCACGTCAGAGATTATTTGTAAGAATTGGTGTCTATTTGTGTCTCTAGTGAATGCTTTTATCTCAGGATTAAACCCAAAGATTATTCAAATACAAACTTCAAGTATATCAGTGTCAACAAGGCTTTTATTTTTTATTTCCTGAGTGAGATTTGAGCAGAGAGAAAAACTTTAATGTGAGTGGTTTTGAAGTATTGAATAATAATATTAACATTGAATTCACTATAGTAAATGATGCAAAGGGACATGTAATACAAAAAAAAAAAAAAAAAAACTAAAATGTGTTTCGATTGAATGTGTTGATTGTGTGTTTCCTGTTTCCACTGAGGTTTTAGAGATAAAACATGTGATAACCACTTAGTGGTTCCTTTGTAAAAAAATTTTTTTTTATCACATTCTGCAAATACATCTTCATCAACAATGGAGTCTTCAAAAAGGAACATTCATAACATAAAATCAATGACTGTAGACTAAAAACTAAAATTTACCATCAAATTTACCGACAAAACTAACAGCAGTGATTGTGATAAAAACTGGACTCAGATCAGGGTGGTCCCTAAACTCTTTCACAACTGAATTGGACCTTGGTTCAGTTTGGTCCAGACTGAGACCAAAGAGCAGCTGTTTGGTCCAAACCATGGTCCTGGAGCGTTCACACCTGAAGATTTATTTTAGGATCAAACAGGAAAGTCTGAAAGTCTGGATCAAACAGAGCAGGTGATGTGATATTACAGAATATCCATTACAAATGTGTGCTTTTATTTTCCCAAAACTACGTAACAGGAGCAGCCAGACTTTAAGAGACATCTTTTACTGAATCATACATTTCTGAACTTTAATTTTATTATTTGTTCTGTGCAGGGATCCTGGCTGCAAACAGCTCGACAGGTAAAAAAAAATACTGCCTGTCCACTGTCTTCCTGTCACTTTAAATAAATAATTCATAATCTTTGTAAATAATAAAGTGCTGCAGCTGCCTCTTTTCTTCAGATCCTTCAGGGCTGAGGTTGACTGGAGGAGCAGGTCGCTGTGATGGAGAACTGGAGATGATGAAAGATCTAACCTGGACATCAGTGATAACACCTGACATTCACCTGAAGTTTGCAAACAGAGTGTGTACGGAGCTCGACTGTGGATCTGCTGTTTCTATAGCAACAAAGAGGAGTCCAGAAAAACCAGCAGGGTTTATCAGAAGTGACTGTGAAGAGCCTGAAATGAGGGACTGTTTAGATCTCAACATTAACACCACTTCATCTGGTCTGGAGCTGAAGTGTTCAGGTAAATACAGTTTGTCCAGTGTTTGTTATTGTTTGTTGTTAGTGGCTCTGGTGAAGACAGAGTCAACAAGATAAAGACTCTCTGTAATGTGTTCCATTAGCCACAAGATGGTGCTGTAGTCTGTTGACATGACTTGTAGTAACACCAACACTGTTGTACATCAAGGTTAGCAGCACATTTGTGATTCAACATTCAATGTTGAAATGTTAACTATTAACTACAGTGTTACTAAACAGTGATGATTTAAAAAAATAAATCTGTGAATCTCTGTGTCCTCAGACTCTGTGTCTGTCTTTATTCAGTCTCTCTCTGTGTCCTCAGACTCTGTGTCTGTCTTTATTCAGTCTCTCTCTGTGTCCTCAGACTCTGTGTCTGTCTTTATTCAGTCTCTCTCTGTGTCCTCAGACTCTGTGTCTGTCTTTATTCAGTCTCTCTCTGTGTCCTCAGACTCTGTGAGGCTGCTCCATGGACCCAGTCTGTGCTCAGGATCACTGGAGGTCCACTGGGACCAGTCCTGGACCTCAGTCTGTGAAGAGGACTTTGACCTGCAGGATGCAGAGGTGGTCTGCAGGGAGCTGGGCTGTGGGGCTCCTTCTCTCCTCCAGGGGGCGCTCTATGGAGAGGGGTGGGCTCCTCTGGGGCAGACGTTCCAGTGTGAGGGCCATGAGTCTGCTCTGATGGACTGTACCAGGTCCAGCTCAGGGAACACCTGCTCATCTGGAAAAGCTGTGGACCTCACCTGCTCAGGTGGGTTCTTTATTTTAATTTTTGTGTGTAAGAATTTACTTAACTAACAAAACCACCTTTTATTTAGACACCTTACACTACACTCTCTGTATAAAACTCCATTATAAATTTGAAATGAACACGTATCTGCAGTGGCTGTCCACTGTGAGTGGATTAATGCAGTTAGTGTCTAGATGTGTTTTTGATGAGGGTCACTAAACCCCAGCCTATCCAACCATCCTAATTAGACCCAAGCCGGCGATAGACCAGGAGAGCCTATTAAAACTGCTTTTCTTATTATTCTTTTTCTATTCCGTTCAAAGAGTTACTCTGGTTCATCTGATCCCAGTTTAATTTCCAGGAGGCGGGACAAATGGAGCACATTAAACCAATCAGAAAAACAACCTGACGTAAGCAACAATGAGACTAGTTTCTCTTCTTTATGATTCATTGCATAAAGCCCGCCCCGTTTTAGGTAAACCATCATAATTGGTTGATGTTGTGGATGTTGATGTTAAACCCAATCCTGACCTGAATTATTAAGGCATCTGTCAGAGCTGCTCCTGCTGCTGAGGTTAGTACAGTCTGATTCTCCAAACACTGCTAAACATTTGGTTAAATCCAAGTCCTTTCCTGATCACATTTCCTTAAACTAAAAAGTATAGTTTCTCAGAGGTTAATTCAGAAAGATGTGATCTGGTTCAATTCTCAGCTGCTATATTCATAAATACTGCACATCTCACCTGCACCTGGTGGCACTGACCTTCCTGTGAGTTACTGCAGACAGTCTGATGTACTCTATAGGTCTCACACACAAAGAGGACTGCTCTGTTCTGTTCCACTCTGGACTTTTGTTTAACATGTGCTGGTCTCTGTCAGACCCTGATGATGTCAGGCTGGTGGGCGGAGCCAGTCGCTGTGATGGGACTCCGCAGTTGAAACATGTTGATGAATGGAGAGAAGTGCAGATGTATGACTGGAGCCTGAGGACAGCAGCAGAAATGTGTCATCGTTTGGACTGTGGCTCTGTGGTTTCTATGAAAATTGGAACCTCTTCTAAAGGTGATCTTTGGTCAATTGCACCCACTTGGCGTCAGTCGGCAACAACACTGAAGGAACTTGTATTAACCTATAAATATGCCAACCTTCACATCATCAGCCTCACTTGTTTAGGTAACTCTACATATTAATATTAAATTATTATTATTATTTGCCTTTTAAACAATAAAATAAATCAATCAGCCTCTCTCTGTGTCCTCAGACTCTGTGTCTGTCTTTATTCAGTCTCTCTCTGTGTCCTCAGACTCTGTGTCTGTCTTTATTCAGTCTCTCTCTGTGTCCTCAGACTCTGTGTCTGTCTTTATTCAGTCTCTCTCTGTGTCCTCAGACTCTGTGTCTGTCTTTATTCAGTCTCTCTCTGTGTCTTCAGACTCTGTGTCTGTCTTTATTCAGTCTCTCTCTGTGTCCTCAGACTCTGTGTCTGTCTTTATTCAGTCTCTCTCTGTGTCCTCAGACTCTGTGTCTGTCTTTATTCAGTCTCTCTCTGTGTCCTCAGACTCTGTGTCTGTCTTTATTCAGTCTCTCTCTGTGTCCTCAGACTCTGTGTCTGTCTTTATTCAGTCTCTCTCTGTGTCCTCAGACTCTGTGTCTGTCTTTATTCAGTCTCTCTCTGTGTCCTCAGACTCTGTGAGGCTGCTCCATGGACCCAGTCTGTGCTCAGGATCACTGGAGGTCCACTGGGACCAGTCCTGGACCTCAGTCTGTGAAGAGGACTTTGACCTGCAGGATGCAGAGGTGGTCTGCAGGGAGCTGGGCTGTGGGGCTCCTTCTCTCCTCCAGGGGGCGCTCTATGGAGAGGGGTGGGCTCCTCTGGGGCAGACGTTCCAGTGTGAGGGCCATGAGTCTGCTCTGATGGACTGTACCAGGTCCAGCTCAGGGGACACCTGCTCATCTGGAAAAGCTGTGGACCTCACCTGCTCAGGTAAAAGGGGCGGGGCTTTTATACACCTGATTATCTTTTTCTATTCACCTCTGTCTCTGTTTAGATCCAGGAGGTGTCAGGTTGGTGGGACAGCCCAGTCGCTGTGCAGGGACTGTGGAGCTGAGACACAGAGGACAGTGGAGAAGAGTGCATCAAAGCTTCATTTATACTGATTTCTGGGACCTGAAGGCTACAGCTGCTGTGTGTCGAGAGCTGGAGTGTGGTTCAGCTGTTTCTGGAGAAATAAGAAAAGGTTTCCCATATACACCTGTGTGGCTGGTCTCACCTGCCTGTGTCAGGAGGACGTCTGCTGTTAGTGAATGTGTGGAGCAAATAAACAGAGGTTCTTCAGAAGGTGTAGAGGTGGTGTGTTCAGGTAAAGTTTAATATTGTAATAATTAGGGATGCACCAATTCAGCTTTTTAGTACAGATCCCAATCCTGGTGCTTTGAGTATCTGCAGGTATCAGATACTGATCCAACTGGGATTTTAATATAGTTCAAATAAATAAAGACCCTTGTATTTGTCACATGACCCATTGTGGAGGTTATCATTACATTTTATTGTAATGAGAAGGTTTGTCCAAACAACAACAACCAAAAAAAGTAAAGATCAGCTCTTTTACCATTGTAATTATCATAGCGTTAAAGAAATATTAGGCTGCCTCTATTGTTAGTGAATATCTGATGCTTTTGAAGGTCACCAAATTATATTATTCCTTTAGCTCACTGCTAACAAGAAGCTGCAGTCTGAACAACAGTTAATAACAACTGTGGACAAAGCAGGTGGATATATCAGAGTCAGAGAGACGGCGGCTGCACAACGTTGTTCTCAATAACAATTAAATAGTTTATAATAAAAGTACATCTCCACAACACTGATTTGACCTGCTCCATCTTGTCATCTTCCTCCAAGACCTGACGCTGTAGCACCTCAGACATAGAGCTACACATAGTAGATCGGACCTATGTATTTACTCCAATGACTGGTATCTGATCCAGCTTTTTTGTCTGAATAGGTGCATCCCTAGTAATAATAAAGCAATATCACCAAAGTTGATTAGATCTGTGTTATATTATCAATTCTTCTCAAATGATGGTGGTTTATTATGTGTGTTTTCTCAGATTTACTGAGTCGTCCGAACATCTCTCTGTGGGTCTCTGCTGACGGGGTCTCCCAGGCCGAGCCGCAGGGGCTCCGGGTGCTGCTGGGCTCAGACTTCAGCGTCACATGCTCTGTCCAACCTCAGTTTCCAGGAGGCTCCTTCCAGCTCATCTCTCCCACTGTGGACCCAGCTCAGAACCACACCCTGCCAGCTGTCAATCACTCCGCCCACTTCCTGTTCTCTGATGCTGGCTCCGCCCACAAAGGAGGCTACACTTGTGTTTATCACCTCCATGTTTTCTCCCACAACTTCTCCTCTCAGAGCCAGACCCTCTATCTCTTTCTCGGAGGTAACTTTAGCTCCATCTCAACAAACCTGGTTCTAGTGTTGGTCTCAGTGGTTTGCAGATCATATAAAGAAAACCAAAGTGTGTCTTTGGATTATTCTGGAACTTTTCTTATATCTATAGTCAATAGGATTCAACCTGGGAAGAAAAGGGGGCGTTGCTTTTCTGCAGAGAAACAGGAAGCCACAGGTCACAGACAAAAACATGATAAAGAGAAAAGCTGGTTGTATAAATGTATAAGGTTTAAGACAGTAATTTTAATTGGCTCAGAATGAGGATAAGAGCAATTTAAAAAGTCATGTAAATTGTTTTAATACAATAACATATAAAGGTTTAATCACTTTTGTGCAGGAAAAGAAGAATATATAGAAAAGGTTTTGACAAGGCATCAGGACGTAGGTTTATCTTTTCTTGAATATGTCCTGGATGAATGAGAACCTCCACAGACACTTTGAAATATGAAAAAGGCTGAATCAAAAACATTTGACGCATTCTCTTGTAAAACAGCTTTCAACGTGTAATTAATGTCCTCTTAGTTGATTTTTTGAAGTGTTTTGAACCCAGCTTTTCTCAAGACATTCCATGTAATTGACCAAGCAGGTCTCTTAGGAGTATAACAAGTATTTATGCACCAAAAACTCTTAATCCATCATAATGTTTGTGGTTTTTCAATGCAAGCATGCTTCTAAGTGCCATAGCATTATCTGACATATATTCTGTTCACAGCAGTCGTCTGAGGAGGTGAGACAAACTGGAGAATTACTGAGATTGTTAAATATCATTTTAATACAAATCAACATTTTATTTTTAGTTATATCAGACAGCATTAGCTTTTAGACAGATTAGAGTCATTAATATAACATTTACTGTTTGCAGCCCGTGATTCAGAGCTGATCCTGAGGGTGGCGCTCATCCTCCTGTTGAAGCTCATATACATCCCTGCTCTCTACTTCTACTGTAAGGTACTGCTCTCACCTGAATTTTGACCATTTAAAGGAGAATTTGGTGAATCTGTTATTTTTGGACATACATTTGTCCTGTATGAATTTTCTGTGAACTTTTCATGGTTTAGTCTTTCCAGAATGATGTTGTGTTTTTTTCCAGGCCACCAGGGGGCAGCGGCTGAGACGACGGTGATTATCCTGGTGTTGCTCATGCTCACCGTCCACACTTTTGGATTTTCTTGGATTTTTTCTCTGTGGTTGTGCCTCATGTGTCTTTTTTCTGTGCAGACATTACAGGAAGCAGTTGTATTATACTATATCTTATATATATGTTATCACTAATACAGCTCATTTCATTTTGTTTTTGTGATTATTTTTATTTCTTATCTTTAACTTTCTTTTACCTTTACTTTTAAAATGATAAAATGTGGATCATGAATATCAAGATTGTATCACAATATATGGAGACTATTTTCAATGGAATTAATGCATTTTTATGTTTTCATATTGAATAAAAAGGTCATTTTATTGTTCTAATTGAAGCCTTTGTACTTACATATTTTTATCTTTAAATATTTTTTTTTTTTTTTTCAAATAATCCGCAGTGGTTTACATGTGATGTGGTCTTGAATTTATATTGACATTTTCAATTAATTTTTGCGTCATATTCACAGTCATCTTTAATCACATAAAACATATGTTCAACCTATGAAACTTTTAAGAGACATTTGAAAGAGTGGATACAATCAAATCAAATCTGTGACCACTTTTAACTTTTACCGACTAGGACAGAGACTGAAGCTGCAAACAGATCATTAGTCACTTTGACTAAAGCTGTTTCTGTGCTGATGGGAAATCTTCTAATAAATGATTGTCCTGTAGGTGACTGCATAACTGTTTAAATACCACTCTCTAAAGGATTTTTGAAATGAAAAGGGAGGTCAGATATTGGTCTATAATTTTCTAAGGCTCCTGGATCGATTTTTTTAAAAGAGGTTTAATCGCTACAGATTTAAAACACTGTGGGACATAACCTGTTTCCAAAGAAGTGTTTATCATATTCACAATAGTTTAATTAATTAAGGGGAAGACCTCTTTAAAGAGTTTGAAGGGATCTAAGACACAGGTGGATGTTTTAGAGGATATAATGATTGAGGTTAACTCAGCTCGGTCTACAGCAGTGAAGCAGTCTAACATTATTAGAGGATTGGGGACTCAACTGATAAGGTACTAATCTGAATCAATTATCTGATTACTCCCAGTTATTTCATGTTTATGTTCATGTAAACAGACTCACTGTGGTGTTATTTACTGATGCAGTCGGTGTCTAGTCTCTTCTTACACTGATCATTCACTGTTGATTTTGTTTGATCAAAAACAATGTGTTGTATTCAAGACGTGACGTAAAATATATCTGAAAACAAGACACAGTGCTTCCTTTTGTGTAAGGGCTGCCATACTTTGATAGCTCGGTTGGCAGGGTTGAAGACTGTAGTGTGTTTGTGACTGTCATCCTTAGGTCACTGGTTCAAATCTGGCTCAAAGGGAAAGCTCTTTTACGGTTGATGAAATAAATCGTTGTATCCGAGTGTGTTCATTACTCAAGCCAAAAGATGTGAGAACTGACGAAGACCGTTTGAAAGAGAAAGGCCCTGGTGAAGGCTCTTTGTTTGAAACACCAGAAGAGAATAAAAATGGAGGGTCAGAGAAGAGATAGACCATCCAGAGGAAACTTGTCATTATTATAGGTTAAGAGAGAACAAAAAAAGTGTTCATGAGCTTTTCTGTGGGATTTTCATAAAGAACCTGGATAGTATGAGCAGGATATGACAGAGAAAGCTCTGATGACACATGATGTAGTTACATTCACAGAGTTTAATGGTTGTGTGAGTGACACCTACAAGGAGTCCATTAAAACTTATTACAAACTAGCCAGAAGTTGAACCTAGAATCTTCTGGTCTGTAGTCACATGTGTTATCCATTTTGCTACTATTTTTATAGTTTTACTGCTATGTTGCCTTCAAATGTATGTAATGTGTCATAATTTACAGATTATTTCATTATATTTACTGAATCCATACCTATCTCCTGAATGGATAGAGTGTTGTGCCTGATAAAGATAATCTAATTTTAAATCAATTGCACCTGGAAAGTTACAGGCCTCAAAGAGTTCAGGGGTTTGCAAACATCTTGCTGTGACCCGGGGTTGCTGCGGCCACAACGCAGAGTACTAACCACTATACGATCACAGCTGTACTTTGATTTAGAACTAGTTTATCTTGTCTTTTTAAAACTGGATCCAAAAGTAGGCATAAGCTGGTAAAAAGCAACAAATACCACATAAATATTACAAGGTCTTTGGATTTATTGAAATTATTTGGATAAAGGCACTGCTCTGACAAAGCAGTTGAACTAATTTGAACTTCACTTTATCTCTATCTTTATCAAACTACTTTTTCACTCCAGATCAAAACCAAAAACCTCTTCAGGCCCAGACAGAGATTTTAACACTTTTGAAATCAAAACAAAACCAACAGTGAATGACTAATGTCAGGAGACCAGACACTGTCTGCATCAGTGAATATTGAGGATCATTTGGATTTGAACCAGAAACCTCTAGTTCCTTTACTTAGTTTGTACTTTGGGTGTGTGGTATATCTCAGTGGCAGCACATTCAACTGCAGAGCAAGAGGAGGCTGGTTCAAGTCCAGATTAACGTTATGTGATGCTGATAAGTTTGGTATCAATCCAATACAAAGTAAATACTGGACCAGGAGGGGCAGAGTAAGAGATGAGCACTGTTTACTCGTAAGGACTGGGAGAGAAGCTGAAAATTCAAGCAATTTGCTGAACTTACAGAAGAAAAATATCAATCTCATTACACTAGTATAGATACTGGCTTTGGCATCAATACAATCAATATTTAGATTGATCCGCCCACGTCTAGTCCATATTTTACAAGAATATGTGATACAGTTTCAATAATCATTTATTTATATATGACAGTCTTTCTTTTTATTTATTCAAATATAAAGTTCACAAACATTATGATTTATTATAACATTCACAGATAAACCATGGAGTATAAATGAAAGACAGCAGCAGTGTGTAGCCTATTTTGCAGGCCTATTAAAACCCCATTCATTTCTATGGGATTTCAGCAAAAGTTCTTCAGCTTTTCCTTTAGCTCCTTCAGCTGTCCACTGCTACTTCAACATTTGAGCATCATTCAAACGTTCAACGAATCACAAGAAATTCAGCTTTTCAACTATCTACTTCAACTTTCTACTTTTTTAATGTTGTTTTTTGTCCAATCAACCAAAACAGTCAGTTTACTTCTATTTTATTACTTTGACACTACTCAGATGTTTTCCCTCAGGTGTTTGTGGCCCTGGTGCTCCTTTTGACATGAACAGGCTCCATCAGAGCAATGGGACCCATGGGGTTGTTTCAGACTGTTGTTTGAAACATTATTTCAGAATTATGAGTGATATCAGGGCACAGGTTTTTTTTGTTTTTTTTTTTTTTTTTTGTGCTGATGTAGCCAGGAAACGCTGTCTTAGTTTAAAAAGTATTTATTTTTGACTATTAATTACAAACTCCAACCCTCCTGCAATAAGTAGGCTATTATTACAAGGCAATATACATTAAAAAGGCAAAAGCATTCTGGCTGACGGTTTTTAATTTCGACGCACATTCATCCCTTTTCATCTAGAACAGAGTCTGTCACTTTTGTTAAACTTATTTTTTGACTTTATTAAATTATCCTCATTGTTACACCTGTTGTCCTTGCCTTTATGTTTGGTCCACTACAATGGTGCTGCACTGTGTTATAAATCTAGGTACACCAGGTCTATTTTTTTCAATTTATATATTTCTTTTGTCAATTACCCAACTAGAAAGTAGCAGCGACGACTTATAAACTGGGCTGAGTCCGTTCACACGGCGCATACCCGCTACGTTTTCTCTGTAAGCTACGTCACCAATAGGTCTATAGCACTGATTCATAGCCTATGTTCTGCCTCTTCATAGATACATTGAGTATGTAAATGTGATTTATTTGATGAATTGAAACAACTGACAATAGTAGCCTTATTATTGAGTCAATGTTAATAAGTATTTTACATTTAATAGACTTACTATGTTGCTATACTATGGAGGATTAAAAGTGCCAAAATTAAATAAATAAATACATCATTAAATAATTAATTATATGTGCCATTAATTGATTAAATGTACCATTAATTAATAAAAACTATTCATTTAATGTAAAAAAAACCCCCATATATATTCATTTCACCATTTATTTAATTATTTCATGGTCCTAAGCTGCAGTGCACCATGAATTAATTTTATCTGTCAACCTCACCCATCAAAGTCAGTGGGCGGAGCTAACACCTGATTGGTTACACTACACAGCAAGTCAAGACAGATCTATCCCCAATAATGGATCGGTGGAGAGCTAGTGTATGTACTCCAATACACTAGGTGGCGATATTTGTCTTTAAATGTGTTAATTTTAGTGTCAACAAAACTCAATCAATTTAGTGATAAGCTTCAAATTTCGTACAGCGTTTGAAGTGCAGGAGAAATGTCAAAATCATGCCCGGAGCTGCTGAGAGAAGCAGCTACTTTGATCGAAGAAGCCCTGAGGAGAACAGCCCCGGCGGCTCAGCCACAGCAGACACCTGCCTCTCCATCACATACACCTGTACAAGGTAAGTAATGCTAGCCAGGTGTGCTTCTAATCCATGACTGAGGACACATGTGGGTAAAACTAGATTGAACAGTCAACATACAGTTTTATTTGTACTGTATGTGGTACCTGGCTTATTTTGCTCTATGTGTGTGCATTGGTCGTACTACGTTCACCATAAGGCAAAATAAGCAAGATACCACCTACAGTACAAATAAAACTGAATGTTGACTGTTCGGCCATGTATCTGATTTTGAATCCCCTTAGCAAAATATTCCAAGTATTTTGTCATTTTCCTAAAGGGATGGTAAAAGTGAAAGTAGTTAAGGAAAAAGAAAAAAACATCGTTCTAAATTGGGCTTTCGAAAAAGAAGAATTTTTGGCAACAGTAATTAAAAAAAACAAAGTTGTAGTTATTTGTGATGGCAAGTCAAACACCAAACTAACCCTATATGAAGGGAACACAAAAAAATGTGAGATCAATTAGACCTACATTATTGACAGTTATGGCACTTTTGGGACAGTTAACGCTTACAAAGGACACTAAGGTCCTAAATACCAGTGATATGGTAATTAATGAGGAGCTGCTGCAAGAGGCGGAGGACATGATGTCGCCGAAATACCTGTTGGTACCGAGGTTGATGGCCCAGTCACAATGACTGGGAAAATTGTGCAGGTCAGTGTCTGTATTTTAGTCTGTTTATTAGTCTGTCTGCCAAATTGTCTCATTTTCTTTTTCTCTCTCTTTTCTTCTCTTCCAGATGTTCAAAACACGCGCCGTCAACACAAAAGGGACCAGTGTCCCGGTCTGTACAATCAAAATAAGTGCGTGTATGTATACCCTATTTTTGCTTGGATGATGTTTAAACCTTTTCTCTGTGATCAGATAAATAACATTGTTTGTTTTTGATATAGGACGGACATTATAGCTGGATCAATCTGTGGAGGGAGATGGCACTGGCAAGCATCTCAATAGGAGACACCATCACCACCAGTCGCCTCAATGGGGCAACATCACACGACGGATATCGGCTAAATACCAGTCACAACACAGAGATCACGGTAATCATCTGTTTGACTGTCAGTCTGACTGTCAGTCTGAACCTTTTTAATGTTGTAGCGTGACGCAGCTGCAGTCCACTCGTGTTGAGGAAGTCACATGACCTTATTTTTATTTAGAGACAGACTCACTCATTTTTAGATCAACAGAGACACATATTTTGGGTCACGCTGCCACTGGCTCCTGTCTGTTATTTTACTCTGTTCATGTCGTAAAAAGTTTAGAAGAACAAGCTCATTCTACCGTAGCTTATGATGTGTTCAAGTGCTCACACACAGCGTCGTTGCAGAGTTTGTTGATGTCATGTGTTTTTAACTCCTAAAGACGGAGTGTTACCGTTGATTTTTATTCATGTCTCAATGATTACTGAGTAAATCAGCCGGGCATATTAGCTTTAAACACTACAAACAGGTCAGGTTTGACGTTACCTTCTTTTCTCTTTTCTTAAGTCTTAATGCTGTTAAATACAAGGCCACATAAATGCAGCATTAGTCTGAGCGGAGCGCTGCAGACACAGTACTTTGGTTCTCTCTCCCTAAGCCTTTATTGAAGCTGCTGTCTGCAGTTTTTTTGTGGATTTTTGATTGACTGCTTTGGTCATTTGGCTTCAGTGAAGGGGCAAAGGTAGTATCACAGACTGTGATCAGACCAAGTTGTTTGGGGTTGTGATTGTTTTTTGACCAACCCTTAGCCTTTAAGTTTATCTCCATCTGTGTCAATTATATATTTATGATTGCTGAATAGATTAAACTTGAACTTCTCTGGGTATATAAGCCTGGGTTGGTGAGATGTCTTCACTCTCAACTCATGCTGAAGAAAAAAAAATACACCACTGATTAGATAAGCTTCAGACAGTGTGGACCTCAGAGTGAAAAAATGTCTGTTGCCAGGTGAAACTGTCTGTGGTCTTCTGTCTGCTGTGCACAACATGATAATTGTATGCAGCATTTACCTGTCCACATCTATAGCCATCTGTGGGCTGTTGCTGGAAGCTGATTGAACAAACTCAAAAGCTGCAGATTAAGTTTTAATAAAACCAAACAAATCCAAACCTGGTAACTTTGAGTTAATTTGTGACAAAATGCTGGTTATAAACTATTTCTCTCTCAACGCAGGTTCAAACCCTTAACCAGAGCTGAAGAGCTCGAGAGGCAGATTGTGAACACCGAGCTGGACCGCACTACTTCTCTCATTGTTCTGCACACTCCCTCTAATAACCTTATGACTTACCAAGAACATCTCTACCTTGGCACCGCCTGCAGCCGCTGGCCAAATGTACACACAGTTTTATTGTTCTTTAATGATTTTATTTAATGTTATTCAGTCACATTAAGTAAATTAAATATCCATTCAGAATATATTAAAAAGAAGACTCTGGAAGACTATCCACACACCAGTGACTTGAGTGACCGCTAACATCTACTACCTGAATGGAACAGGGCTATTTCTGCAGAAAAAGGAAGCAACAAGTCACAAAAAATGGGAAAAAGAAAAAAGCTGATTATATAAATAATCCAAATTTACAAGCTGATGGCAACATAACATATTAAAGGTGCGTAGGTGAGACCCAAATGTTTAAATCTTGTGGCATTAAATAAAAATTAAACACACAAACAGCTTTCACAGTCTTGATTAATGTCCTCTTTATTATTTTTGTGAAGAGTGTGAAGTATATCCTCTGGTCTGGCTTTGTCCTGCTCTAACATGCCTCAATGTACAATCACATGATGGTGACTTTTAATGGGGATTTGTTTGAGATGTAAGCAACAGTTTGAAATGCATTAATAGATCTCACTTTTCAAACTGTTATAGTGTTTTTGAATGGCAGCAGGAAGATTTAGATAGAGTTTTACTGTAAGGAGACAGATCTGTCGAACCACTGGGACATGATTTAGTTTTCAGTTTGGAGGTGACTGGTTAGTTTAGAAAACTGGAGTGGAAATTACTTTGAGGTTGTTGTTTGTGTTAAAAAAATGGATTGGGGTTGTTATGGTTATTGCAAAATGAATATGTTTTGAAAAAGGCTATTTTCAATCTTGCGATAATGTGCAAAGAAAAAGTAGTTTATTACCGAAACGGACTGCAAATGCTAATTCCAGTGTGCCATCAAAATACTTAACATTAAAAAGAAAAATGCATATGTATAATAAATAAGAAATATCTCAAACATAGATAGAAAAGTACATAGTGATAACAACCATAAAATAAAGAAAATATCAGGAACAAGCCCAAACAGAAGGAGATATAGGGAACAGAAAATGTTAAAACAAATGAGAGTAAGATGATCTTTTACAAAGAGAGAGACCTAGAATTTAATGAAGCGTGGTGAAATAAATTTTGTGACGAGCAAAGAGAGATGGAAAATATTTGTCAAGAAGAGTGTTTAGCTAAAAAAACAAAACAAAAAGTTTTTGGAGGCTCCCAATGACCGTTGGTTTAAAAAATTCTAAAGTAATGGGGGTTTTTTTAACCTACATTCATATATATTGTGCTGCAGAAGGTGGTAAAAATGACACTGCTACTTTTTGTACTTTGTTTCTGGCTAAAATGGGATCTGACTTAAAGAAATACAAATACAGCGGACCAGAGGCAACTAGGCCTGGGGCCTCCTCTTGCACGAGTATTGTGAACATACTGAAAACAACACCTAGCTCAGCTAGCTCAACTGCTAACGTTAAATCCGGTGAGGAGCAGTGTAATGTCGCAGGGTTAAAAACCATAGTCATTACGTCTATCTGAGGTGACTTCGTCATGGTGATTAAATAAGAACTTAGAAATGTACTTGATTTTAACTTCATAAAGACTGAGTTGCACCATGGAATGTAAAAATAATGGAAGCAATGTCTCCATTTGGTCTAATTCGTCCAAATAGCCACCAATGAACGGCGCTTCCATCTTGGATATTTTGACTCCTTCTACAGAGGATATTACTAAAATGGGCAGAGAGGGCAGCGTCTAAACTGCTCCTGGGCGGGCTTTTCAAATGCGGGGTTCAGTAAACACACCCCTCATCTCAGAGCCGACCGGAGCTGAACAAGCTAACGGCTAATGACATGCTAACGGCTACTGCTGCTAACTGCTGTGGATCAGGCCTCTCACTGTCGTCTCTCAAAACACAAAACTTTACAACAAAGTTTATTTTAACTCCTGCTGTTAATATCAGATCATTATTATCAGTATTAAAGCGTTTTTATTAATAATATATCATAGTTTTAAGCATGAGCACATTTTTATCTTTGTCTGATAAACCTTTCTAGCTCTGTTAAAAATTTAACCATGTTTTTCGAACATATTTCATTATATCCTTCATATTTGTTGAAATATCTGTCCCTAATTTGCAACTTTTGTACATTAAGGCTTTAGTTTTTTGAGGGAGGCACATTTTGAGAGTAAAATAATAAAGCCTGATTCTTATTTCATATGATAATAATAAAACAGCAATGTTTAAACATATAACACGTGAAGTTATTCTAATAGTAGATTTATAATGCCTCCATGATCTTTTAGATCATATAACGCTAAACCTAGGAGCCCTGCAAACGTGCAGCATTTAGAAAGACCTGTATTTTCCATTTACACATAAACTATAGATAAAGAAACACTCCACTTTTAATGTCTATTTCTTTTAGTGTGACATTGATGAGTGTTTAAATTAAGAAGCATACAGTATTTAGTCACATGTATAATCTCAGAGTTACTTACTGTGCAGAAACAGCTTTGTATTTCTACATGTTTTATTGGCTAAATATTAAATACTGTTTTTTGTTTTTGTTCCTGTCTGTGTGCCCTGTGAGAAAGAGCAGCGCTGGACGACTGTGAACCACTGTGGAGCAGTTACATGAAGATTAGACCAGTGTCAAACCAGCTTCACCAGCAGCGCCCTGAAAATAAAGATTATATCTGCCATACCTCAGGATCTGTGTTTTACTAAGTACTAATATTTACTGTTCATATTGTCTCTGCACTTAAACTAGACATGGTCTACATAATTTAACATATGAATCTGATTTGATAAAAACTTACTCCGACTAATTAACTGCTGAAAGTAGTATCAACCAGAACGTGAACAAATAAAATGTTTTTTTCAGATCTTTATCTTTTCTGATGTTTGTACCATTTATTAACACAACTTAACTTGTCTTTAACGGCTGCCTGAGAGTGTTTTAAAATGATCTTAAATGAGAACCCTAAATAAACTTAAGGATTTTATGCTCAGGCCACAATTAGGAAGTCATGTGAAAAATAAGTGCAATAAAATGAAAAATAAGGCCGTGCATTGTTCATTTTTAACTGATTGCAAACTGTGACAGCACATGTGGAAAGTGTGGTGAAAAAGTATGTATTGTAATATATAGTACATTAGGATAGCATTTCTGTAATGCACACAAACAAATGCTTATTATTCTATGTTGTGTAAAATGTCTGATGAAAGAGAAGATGAAAGTGGAAGTGGCAGGAGTCTGGTCTTCAACCTGCACTGGTCAGGTTTGTCTGGATCACCTCCTTCAGGAAACAATACACAGACAAGTCAGTGAAATACAATGTGAAATTCAACAATGGCCCAATTATACTGATTGGTTTATTTTAAAAATGTAATATTATTATATATTCAAATCAATATTTTCTGTGACTATAGGATTACTGTATTGCAGTATAAAACTTTTTATTATATAAAACTTTTTTTTTTTTTTGCCTTTGAATAGAAATAATAAGATTTAAATCTGCATGAGGGAGTAAAGCATCCTTAGAATATATATCTGGTCCACAGTTTAAAATGGTATGGCTATTCAGACAAGGCCTTTGTGTCAGCAGGCTGAACTAAATGGATCGTTTCTCTTTTGGTGTGGACTAAATTCACCTCCCGGTCCTCAATTAGAGGACAGGGAGATGTGATTTAGGGTGTGTTCATTCCTTGTATCATGGAGTTATTAACAACCAAAGCAACACCTCCAAAAGCCTCCCTTATGCTGCTTCTTCTTTGTTTGTTTGTCAGATGTTTCATTTTGGGGCTCGACCGTTTCAGTTTTCAAGTTTTCTTCTTGAGCCTCACTGGTGACTGTTTGTTTTTCAGCGAGCCATGTTCGTTGTTTTTCTTCCCAGTGTGATTTTATCTCCTAACATTCTTTTTGCTCTTTTTTCAGAGCTGACATAATTTCTTGAGTGAACTTGGTCCATTGCTTCTGTTTTTCCTAAGTACCGTATTTTCCGGACTATAAGCCGCTACTTTTTTCCCAGGCTTTGAAACATGCGGCTTATACAGAGATGCGGCTTTTCCATGAATTTTTCTTCAGCCCTCAGGGGGGCGCTCTAGCAGGAAGTGCAAAAACGAGACAAACGAGGCAGCGGTATTCAGTGCAAACAAGAAAGCGCCAGTTTTTATTCTTAGCACATGCAACCCAAGACGACCCAGCAAAATACGGCAATATTTTTACACCCTCACCCCCTCATAATGGAAAACAAATGAAGTGACAGTGGTTTGGTGTTCAGTAGTTTCAATGCTCAGGAGGAAGATGAATAAAACCATCAATGACTTTTCTGTTTTGTTTGATCAGCACTTTTACTGCAGTGTTACAGGCACTGTTCGGAAACAATCAGTTCAGGTATATGAATAAACACTTATGGTACAAAATCTTTCAATATAAATATCTTATTTCTCAGCCTGGATATCGGCGGCTCATAGTCCGGTGCGGCTTATATGTGACAAAATATATATTTCTTTTAAATTTTAGTGGGTGCGGCTTATATTTAGGTGTGCTCTATAGTCCGGAAAATACGGTAATGATTTCTTTTTGCTAGGATTCTTGTAGTGTTTGTAGCAACTGGAGCTCTCTCTCAATTCACTTTCTCTTTTAACTGCAACTCTTCCTCCTTTCTTGTCTTTTCTTCTAATGTTCTCTTCAGTTTGGTCATCTCCACATCCCATTGCCATTTTTCCTGCAAGAGCCCGATATGTTTCCTTAAGGTCTTCATGTTTCTGGCATAACTCAGAATCTCTCTTTACCAGTTGCTTTTTCTCCTCCTCCCATGTCTCTTGTCTTTTTTCCTGATTCTTGCCCTTTTTTCGTAGGCTTCTTGAAAACCAATGTCTCCATTTGGTCTAATTCGTCCAAATAGCCACCAATGAACAGCGCTTCCATCTTGGATATTTTGACTCCTTCTACAGAGGATATTACTAAAATGGGCAGAGAGGGCAGCGTCTAAACTGCTCCTGGACGGGTATTCAGTAAACACACCCCTCATCTCAGAGCCGACCAGAGCTGAACAAGCTAACGGCTAATGACATGCTAAGGGCTACTGCTGCTAACTGCTGTGGATCAGGCCTCTCACTCTGTCGTCTCTCAAAACACAAAACTTTACAACAAAGTTTAGTTTAACTCCTGCTGTTAATATCAGATCATTATTAGCAATATTAAAGCATTTTTATTAATAATATATCATAGTTTTAAGCATGAGAAAATTTTTCTAATAAACCTTTCTAACTCTGTTAAAAATTAAACCGTCTTTTCTGGACATATTTCATTATATCCTTCATATTTGTTGAAATATCTGTCCCTAATTTGCAACTTTTGTACATTAAAGGTCCTATATTATACTATTTTGAACATTATACAGTGTATTTTGGATACTTTTAGGTTACCATATCACGTTTTGCAACATGAAACACACAATAAACAGACTGAAGTAAACACGGTGCATCGTAGTAATAACTTTTTCAGCAATGGCTTTGAGAGTAACTGAGCCGTATATCTTCGACCCAGAGTCTGACTCTGAGTTCGAAGAACATGAGCAAACACAAAGACCTCGAAGGCTTCTACAAGACGTTTCTGCTTGGTAAATGAGAAACTATTTATTGTGTATGTTTCTATGGTGTAGCCCGTAGCATAGCGCGTGTTAACTGCTTCTGTTTATAGGTGCACATGTGGAAATGGCCGTACAATGCCTACTGAAGTTGAGAATGTATGCTGCCTGGAGACTCCTAAGGTAGCTGTTGTGCAGTGTATTGAAAGAACTATAATAAAGTAGCCTAGCAATATATAGAGCTATGCAGTAATACTTGTTAGTAATACATGTTGCTGACAGTAAGTAAGCTAACACAGTAGCAGCGATGCTTCTCTGTGTCTGAGCTGCAGAGCACGGCACTTGTTAGTCAGGAGAGGGGGGTGGGGGGGGGGGGGAGGAGCACTTCCTGGAGAGGAGTTTTTTTCACAAATTCAGTTCATTGCGTGAAACAGCTCGTTGAAAGGACTGTAGCTCAAACTAAATAAATTACTCAACATGCACAAATGAAACAAAACACAACTTTGGGTATGTGTTTGAGGTAGAAACAACGTTAGAACATGGTTAAAAGCTCAGAAAAGTCAATTTAGCATAATATGGGACCTTTAAACTTTCGTTTATTTTTAGATTTAGTTTGCTATTTTGGAAGTCAAGCCCTCCCGTGCCACAAAATAGCAAAATAAAAGAACCGTAATGAGCTGGCCAAACAGAAAATAAGGACGATGTGTCAGACAGGCCAACCCTATGCAAGGCTGTAGAAGCTTCTGAAACACCACTACCCCTAACAGAAACCTCGGGTCTAAGCCCTAACGAACAAAAAGGCAAAAACAGGACAGCCGGTCCCACCAGGTCAAACAAAAAGCTAAAGGCAACGCCGCTGTACCATTTACCGAGGATAAACAAGAGGCGGCACTTTCAGCACCGGACAGCGCTCCTGGGACCGTTTCAGTGACAAGACAGGACACTGCAACGTCAGCACTGGACAGCGCCACAGGAGTGACAACAGCATCAGCATCAGGAGAGACAGGTGACGGTGTTCATTCACAATAACGTATTAACATATTTACGTGACACAAACGGGACCTACGCCTTCTGTCAGGTGTGGCTACAAGATAGTCCCTGTCACCAACCTTCTCTCGGACAACATAAGGCCCAAAGTAAAGAGCTTGGAGGCTTGCGCCAGGTATGGGCAATAACACCAACACTTTGTCACCTGGCTGAAACACTCTGACTTTAGCGTCAAACCAAGTTTTCATTGTGTTGTTTTTAGTGATTTCACATGCACAGCGCAGTCTGAACCCAAGGCTCTAGTGCGTCCTGGCTCTCTGGATAAGCACTAGAGTGACAATTCTGGATTTGAGGTGCTTTAGGACCTGCGCAAACACGCGTGACATGAAGTTAGGGCCTTGGTCTGTCTGGACAACTTTAGGCAGACCTAACAACGAGAAAAACTTTGTCAAGGCTTTAATTACAACTACAGTTGAACAGGAAAGACTTCTGAAAAGCGAGTGGAGACGCACATGACTAACCTTGCGCTGCAGCTGGATTCTGGCGAGATTTGGGAGATTCCAAAACTCTTTAACGTAAATCCATCTTGTATCGCACCAACCAAACCGCTTGAGTCGGCAAACCGTGGACTCACCGGACTCTTTTGATGTTGCAGAACTAACAGGTAAAGGCGGGTTTTTCATTTAAAGAAAGCAACAAGCGCTCTGTTCTCCTCTTTGTTATCAACATGACTACGCCGAAAGACGTTAGCATTGATGCTGCTATCAAAGTTTTATCAGAAGTAGAGAGTATTTCTTTGAAAGAAGCGCAAAGAGTGGCACGTCATATCGTTGCTATGATTGGCTAAAGAAACCTCATGCTTAAGCGGATACTAGTCGGTTTTTGACAGAAGGCGCCTCCCTTTTTTTCAAACGCTTTCAACGGGAGCCTTCCCAGATGGTACTGCGAAATAGACTATGTTCTGTGGAGCAGTTCTATCTGGCAGAGTCAGGTTAGCATATAACTGTAATTAAGAACAAATTTCCTGTTTTCGTTCGAGGCAGCGAATCCACACAGTTAACCAACACCCGTTCAAAAGATTTACCACAGGCTGGGACTGGGTACTAAGGAGCCGGAGGAATTGTTTGGTTTTCCTGAGACTTGATACCAATGACAGGATTTACAGTGACGCGTAACATCACCTTTTATTCCTGGCCAGACGAAATGTTGCAGAATGCGATGAGAAATTTTCTTTATTCCTAAGTAACCAGCCAGAGAATTATCATGAGCATTTTAATATCTCGTTAGATATGGACTAGGAACTACAATTTGTGTAACAATACGCCACTCTTCTACTGGAGATAAACTTAATGACGTCCATTTACGCACGAGTAACCCGTCTTCACCAGTTATTGCAACATCAAACAAGGTGGGCAAGGACTCATCATTTTTTTTAGCCAGCAATTAACTGCTGCCGGGACAAAGGCAGGCTGTCAATATCAGGAATGTGTGTCACACTCTTAATTTCGCCATTAGCGGCTAACAGAGCTACATCCGTGGACTCAGCAGCGGGTTTACACAGAAAACTGTCACTCAGATCAACCTCATCTTGCTGCTTTTTGTGCATGGACTGAGTAACAGCACATGCTGAAAAAACAGCACCTAACAGCCACCTAACAGCACCATACTGGAAACAGAAATCCTTAAAGCTGATATCCGGAGGTTTTCTGTTTCTGTTTATTGTTAAAATACATAAAAGTGACAAACCTGGTCATATTCTATGAGTGAGTACGCCGTATTATATCTTAATTTATCTACGTCCCGCTCCCGTTCTATGGAGCTGGGAACCTAGGCTGACGTAAGCTGTCAATCAACGTGTATATGTTTACCTGGAGTGGCCTCGTGCACTAAGCGCAGTGATACACTACGCACTAACTGGTAAGATACTGCACATCATGTAGGACAGAACACAGACTGAGGCAACACAGGAGTTCACGACTTACACAAGAAAATGTAAAGTATATGTATGTGTATTAGCAGAACATGTAGCAATAGTTTGGTCAATGTGTACATCATGGGTCAGCCCTGCGACGAACTGGCCACTGTCCAGGGTGTACCCCGCCTAAGGCCCAAAGTTGCTGGGATAGGCTCCAGCCACCCGTGACCCCACAAATGGGATAAGCGGTAGAAAATGAATGAATGAATGTACATCATGGCATAGCGTAACAAAGACACGTGGCTTTAAGATACATTGAGGAAGCGAGAGGGAGCTACAGAGACATTCGTTTTCAAAAGTACCTTTCTCTGAAAGCTTTGTCTGACCCCATGTCACAACCTCCATATATGCTTAAAATGAAGTGATTTTTGTGCTCTTTCAGAAAATGTAACTTTCAAAGCTCTGTGATTTACTACATTTGAATCAGAGCTTCAACAATGGAGCAAAGTCACCTTACTTCTCCATTGACTCCCATTCTAATTCTGATCAAACTTTTCTCCTCAGACTCAGAGCTCTTAGACTCTTAGACATGTTTAATTTGTCACTGCTCATTCATTTTTCATCCAATTAACATAAATTTCATATCCACATGTTCAGCAGAGTCTCCTGTCGCTCACAGTTCAAAGATTTTTCAGATCTGATGTACGGTTCCTGCAATAAACTCTTGTGTTTAAAGGCATCATTTCACTCATACTTTCACTGTTTAAAGCAATGCTTTTGCAATATCCTTCTCTCAGACCAGGTCCAGACCAGACCTAGAACCAGACCAGGTCCAGACCAGGACCAGACTAGGTCTAGACCAGAGCCAGAACCAGACCAGGACCAGAGAATAACCAGGAACAGACCAGGACCAGGTCCAGACCAGGACCAGACCAGGTCCAGACCAGAGCCAGAACCAGACCAGGAACAGAGAACAACCAGGACTAGACATTGAACAAGACCAGGAGCACACCAGAACCAGAACAAAACTAGACTAGGATCAGACCAGGACCACACCAGGACCAGACTAGGACTACACCAGGATGAGACCAGGTTTAGAAAAATTCCAGGACAAGACCAGACTCAGACCAGGTCCAGACCAGAGCCAGGTCCAGACCAGACCTAGTACCAGATCAGGACCAGACCAGGACCAGAACAGGACTAGACCAGGATCAGACAAAGACTAGACCTAAAACCAGACCAGGACCAGAACCAGAAAACGACTAGACCAAGACCTGACCAGGACCAGGCCAGGACTAGACAAGGACCAGGATTAGAGGAAGACCTATAGAACCAGACCAGGACCAGACTAGAATGAGACCAAGAGCAGTAAGACAAAGACCAGGAAAAGACCAGACTTGGCTTTATCACTTTAGAGAAGCTTTCAGTGTACAACACTTCTACAGGTGCGTAACCTGCTCGTGGCTCCCGGTCACTTCCTGGTTTCTCTGTAAAATTCATTCACAAGATGCATTTGCATTGTTCTTCTTTGGTTGAATGGAGGCATGGAGCGGGCGTGACTTGTGGTGGATTTATATCCCCACCTTTCTGCTTCAGGTGAGATTTATAAAGCAGAAATTGCGCACAGTTGTGTGTCCACCTGGTTTTATAGATCTGGAGCTCTCATTTAGTTAACATTTTACACATTCTTTTATAAATGAGGCCCCAGGGCTGTCAGTTATCAAAGCTGCGTAGAAAGGAGTGCAGACCTGTGCGTAAAAGTGGCAGTGCGCCAGATCGCGCTTGGGATTCATGAAACTGGTGAACGCACAACCGGCTGTTGATACGTCCGTTTTTTAAATGACCAACCACGTCCCAGGCTTCACTGCCATTTTTAGAAAAAGAATGCACAGGCTATATAATAAAGCAACACTTCTTTATTTTTTATTTTTTAAAGTCCAGACTTATACTGATAACATAAAACACACGCACACGCGCGCACACACACACACACACACACACACACACACACAGCAATGGAGATAAGAAACAATTGACAAAAGTAGGCTTATTATTAAGTCAATATTAATACATATTGACATTTAGTAGACTTGGGTATAAGTGGTAAAAAAGTTTGATCTTGATCTCATCATGTATTAATCCTTGTCAATTTCTTTTCCAGAATGAGTCTTTCTATGTTGTTGGACTCCAAAAGACCAGATACAAAAGCACTGAAAAATCGTTCTTAGGCATTTAATAAAGAGGAAATTTTGCCAACCACTGTAAAATAAATAAATAAATAAATAAATAGTGGTCTTTGTGATGGCCAATCCACAAAAAAATGACAATGAAGGGAATGCTAAAAAATTAGAACTAAATAAGTCTTATATCATTTCCAATTATGCGATTTTTGGGTGTTCCCCAAAGATTACAATGACAGGCCACAAACACAAAGGTCCTTCATTCAGTGAAGTCTTTTCTTTAAATCCGTTTTTTAAAATAAAATCCAAACACATCCGAGGCGTCTATAGTCTTTTTAGAAAAAAAAAAAACTACAGTTCTGATGCATGATTTATATAATAAAGGCCAGACTTACGGATAACACATTAAGCATGTAAAAACAAACACACATACAGCAATGGAGATAATAAGCCAGACCAGAGTAACTGTTCTGTTTTTTTTTATTATATTTGAGAAAACGTTGGATCCGTGCAGTTTTAACAGTGCAATTTCAAAC
The DNA here is from genome assembly GCA_036850595.1 of Rhyacichthys aspro. Lineage (NCBI taxonomy): Eukaryota > Metazoa > Chordata > Actinopteri > Gobiiformes > Rhyacichthyidae > Rhyacichthys > Rhyacichthys aspro. The sequence goes on along the minus strand of CM072168.1, from coordinate 56,132 downwards.
AAACCTGAGCGCTGAACACACTGTATTAGTTCAAAAACTCTTGTTTGTTATTATAGCCTGTTATTTATTTATTTTTTACTGTTTATTACAAACTTCAACCCTCCTGCACTAAGTAGGCTATTATTATAATATGATGCTGCATTCTGGCTGACGGTCACTGTTTTTAATTTTAACTGCACATTCAGCCCTTTTGATCTTGAACAGAGTCTGTCATCTTTTATCAATTTACGTAGCCTATGTATTTAGCTTCGAACGCTTTAAATACCCATAGTCCACTACGTTCTGACCGTTAGGCTCACACCTATAAAAGGTCAGTTTGCCAGGTCAACAGGTCATTTCAGCATCGGCGAGCAAGAAGCGACAAGTGAGCACCGTATGATTTTTAAACAGTTGTTTTTGACTTACAAAGTAAAATTCAGACCTAAAAATGTTATGGTGTACATGTTAAAATAGCCTTTATTGTTTACGGCACTTAAAATGATATATTAGAGCCTACCTCCATCATGCTTAAGGGAAGACGGAGGTTTATTACAATGTAACTGCTCACACTCCACTAAGCATCCCTCACTACTTTGAGACTGGGTACCACCATATGTAGAAATGATTAAGTTAAGTTAAGTTAAGTTTTATGTCACTTTTAGGCTATTAAATGTCTTAATTTCGGCGTAAATTAGGTATTTAAGTCTATCTGGAAATAACTAGCTATAACTTCTAACCTCCGTTAGCCGGCCGTTAACCAGCCGTTAGCCGTTAAGAAGCAGTACAGTGAGGGTACGTGCCGGCAGGGCAGGGAGAGGAGACGGTGCTGTGCTGTGTTATAAATCTAGGTACAAAAGGGCTCTTTTTTCTGTTCATGTATTTCTTTTCTCAAATACCCAACTAGAAAGTAGCAACGATGACTTATAAACTGGGCTGAGTCCGTTCAGACGGCGCGTGCCCGCTACGTTTTCTCTGTAAGCTACGTCACCAATAGGTCTATAGCACTGATTCATAGCCTATGTTCTGCCTCTTCATAGATACATTGAGTATGTAAATGTGATTTATTTGATGAATTGAAACAAATGACAATAATAGCCTTATTATTGAGTCAATATTAATAAGTATTTTACATTTAATAGACTTACTATGTTGCTATACGTGGTAAAAATGTTTGATCTTTTATCATTTATAATAATATAATATAAATGTACTTTGTCCATTTCTTTTCCAGAATGAGTCTTTCCACAGTGCTGCAGTCGAAAAGACCACATTCTAAACAACTGCCAATGCTGAAAGTAAAAGTAGTGAAGGAAAAAGAAAAAAGCATTGTTCTCAGTTGGTCTTTCGAAAAAGAAGAGTTTTTGCCAACAGTAATAAAAAAAAATAAAGTTGTTATATGTGATGGCAAGTCAAATGCCAAATTAACCCTGTATGAAGGGAACGCAAAAAAATTAGAACTCAATAAGACATATATTATCGCCAATTATGGGACTTTTGGGTGTCCCCCACATTTAACCCTTACAAAGGACACTAAGGTCCTAAATACTAATGATATATTAGTTAATGAGGAGCTGCTGCAAGAGGCGGAGGACATGATTTCGCCGAAATCAACCTCGGTACCTGTTGGTAGCGAGGTTGAAAATTGTGCAGGTCAGTGTCTGTCTTTTAGACTGTTAATTAGTCTGTCTGCCAGATTTCTCATTTTCTTTTTCTCTCTCTTTTCTTCTCTTCCAGATGTTCAAAACACGCGTCGTCAATATAAAAGGGATCAGTGTCCCAGTCCGTACAATCAAAATAAGTGTGTGTATGTATACGCTATTTTTGCTTGGATTATATTAAAACCATTTCGCTGTGATCAGATAAATTTATATTTTGTTGGTTTTATGTTTGTTTTTGGTATAGAACGGACATTATAGCTGGATCAATCTGTGGAGGGAGATGGCACTGTCAAGCATCTCAGTAGGAGACACCATCACCACCAGTCACCTCAATGGGGCAACATCACACTACGGATATCAGCTAAATACCAGTCACAACACAGAGATCACGGTAATTATCTGTCTTACTGTCAGTCTGACTGTCAGTCTGAACCTTTTTAATGTTGCAGCGTGACGCAGCTGCAGTCCACTCGTGTTGAGGAAGTCACGTGTTCTGCTTGTAACGGTGTTAAATGCAGTTTCTGTGATATAGTTGCCACTATTCACTGTTGTAATTTCATCCTACCATGTGTTTATTTGAAGTTAATGTTATAACAAAGCAGGTACCATGCTGTAGTGTACACCATGACTAAGGACATAGTGTTGTTAAGTAAAATACGGTGTGTTCATATTTTGTCATTGTCAAAGTAACTGCTCCCTCAAAGTCTGTGATGAGCAGGAAACGCGACTGAAAAGGTTACTCGCAGGACTGTCTAATGTTAAGACATTATATTTTACAGACGCAGACTGAGGAAGTGAGAGAGGTGTTCTTCTCCGTGGAGGGAGCATCAATGGTGGAGAACGGCCTGATTGAAGTGACTGATGGCGAGTCCTTGTATTCGATTTCGGCAGACGCATGGAGAGAAACCCATAACTTCCCTGTATTAATTAAAGCGAAAATACAGGGAAGTAAAATCCTGTCATACACTAGAGAAATACAGGAGTGAGAGACATTACATTGTGGTAATAATAAATAATACTAATAATACTGTAATTAGTTTTTGTGTGAAAATATATATAATCCATAATCAAATAATTTGTACATACATATTTTGAATTTTATTGAATGTTGGGTCACTTTACCATTTGAATGAATGTGAATTATTTTTGATTTATTGTTGTTTTTATCTATTTACTTAAATAAATATTTTTGAATTAATTTATTTGTAATTATTTGAGTGACTTAGGAATGTCATTAAGCTGCAAAACTGTACAATAACGAAATGAATGTTTTAACAAGGGGGAATTTGTCAAATCCAATCTTTGATGATTCATTTTTTATTTATTTTTTTTACAATTTTAACAATTTAGTAATTAAGGCAAGGAGCTGAGTCCCTCACAAACAGGGCTGAACACATTCACATGGCGCGTGCCTGCTACCTTTGCTCTTTAAGTCACCAGTATAATGGTTATAGACGCTTCAATCATACATACTGACTCCCAATGGTCTAGATATATGATCAAAATAGCCTAGAACACAGCAATCTTTTTTGTCTTCCGTCAGAGGCTGCTTTTACCAGGCTATCAGTCAACGCTCCAGTGTCAAAGTAATGCCACGGAAATAAATGATCAGTTGTAGTTGATTTAAGCAGAAACAAACACGTACTGCCACTGGATAACTCAGTGTAAGACTGCCTTCATTTAACATACTGAAATTTGACGTTGCGCAGTGGCCATTTACCGGGAGCCGTGGTCTACACACCGTTTCCTCCTGGTGCCGTAAGGTGAAGATTGGCCGAGAGCTGGTTCTGCCTCAGAGTTTCTGGTGTGTCTGCCAGTCACAGACTGTCCTGGTCCAACGTTGGTGTGACCATGTTTTACCTAAAAAGGGGTTGTGATGTTATAACACGTTGCACATCAAATATGTAGCTACTTTATTGAAATATTTAAGCCTCAGACGTGGTTCGGTTGTCACTTGAAAACAGTTATTTGTCATGTCCTGCTCAAGGACGTGTCCCTTTTTGAGCGTGAATACTTAAGCGTGTCATTCAAATGGCGCGACGCAGAGTTTGATGAATCCCACGCGCGATCTGGCGCACGAACACTGTTACAGATTTGAACTCGTTTCTGCACAACTTAGACAAATGTGGGCCAGTAGCCTACTGGCACCAAACAGCAGTAAACTGTGCCCGTTAGGCAATTATATGTCAGAATTAAGTCTTTGTGTCACAAACTTTAGAGCGCACAAAACAACATACACGGTAGTGCACTACAAAACACTAACTGATGTACAATAGCCACAACAAGCTGCCGGTATGAAATCAGATGCACATCACACACGTGAACATGACAAAGGCACACTAAAGAAGTACAGGGTTTAGGGCGCCTCATGATGCCACCAAGCAAACATCACAAAAACAAAGAAACAATGTCCTTTCTATAGAGAGAGAGAGAGAGAGAGAGAGAGAGAGAGAGAGAGAGACATACATACGGTAACAGTAATGCTTCACCTATCCATGAGAAATGTTGCCAAATTTGCATCCATGTAGAACTCGCAGATCTCTCCATCGTTGAAAAGCAGGTCCGAGATTGACGTTTTTCGGCACGTTTTGTAGATGGGCTTTTCATTACTTTAGATTTTCTTGCCTACTCGAAGGCCGTCGTGGAATGGGTTATTCCTTAAATCCCTGTGTTGGCTCCGGCTGTGTTTTTTCCTGTATGATGTGCAGTATCTTACCAGTTAGGGAGTGGTGTATCACTGTGCGTAGTGCGCGAGGCGAGGCCACTCCAGGCAGACGCATACAGGTTGACTGACAACTTGCGTCAGCCTAGGTTCCCGGAAACTACAACGGTATTGACGAAGAAAGTTCAGCGGTCAGTTAAAAACATGGAGGTCTCCATAGGAGGGGGACGGGACTTAGATAAAATAATATATATTACTGAGCACTCACTCATAGCATAGGACCAGACTGTCACTTTTACGCATCTTTTAATATATTTATATTTTGATTGCTTTATTAATATAAACATTACCGTCAAGGTTTCTGAGTAATGTAATGAATATTTATAACTAATATTCTTGACAAATAATGAGTAACAGAACCAAATAAAAATAAAGAAAAATAAAAAAAATAATTTAAAAAACTCTGGTCTTTCTGTGAGGAGTCTGCATGTCCTCCCCATGTCACAGTGGGTTCTCTCCGGGATCTCCGGCTTCCTCCCACTGCCCAAAGACATGCATGTATAGGTGAATTGGTGACTCTAAAGTGCCCCTAGTGGCTGAATGTGAGAGTGAATGGTTGTCTGTCAATGTACGTCTCTAAGTGTCAGCCCTGGGACGAACTGGCCACTGTCCAGAGAGTCCACACTCTCCACTGTTCACAAAGTGGGATAAGCGGTAGAAAATGAATGAATGAATAAAAAATAACTTGGAAAATCGATACATAATTTGCCCTGCTTTTTACTGTGCATATTCATAATGTGAATTATTGCTGTTATTATGCTGTAACAACTTAAAGCTACAGACATTTCTATCATTTCAAACTTTAAATCGCCAAGTTCCTTAAACACAACGCCAGCGTCTAGTCACGTGACGCGTGTACGTTTCGTCACCCTTCTGTGTTTGATCTCGGCTGAGGTAAGATTGGCTCTCCGCTATCTCCTTAAATTAATTTACTTCTTGGCAATAAGCCGAACATAAAGTAAGTACCGTGTAGGCTAATGTAATCATTTGTTAGTTTGTTAAGTTTCTGTTAGTTTTTTAAGGAGTTGTTGATTATTTTACGCTTTTATTAGAACATACCAAGATAACGCTCCCTGCTAGTTTAGCAGCGGCAGTTACTCAGTCGCTAACTCTGTTTTGTATCATTTATATGGTCTTTACGTCAATTTTCACTAAACTAATGTGTGTTTAATCACCCCCCTGTCTCCAAATGATTATATATGGTTAGATATATTTATCTGGTCTGTTTTTGACCGTAATGACTCAAGAAAAGGAGACATGGCGCTGAAGCGTTACCATAGTAACCTGGTTAGTGATAGTTGGTTCTATAACTGACGGCACTTCTCTCAGTAATTCTTATATAAGTAGATACAGTAAACCAATAAATGATAAATATAATCTCTGGGAACCTGTAGTGTTTTATAATTTGATATTTCCTGTTTGAATGATGAAACAAACAGTGAAGCGTGATTAAGTCCCGTCAGTGATCATAAGCACGATGATGGAGAGGTGGGGCAGGTGCTGGGGCAGGTGCTGGAGCAGCGCGCTCACAGACACGGGGGGAAGAAGAGCAAAAAGTAAAGTTAAATAATAATAATAATAATGATGATTAGTCTATAGAGAGTGTCCCTTATGTTTTATCTGTGTTATATGTTAAGTGCTTTCCATTTTACTCACAATATTTTTCTGTGTTTCCATTTATACCTGTGTCTACTGTGACTACTGACTACTGTGCTGATGTCCCTCCCATCCATCGACTCTGACAGTAAGTGGTTTAAACACATACAGGTTATATATATACTTATCCAAAGTTGTAGGTCTACTTCAACAACAGGTTTTGCACAAATTTCGTTTTATTAGCTGATGTGTGGTGGATGTGTCTCAGGACTCTATGATTGTCCACTTGTTGGTTTTTTTTTTGTTGTTTTTGTTTTGTTTTTTCCAGCACATTTTGTTAAGAGTATGTTAAAAATTAAACATGGACTAAAGTGACTGAAAAAGGTTGCTGTGGCAAAACAAAGGGCTACACCAACTCTAAATCTGGTCCAAACCCAGGACTCAGCCAGACCACAAAAATCAACATTTGTTGTTTAAAGGAACATGGCAGAGATCCATTTTACTCATGATATTTTACTCTGTTTCCAGAGAAACAGAGATCTTACTGTAAGTAAACTCTTGTTTAAATTTTGGACCAAACTGGGACTGAACCCAGAACTAAACCATGATTAAACCCTGTATCAGAATCAGAAATTCCTTTATTTATCCCCAAAGGGAAATTCTTATTTGTTACAGACAAATAGGAAGAATTTAAACATCTAATAAATAAAAATAAAAATATCAGGCAAACTCTCAAAAAATATTTACATATGTATATATGTACAGTGTTATACATGGTTTAAACTGTATAACTAAATGCAGTGTTTACAGTGCAGAGTTCAGTAGTTTGATAGCGACAGGCAGGAATGATTTCCTGTGTCACTCTGTGGTGCAGCGTGGCAGCAAGTGTCTGTTACTGAACGAGCTTCTGGAGCCGATCAGCACATTGTGGAGAGGGTGAGAGGGAAAGTCCAGAATAGTCCTTATTTATATTACACCCTCCTCTCAGACACCACTGTCACAGAGTCCAGTTCCTCTCCCACAACATGGCTGGCCTTCCTGATGATCCTGTTGAGTCTGTTAGTGTCCCTCCCCCTCAGACTGCTGCCCCAGCAGGCAACAGCATACATGAGGGCACCGGCCACCACAGACTCATAGAACATCCTCAGCATCGTCCTGCAGATGTTAAAGGACCTTAGTCGCCTCAGAAAATAGAGACGGCTCTGGCCCTTTCTGTAAACATGGAAATGTTTATGACGGAAACCACTGCTGTCATTATCCTGTATTACTAATTCTTCATGTTAACCCGCGTTTTGCACAGTAGTGCCACTGCGCTGAGTGATCGTGGGTCACCGTGGTGCCAAGTCTACAGAATGTGCATACGGCAGGGTCAGAGCTGGCGTAGGGCTACGTACATGGTGGAAACCAGTGCTGTCTTTATGTTCAGTGCTGTTCTTGTTCACTCTCCGCAAGAGGTTCCTCCTCAACTCAGTTGATTCACGGATAGACAACAAACAAATGCATGCAACTTACAGGCTTAATACAAAGTTACTTTTACAATTGCTGCATGAAGTCACAATGGTTAAAGCAGTTCATGTACCTGCTTTTCAAGAGCTCTGGTGCGCACCGTTGACCATTATCCTATTAATGAATAAATCTATGCATGCCATAGAATAATGAGATGTCAATGGTTGTCAGTTTTTAAGCAGGTGTAAACACTGACCATGCTCTTGCTCACACTGTTTACATTTTCTCTCTAGATGCAGCAAACATCAGTTCCTTTGGACATCATTGAGTACTTCTACTTAAGAATCTACTGAGTTCTTAAGGACAGGACAAAGCAGTAGTGTTACTGAACTGAACTGAGCTACTTTACCAATATGGAATGTGCTTGTTCACCAGAGAAAAAGGGTAGTAAACACTTCTATAAATGTATTGAAGCCACACTTGTAACTAACAAATGCAAAAGACATAATCACTCTGGGCAATATTCTGCAGTCAAGACAGAGAATAAACACCAAAGGCAACATCATGTTTAAATGTTTAAATTGTCTCTTTTTTCTGTCTCTGCATGTGTCTTCTGTGGATGGACTATTCCTGGTTGAATACACAAGGTAATTTATTAATGTTGAAATCATTTTAATGTATTTTCTTTCTGTACCATAATACTAACCAAATAATGACAAGATTCATGTCATCTCACTGTCTTCTTCTTTTTGTTTCGTCTGGCTTTTTCCCTCTGGGCTGGATAATGACATTACATCATCTACTTTTCAGGTGAGTTTGGGTCAACACTTAGGTCATAGCCTTTTTTGTTAGTAGATTTTTTATTGCCGTTTTTTAAAAACTGTTTTTGAATTGGTCCCTGTGGGCAAAGAAATAGAGCAATGGTGGTTAATTGGGTGAATGCTGGCGCGTTTTTGGCTGCCGCTGCTCCCTGTGTTGTTTTTCAGTATTTACAGCAGTATTTATCGCCTGTGGACTCTGCATTTGTGGTCAAATAGTGGATTATTGACCAATCTAACCATACCACCACACCATACAAACTGTCATCGTGTTTGTGCTTGTGTTTGAGCTATATTAGCTTACCTGTTGGGCGGCACCTAGCAACAGCCTAGCTCTCAACACCCTGCGCAGGAGTGGATTAGCTATGTGGATTAGCTGTGAGTGGCTGGTACTCCTTTGGTTCGTTCTGTTGACTATCCACCATCCAGCAACAGCCCTGTTCCAGTATTCTGCTTCTGAGTTTAAGCTCCACATTCATCCACACAATGCGCCAGCGCCTGCTCTTCTCCAACACCCGGACATTCTCTACGTGCCTCGCCGTAGACCCATCCACCGGGGCTCCCGTCGGAACTTCCAATACGACAATTCCAGCTCCATCCAGTCGTTCTGGTCCACAACTCGCCGCCCAAACAGAAACACCGGTCGCCATGCTGAGCGTGTCCTGGCCCGCGTCCCGAGGTCGGCTAACACCGCTACCAGCAGCAGCACTACGGTCAACTTCGGTCTTCTTAACACCCGCTCTCTGACGAACAAGGGTCATCTCGTCCAGGATCTTCTGGCGGACCGTAAGTTAGACTTTTTGTGTTTAACGGAGACGTGGCGGCAGCCAAATGACTTTGCTCCCCTCAACGATGCTACTCCCCCGGGGTTTGTTTACCTTTCCCAACCTCGTGTCACCGGCCGAGGGGGCGGTCTCGCGGCAATCCATCGCGATAATTGGAGAGTAACCCCTGTGACTGTGCCAGCCTACCAGTCGTTCGAGGCCACAGTCTGTCAGCTCTCTGGATCCACACCTACTGTTGTTGCCACTCTCTACCGACCACCAAAACCCAATAAGGATTTTATGTCTGACTTTGCAGCTTTTTTGACACATGTTTCCACACTCTCATCAACAGTCATAGTACTTGGGGACTTCAATATTCGCTTGGACAATGTCAATAACTCACTCACCAACAATTTTACATCCTGTTTGGACAGCTTTGGTTTACAGCAGTTTGTTAATTTTCCCACACACTCACAAGGACATATTTTGGATTTAATCTGCTGCTCAGGTGTAACTCCCATGGACTGCAAAGCCAACTACATCCCCTTTTCTGATCACATGCTCCTTACATTTAATATCAGTCTGTCTCTTTCCAAATCCAACCCTTCACGCACCATAACATTCCGTAAAATTAAGGACATTGATTTAGTCACTTTATCCTCTCAGATCAGTAACCTTCCCAGTACAGACAGTTTTGCAGCTCCGGATCAACTGGTCTCTCATTACAACACCCATCTTCATAACATTCTCAACACTCTAGCCCCACTCAAATCCAGATCTGTCTCATTCACTCACACTGCACCCTGGTACACACCCACTCTCAGACAGTTAAAAGCAAAAGGCCGCCAACTTGAAAGACTCTATAACAAAACTGGACTAACCATTCACAAAGACATGTATACAAATCACATTCTCCACTACAAAGACTGCATCTCCAAAACCAAATCCACTTACTACTCCAGTTTAATCAGCTCAAATGAAGGAAATTCCAAGACCCTCTTCTCTCTCATCACCAACATCACTAAACCTCCCGACTCCCTTCCACCTCATCTGTACTCATCCGATTTCTGCAATACCCTGGCCTCATTTTTACCACAAAATCCAACTTATTCATCAACAGCTAACCCCCTCCTCTGCTCCAACTCTACCTACCTCTATATGTCCTGCCACCTGCACCCCTTTCTCATCATTTAGCCTACCCTCTGTAGATCAAATATCCACCCTTATACAAAAATCCAAAACTTCTTCATGTCAACTTGACCCTCTTCCCACAGTTCTTGTCAAAGCCACCCTTCCATCTCTGGCTCCTCTCATCACCCACATAATCCACGCCTCCCTCACCACTGGAACTGTCCCCTCTCCACTCAAAACTGCTGCAGTGACCCCAATTCTCAAAAAACCTGGTTCAGATCCTACTGACCTCAATAATTTCCGTCCCATTTCTAACCTTCCATTCATCTCAAAAATCCTTGAAAAAACAGTTTCTGCTCAACTCCACTCTCATCTGTCCTCCAATAACCTGTTTGAACATTTCCAGTCTGGCTTCCGTCCTCTCCATAGCACTGAAACTGCCCTCCTCAAAATCACAAATGATCTTCTCCTCTCTGCTGACTCTGGTTCACTATCCATCCTTCTTCTGCTCGATCTGAGTGCGGCCTTCGACACCATCTCTCATTCCATCCTTCTGAACAGACTCTCTTCTATTGGCGTCACTGGCACAGTCCTCACCTGGTTTCACTCCTATCTTTCCGACCGCACTCAGTTCATTCAACTCAAATCCTTTACTTCTCATTCAGTCACCATCACCACGGGTGTTCCCCAGGGTTCTGTCCTAGGTCCCCTGCTGTTCATCATCTATCTTCTCCCCTCGGTCACATCTTCCGGAAACACCACATCCACTTTCACTGCTACGCGGATGACACCCAGCTCTACGTCTCCAGCAAACCAAACTCCTCCCTACTCAACTGTCTGCATGAAATAAAATCCTGGTTCACCACAAACTTTCTCAAACTTAACAGTAATAAAACAGAACTTCTACTTGTAGGCACCAAATCCACCCTAAACAAGATTGATCATTTCTCCATTTCCATTGACGGCTCCTCCATCTCTCCCTCCCCTCAGGTTAAGAGTCTGGGTGTCATCCTCGATAGCACCCTCTCCTTCTCCGCCCACATAAACAACATCACCCGCTCCGCCTACTTTCACCTCCGCAACATTCATCGCCTCCGTCCCTCCCTCACTCCACAGTCCACTGCCATTCTTGTGCACAGCCTTGTCACTTCCCGTCTGGATTATTGCAATTCCCTTCTGTTCAGCCTCCCTCAAAAAACTCTAAATAAACTTCAATTGGTTCAAAACTCAGCTGCTCGCATTATCACACGCACCCCGTCCTTCAACCATATCACACCCATACTACAACAGCTCCACTGGCTCCCCATCACATACCGCATTCACTACAAAATCCTGCTCCTCACATTTAAATCCATCCACAACCTTGCACCTTCATATCTCTCTGAGCTCCTCCACATCTCCACACCTGTTCGCTCCCTTTTAACTTTTAACTGTATGTATTTAATTTGTATTGATTTGTAAGGCGACCTTGAGTGCCCAGAAAGGCGCCTAATAAATAAAATGTATTATTATTATTATTATTATATAATTCAAGTGCAATAAATAGGGTATAGATACACTTGTAATCTGCAGTGAGCGTACTGGGACAATGGTGCCTTTGATGTTAACGGCCCGTGTTTTGAACACCTGGGAGAGAAGAAAAGAGAGAGAAAAAGAAAAAAAATTTGACAATTTGACAGACTAATAAACAGAACAAAAGACAGACACTGACCTGCACCACGTTCCCAGTCATTGTGACTGGGCCATCGGTCGCCTCGGTACCAACAGGTACAGAGGGTGATTTGGGGGCAATCATCCCCTCTGCCTGTTCCAGCAGCTCCTCTTTAACCTCCACCGGACTCGTGTTCAGGACCTTTGTGTCCTTTGTAATTTGGGTGGACAGCCAAAAGTCCCAATGTTCGAAATAATGTACGATTTGTTCATTTCAAGTTTTGACTGGTTTCCTTCATACAAAGTTAATTTAGAATTTGTTTGGCCATCGGAAATGATCACAATTTTGTTTTTTTTTTTAGTTTTTTTTTTTATCACAGTTGGAACAATTTCATCTTTTTGAATGCCCAATTGAGAACAATAGATTTTTCTTTTTCCTTGAGAACTCTAATTTTTATCATTGGCAATTTTGCCAGTGAATTTGCTCTTTTTGCGTTTAAGAGTGTGGAAAGACTCATTCTGGAAAAGAAATGGACAAAGTAAATTTAGGATATTTATATATGATAAAAGATCAAACTTCATTTACCACTTATAGCGACAAGTTTATTAAATGTAAAATACTTATTAATATTGACTTAATAATAACGCTACTTTTGTCAGTTGTTTCAATTCATCAAATAAATCACATTTACATACTCAATGTATCTATGGAGAGGCAGAACATAGGCTATGAATCAGTGCTATAGACCTATTGGTGACGTAGCTTACAGAGAAAACGTAACGGGTATACACCGTGTGAACGGACTCAGCCCAGTTTATAAGTCGTCGCTGCTACTTTCTATTTGGGTATTTGACAAAAGAAATATATAAATTGAAAAAAAGAGACCTGGTGTACCTAGAACATTGTGCAGTACCGTCTCCTCTCCCTGCCCTGCCGGCAATTACCCTCACTGTAGTGCTTCTTAACGGTTAACGGCCGGTTAATGGCCGCCTAACGGAGGTTAGAAGTTATAGCTAGTTATTTCCAGATAGACTTAAATACCTAATTTATGGCTAAATTAAGTAATTTAATAGCCTAAAAGTGACATAAAACTTAACTTAACTTAATCATTTCTACATATGGTGGTACCCAGTCTCAAAGTAGTGAGGAATGCTTAGTGGAGTGTGAGCAGTTATTGTAATAAACCTCCGTCTTCCCTTAAGCCTGATGGAGGTAGGCTCTAATATATCATTTTGTGTGCCGTAAACAATAAAGGCTATTTTAACATGTACACTATAATATTTTTAAGTCTAAAATTTACTTCATCTTCTCATCTTCTACCGCTTATCCCACTTTGTGGGGTCACGGGTGGCTGGAGCCTATCCCAGCTGCTTTGGGCCTTAGGCGGGGTACACCCTGGACAGTGGCCAGTTCGTCGCAGGGCTGACACTTAGACGTACATTGACAGACAACCATTCACTCTCACATTCATCCACTAGGGGCACTTTAGAGTCACCAATTCACCTATACATGCATGTCTTTGGACGGTGGGAGGAAGCCGGAGATCCCGGAGAGAACCCACGGTGACACGGGGAGGACATGCAGACTCCTCACAGAAAGACCAGAGTTAGCCAATGATGTTTTTTGGGTCGGCCGGGATTCGTACTCACATGCAGCATCCCAGTACCGTGGTCCACGCTGTCTCATCTCGGTGCAGTGAGCTGGAGACTGGAGCTCGTTCAGAACTCAGGTTTGTCATTGCACTGTTAAAACTGCATAGATCCACTCAAATATAATAACAAAACCAGAACAGTTATAGACTCTGGTCTGGCTTATTATCTCCATTGCTGTATGTGTGTTTGTTTTTACATGCTTAATGTGTTATCTGTATAAGTCTGGCCTTTATTATATAACCTGTGCATCAGAACTGTAGTTTTTTTTTCTAAAAAGGCTATTGACGCCTCGGACGTGTTTGGTTTTCATTTTAAAAAACAGATTTAAAGAAAAGACTTCACTGAATGAAGGACCCTTGTGTTTGTGGCCTGTCATTGTAATCTTTGGGGAACACCCAAAAATCGCATAATTGGAAATGATATAAGACTTATTTAGTTCTAATTTTTTAGCATTCCCTTCAGTGTCAAGAACCACTATTTATTTATTTATGTATTTATTTATTTATTTTACAACGGTTGGCAAAATTTCCTCTTTATTAAATGCCTAATTAAGAACAGTTTTCTTTTTTTTTCTTCTATCAATTCTTTAATATTCTGCATTGGCAGTGCTTTTGTATCTGGTCTTTTGGAGTTCAACAACATGGAAAGACTCATTCTGGAAAAGAAACTGACAAGGATTAATACATGATGAGATCAAGATCAAACTTTTTTACCACTTATACCCACACAAAGTCTACTAAATGTCAATACGTATTAATATTGACTTAATAATAAGCCTTTCTTCATTCCTGTGTGTGTGTGTACATACTTAATATGTTATCAGTATAAGTCTGGACTTTTTTTGCCATAAAATAAAGAAGTGTTGCTATATTATAAAGCCTGTGCATTCTTTTTCTAAAAATGGCAGTGAAGCCTGGGACGTGGTTGGTCATTTAAAAATGGACGTATCAACAGCCGGTTGTGTGTTAACCAGTTTCATAAATCCCAAGCGCGCTCTGGCGCACTGCCACTTTTATGCACAGGTCTGCACTCCTTTCTGCGCAGCTTTGATAACTGACAGCCCTAGGGCCTCATTTATAAAAGAATGTGTAAAATGTTAACTAAATGAGAGCTCCAGATCTATAAAACCAGGCGCACGCACAACTGTGCACAATTTCTGCTTTATAAATCTCACCTGAAGCAGAAAGGTGGGGACATAAATGCTCCACAAGTCACACCTTCTCCATGCCTCCATTCAACCAAAGAAGGACAATGCAAATGCATCTTGTGAATGAATTTTACCGAGAAACCAGGAAGTGACCGGGAGCCACGAGCAGATTACGCACCTGTAGAAGTGTTGTACAGTGAAAGCTGCTCTTCAGACTAAAGTGATACAGCCAAATTGGAACTCCCTTTCCTAAAATGTAAACAATTAAACAAATTGAAAATTTTAAAAACGGTTCTGGTGTAGTCCAGAATATATTGGAAAGGCATTGTTTAAAACAGTGGAACACACTTAAAACAGTGGAAGTATGAGTGAAATGAAGTGAAAGAAGCTAAATTAAGATGAAAGAAACTGAATTAAGCAGAAAGAAGATGACTTAAGATGAAAGAAGGTGAATTAGGTTGAGTGAAGGTGATGGAAGCTTAACTAAGTTGATCTAAGCTGTAATAAATGTAAACATGTTATATTCCTTAAAAAAGCTGAAATACAATGGGACATGACTTTGAATTAAGCTGGTCTTGTTGCAGGTCTGGTTTGGATCTGACCTTAAACCTGGTCTGGTGTGGCCCTGATCTGATCCTGGTCTAGTTTTGCCCTGGTTCTTGTGTGGTCTTGGTCTCGTTCAATGTTTAGTCCTGCTTTTCTGGTGTGTTCCTGGTTATTCTCTGATCCTGGTCTGATCCTGGTCTGGTCCTGGTCTGGTTTTGGCTCTGGTCTGGACCTGGTCCTGGTCTGGTCCTGGTCTGGTTCAAGGTCTGGTCTGGACCTGGTCTGAGAGAAGGATATTGCAAAAGCATTGCTTTAAACAGTGAAAGTATGAGTGAAATGATGCCTTTAAACACAAGAGTTTATTGCAAGAACCGTACATCAGATCTGAAAAATCTTTGAACTGTGAGCGACAGGAGACTCTGCTGAACATGTGGATATGAAACTGATGTTAATTGGATGAAAAATGAATGAGCAGTGACAAGTTAAACATGTGTAAGTGCTCTGAGTCTGAGGGGAAAAGTTGGATCAGAATTAGAATGGGAGTCAATGGAGAAGTAAGGTGACTTTGCTCCACTTTTGAAGCTCTGATTCAAATGTAGTAAATCACAGAGCTTTGAAAGTTACATTTTCTGAAAGAGGGTAAGAGTCTCTATGCAAACAGAGAAATAATCGACCATACGGTCTTCTCCCATCAGCAAAAAAGATCAAGCATGATGCTTAAAAGAGGACAAGGAGGTGTTTGTCTTACATGTTCGTGGCAGTGAACGCTACGAAATGTTGAAGAAAAATCAATGATGGCCTTGAGCTGCTTGAAAGCTCCAGTCCAGGTGATGGACTGGAAGCTGCTTGTAGCTCCCAGTCCATCAGGGGTTTTTTTAACACTCTCCTAAAAGTAATTACCGTATTTTCCAGAGTATAAGTCGCTGTTTTTTACGTAGTTTGGCCGGGGGTGCGACTTATACTCAGGTGCGACTTATGTGTGATTTTTAAAAAAATATATAATCTTACGTTCGTTATTTTCACACTGACAACCACTAGAGGGCAGTGTAGGCTTGTGTATCTGCTACTCCTGTACCGCTGAAAATGTAAAGAGGAAGAAGCGCCGCTTCGTCTACCTCCGGAGTGAGTCTTTATGTTTTAGTTAAAGTCTGAATAACTGTTAATATGTTACGTTACGCCACGTATTTAGTTCGTTGTCAATGCTTCAAGTAGCTGAATAACCATCAATGTGTTACATTAGCATACCGTTCACGTATTCAGCCTGTTGTTTTCTATTCTATTATTATTATAAATTGCCTTTCAAGATGAAATGCCTGTTCTTTTGTGAAATAAATTTCCCCAAAAATGCAACTTATACTCTCACCTTCCCTCTCTTTATATTGTATGTTTCCTTTATATTTTAATTTAGATGTATTAATTTTTGTATAATAGTTATTAGTGTGCTTTTTACTCCTGTGACCCTTCCCATTTATTTATATATTATGAATAATTATGTACATAGTTCATTTGTTTAGTTTTTAAAATGTGTGTCTTGCAGGAAAGGCAAAAATGCTCCAATGTAACCTAAACTTGTGTAAAGAAATATATAAAGAGCCACATGTCAACATTGTTCCTGTGAAGGGTGAAGAGTTTCTCAGAAGCTGCTTTGAGTGTTTTGAGGAGCACGATGTGGATTTCCACTCACTTTGTAAATCGTGAGATCACCGACCATACGGGCTTCTCCCACCAATGTTTTTAGGAGACACCCAGTCATCAACTCAAACAGTCGCAGGAAACCAAAGAGGGTAAGAGTCTCTCTGCCAACAGAGAAATAACCGACCATACTGGCTTCTCCCATCAGCAAAAAAGATCAAAGAT
Organism: Rhyacichthys aspro; assembly: GCA_036850595.1. Lineage (NCBI taxonomy): Eukaryota > Metazoa > Chordata > Actinopteri > Gobiiformes > Rhyacichthyidae > Rhyacichthys > Rhyacichthys aspro. Next base: position 39,165 of record CM072168.1, on the reverse strand, counting down.
CAAATACATCTAATTTAAATGTATTCATTTTTGTATAATAGTTATTACTGTGCTTTTTACTCCGTGACCCTTCAACCTCCTCCCTTCTACGCTTGTTGAAGTATGAGCTCTTGAACTACTTCTAAATTCTCATCTATGAACACACACCATAGATGAGAATTTAGAATTCTTTTGTTCCTTTTTAACTCATCTTTTGTAGGATCTACATGTTCCATCTTCCTCTCCAAGAATGAGCGATCATAAAACAATTGTCACGGTCTCTCATCCAGGTCCTGACTAGGCCCTTCCCTGCTTATCTTCTGAGATCTGATGGATCAGCATCCACAAGGCGGTATGGCCCATACACACACATTTTTCAGCATGTGTTCATCAAATGTGAGAAACAACAAAATGACTGTAATGTGTCTTTATATACATCTTTTTTAAAGATTGAACACAAAAAACTTAACTTCAGATAAAGTTAAACTTAACTTTACTTTTTTTTAAACAGGTTCTGCAGAGGAAAAAGGGAAAGGGTCCTCTTTGCTTCTTCCCTTTTTTTTCTTTTCATTTTATGTTCCTCCTTCTGTTTCTCTTTTTTTCCTCCTTCCAGTTCATTCCCTCCTTCTCTTCCTCCTCAGGCGTCTCCTTCTGCTGTTTCTGTCCTCCTCCTCTGACTTCTTCTGCACCACCAGTTTTTCTTCAAACACGATGGTTTTATGAGAAATCAAATGTTTGACGCATGTGTTCTTTCCATAAACTTCTTGTGGACAGGTTGCCAACACTTTAGCAGTGTTTGGGCTTACGAAAGCTGAAGGTAAAACAACATGAGTAAGTGGTCAAAGAAAAGATATTACAGTTTGTCTAAAACTGCTGAAACAAGAAAGCAAGGGTTTAGGTTCATGAAGGTCGAACAACTGAGTTTTGTGTTTACTAATTTGTGAAAAGCATGGAAGGTGAAAATGTGTTTAGGAACTTCAGGATAAAATGTAAGTCCTTATCTTCAGAAAGGTTTAAAGGAAGTGCACTTACCCCAGGAGGAACTAGTACAGGCACCTTTTTTGCTCTTCACCAGGTTTTGGTCAGGTTTCTTCAAGCTTCTTTCCCTAAAAAATAAAGCATAAAAAGTCTTTAATTTAATAACATTTAAATAGAGATAAGGAAGTTAACAGAGGTTAAGGATCAGGGCCACACCTCAACCACATCTCCAGCAGCTCCTCCCCTTTTCCCAGCAGCCTATTTAACCAGGAAGTTCATTCATCTCTGCTGGTTATATTCTCTCGACCCACCCCTCTCTCCCTCTATCAGGGCTACCTCTATTACACTGGAGGACAGGGGGGTCCTGAGTCTGCTGGGTGAACTACAGAGATGGAGCCTTCATTCATCTATCAGCCTTCATTCCTTCATCATTGTTAATAAATATTTGTAACCTACTCTGTTGTGGTGTGTTCCTTGCTAGAGAATTATAAGACCAACCCTAACCCATGTTTTCAGAAACAAACAATCGTAAACACCCAGTTTCTAGATAGAAGTCACTTCACTGTGGAAATCTACTGAAATATAGGTTTGGCTGTACTTCCTCTACTAAGCATCTTGTGTTGTAAGTTACTTACAGCTGATGGCTCCAAAGTGGGATAATTCAATAAGACAGAGGCTGTCATCTGTAAATTCAAGAAAACCCACAAAATTATATACAAACCTGCTATTTATTGAAATTTTAATAACATTTTCAACCTATTATTATGCAGAATTAAAGTCATGTAGATAAACTGCACCAGTCTTTTTCCTGCGAGGGTGAAGGTGTGTGTTTTTTGCCAGGCTTTGGGCATATGCTGAGGGCATATCTCACCAGTCTTTGGTTGCTTGAGGGCACAGACTTTCTCTCACACAGATGTGAACCCATCTCTTCACCTGGTGCTCGGGTCTTGATGAGTCTACCATATCTCTGTCTCTATGTGCCATCATTTTCTTCCTTTTCTCGGCTGCATAGCTGTTCACTGCCAATGATTGTCAGTGCTCTGCTGAGTCAGGTTCATCCTCTGAGCAAAGACGGGTGATAGATAATGCTCAACCAAACAGGGTTGTGATTAACTTGGCATGTATTAATAACCTTGGTAAAATCTCTTGGCTGTGATGGGATCATGGTGCATAAATGCTGCCACCTTCTCATATGATTTACGTCCCAGCTGCCGCTTTGACTGATGGAAAAATTAAAGTTAATACACATGTGCAACTTGCAATAATATTCCAGACAAAACAAAACAACAAAAAAAACTTGTCTTACATGAGTCGAAACAGATGAGCGTAACATATTGAATGTGGGGCCAGGTCTCAGATTGAGTTCTTCCCAAACAGCTTTGAAGAAGCTTAAAAGTAGATGCTACAATTGTTGATAAATATTATATTCAATGCCAGCCTAACTGAATTCACACAGAATAAGTTAGTTCCCGACAGGCTATATGTCACAAAATGTTTTGACATATGGAGCGAAAACCCATGCACAGATAAATCTGTCCTAGCAATGCAGTTAGATGAGAAAAAAAAAATCCATTGAAGATGACGAAACTGCTCATTTAGCCACTAACACAGGAACTGAAGCTTGACTTAATGGTGTGGGGGACGTTGAGAGTCTGACTCCTCCTTTAGCTGCTCTAGTGGATGGATAGATACTCAAAACAGAGCCTTTCGGTATGAGGAACTGTGCTTCCTTCTAAAAAAAAAAAAAAAAAAAAAAGTAGGCCTTGTTGACCCAGAGTCTCGTCAGTCAATCATTTGCTTTAATTCCATTCAGCTCGTGGGTGATTAAACAATTGCCTATCAACCATAAATTTACAAGCTTCTGCTACAAGACATAAACAGTAAACTTAATGAGTATGTCTCTTAAAAATAGCCAAAAGGATCGTAAACTATGTTCTTAAAGAAAAGGCTATCAGTCACCAATTAAAAGTTGTATAAGAGGAAGGTTAAAGGAATGCAGAGGAAAATCATTTTAAAGTCACCTGTGCTGTTTGATTGGTGTGTGTTTCCTGTTTTGTGTTTGTTGAACCTATTGAGCTTGTTGATCCAAGTCTAAAGAACGAAGGGAAGTTTGTTCTAGAGACTGTGCTGCTCCAGTTGAGCTCTGTGTGTGTTCTTTGTGTTAATGCTGTGTTGTAGTTGGTGTGTTTCAGGTCTGACAGGAGACTGTCCAGTAATGTCAGGTGTGGTGCCTGTGGTGAAGTCTGGAGCTAAAGTACTTCACTGTGGTTGTATCACCTGAGGAGGTGTGTCTGATGTTGAGAGTAGGGCTCTTAAATCATTCACATGTTAATTTACTGGTAATAATCATCCAACATGTATACAATACAAATAAATGCAGAGGAAGGAATCACGAGAGTCAAAGACAGAAAGTCACTATTGTACTCCAAAAATAAAGAGAAGCCCCATATTTTTTCTTCCTGTTTGGCTCAGGTTCACATGATCCTCACATGAATAAAAAAGAGGTGGGAGCAAGAGAAGAGAATCCTGGGAGGTTCTTAGTCGAGACAATGATTATTATGACTCTTTCTAATTAAAAAAAATAAATAAATAAATATTTGAAGTATTCGAATGTTAAATTAAACACAAAGAATGAAGAAACTCAGAGTAAACAACACGAGATTTAGTTTAAACTAAATATTACTAAATGTTTGTGAAACCAAAAGATAAGGAAAGTGCTAGGGAGAAGAGAAGAACAAAACCCAGTTGTTCCTGAGGACGGTTAAGAAGTGAAAAGGACTGACTGGAAAACTTTTCACTAATCAATACTAACACCTAACTCTTAACAATGACTCTCTGAGACCTCAGATTCAAAGAGCAACATGGAAACTTGAAAAAGGGAAACTTCAACAACTAACACCTATATATATATATATATATATATATATATATATATATATATACATACACACACACACACACACACACACATATATATATATATATATATATATATATATATATATATATATATATATATATATATATATATATATATATATATATATATATATATATACATACATAGATATATATAAGTCATCTGAGCTTGACTAAAATAATACTCTAAAGTTAAAATTCAGTCAATGTTATTAATTATTAATTATTATATTATTAACTGTGTGTATATAAATGCATACATTTAATTAGGGGTTATTTCTGCCTCATGTTGCACATCAATGTAGGGACCAGGCCCTTGTGCATCAAAGGTTTAAGTAGTTAGTTTAGTAGTAGTCCTCAGTGTGCTTTGTGTCATGTTTTAATTCCTCGTGCCTCATTTTTAAGGATGCACACATAAAATATCTCATTGAACTACACACACAGTGTATTAGATGTAATCCTTACTGTTCTCTTGGTTTCAGCTCTGCCTTTAAGTGTCCAGCTGCGATGCATTTGGCCTGTATCCCTCAAAACACCAAAATTACGTTTGAAACACTTTGGTGCAGAGACAGGCTCTGGCATCGACAGAACTGTGCAGTTAGTTTGGACTTTATCATTGTGTTTGGACTTGGAAGGGTTTCTTTAAAATTTTTAAAACCACAACGGGCCACAAAAACAACCTTTAAAGTTCTCGTTTTGTCACACGGTTGTCAAAGCCTTTCCTGGATGCTAATTCAAAGTGGCTAATTAAGAGTGAAAACAAAAAACGTACAGAAAACATTATTCTCTTGAATATAAGAAGATGATCTTTCCATTACAATGAATTGTAAAGAATAGTCTGCAAACTACCTTTTTAGTTTATGGTTTATTGATGTTTTTAAGACACTTCATTGCCCCCTAATGTCCCCTAATTTGGAGACCTAGGGGCCCCCAAATAGCATAGTTGTTGACAACTAGCATCAACAGTTGGTTCTGTTTTGTTGTGTTTTCTCCTCCCCTTTTCTTTTTCAGCTGTGGCTGGTTTTCCTCAGTGAGGCAGATAGACAGACCTGCAGCCAATAGAGCTCATCAACCTGACTACAAAGACCTGCTCTACTCACCAACACTCTGACAGATAATTCAGTCCTGTTTGGTAGCACACTCTGGGTCTCTGTGTCAGAGATAGGTTTATGGGTTGAGAGGCTTATCTGCTTCTCCTCCATTTGTCCAGTTTATCTTCCAGGCTTCCTCCTGCTTCCAGGCAACACCCTGTTTCCACAGTCAGCTTGTTTTTGGTTAAATAAACACCTCTTTCATTTAAAATCACAGAGTCAGTCTCTGCTTGAACAAATCTTTAACAGAAATATCTGGCCAAGAGTCAAGAGATTCAAATAGTCCCTTCTGTCTCAAGGAGCATGTGTCTGTCAGCATGAGAAAGCTCTACAGGAGATCATGGCCCTGATCATAACCTGTCTACCAGTGTTAACCAGCTTCGTTGCCTCTTCTCAGACCACACTGTCTCCCACTGAACATGCTCTTTTTTCTAAATGACAACTTTTTGGTTGTCACCCATAGTTTGTAGCAGCATGCATATTAAAAAGCAATGTTATTTGACAAATTCGACAAAAAAGAGTGAAAATTTCACATCAGGGTTGAATTCTTAATTCACTTTGAAGGAGGCTTCTCTGTTTCCAACATTATTTCCAAAAGGGTCAGGGTATTTATTAGGGGTGGGAGAAAAAAATTGTGTCTGAATTACAATTCAAATTTCAAATTGAAATTTTTAAAAAATAAAGTGCTGTTGTCGTACTAAAAAGACGGAACCCACCCGTGAGAGTTTGTGTGTCACCCGGACAGATTAGAGAGCACAGGGCAGAGGACAGCGTGAGCCATGGAAGAAAAAATACAATCTGAATCCCTTCCCTAGAGCCTTCGGGTTCTTAGTTGTCGGTTTTTATTGCTCTGTTAATATACAAGAATGCAAAAAGTGTCCTCTTAGCCCTAAAATTAGCAGCCTTGGCTTATATTATTAAATGATGCTGTTAATTGGAATTGCCTATATTTTTCAGCCATTGCGCAAAACCCCCTATTTTCTAAAGTGAAAGAGGTTTTCCTAATCAAATCGATTTCAGAGAATAGCAGAGAATAATGCCTAGTAATTTGCTCCCATTTTAAAAGTCCTTTGATTAAATTACATATACTTTTAAGTCATAGCTCTTAGCCGTGCATTGCCTTTGTTTGACGGAATAACCGCTGTGTGAATTATAGCGCACTCCAAAATGTTCAGCTCGAATAGTTTGGCTGAAAAAGCTTCGCTCAAAGCTTTGTTCAGTCTGCACCAGCCTGAAAGTGAGTGTGTGTTTACCATTCAGACGGAGCATAGCGGTCTAGAAATGAGCCGAGCAGCGCCGGTAAGTAAATAGGTGGCTGGTATGGATCTTTAAATGAAGCGGGGGCCTTTGCACAAATGGCTGTCTGCAGGCACTCGGCTAATTGTGTTTTGTCTGAGGAAACATCCCGCTCTATTGTGATGTTTACCCATAAAGAATATAGCAGAGAGGGAGTCTTGTTCTATTTATCAGAGGAGGAACACAAAAACAGACAAAGGGTGTCTTCATATTACATCTTCTTATTCAAGATGCAACAACTTTGTATTTTTGTTGATCAGAAGGAACCTGTATTAGTCTAAAACATATTCTTACATGGAAAGTAACACTGAACACCTTTGGTAATAATCTGTTCATGTAAAGTCACACAGCTCACCTACTGCTTAATGCAATACAGTTTGTTACAGATTCTCCTTGCACTTTCATTATGCATAATTTCATTATGCATAAATTCAACATTGACCTGATTTATGCATGTAGCACGGATGCAGTACATGCTCTGAAGTCAATGGGCTGACTGTGGCTAATAATAGTGCACTTGATACAGAACACAGTATTATATGGAAGAACAACAGTAGTGTACAGGAAATAAATAATAAAACCTTCACAACAAAAAGTTCAATGGTTAAGGCAGGGATCCTGTGTGGTACAAGGATTCTGTGGGTTCTTCACCCAACTGTCCAAAGACATATGTATTATGGCATCAAGGCATTCTAGAATCCTTTATGACATTATTACATTCTAAGATCACTTATGACAACATGACATAGAAACTCTTATGACATCATGGCACTCTAGAATCCCTTATGACATCATGAAACTTCAATAATCAAACTCTTTTGACAGAGCATCTTAGAAACCATTATGACAACATGAGATTGTAGGAAGACTTATAACATCATTAAATTCTAGAATCCCTTATGACAACAGTACATTCTAGAGTTCCATATGACAACATTACATTCTAGAGATCTTTATGACATTACATTCTAGAATCCTATTTGACAACATTACATTCTAGAATCCCTCATGACAACATTACATTCTAGAATCCCTTATGACAACATTACATTCTAGAATCCCACATGACAACATTACATTCTAGAGTCCCTTATGACAACATTACATTCTAGAATCCCTTATGACAACATTACATTCTAGAGTCCCATATGACAACATTACATTCTAGAGTCCCTTATGACAACATTACATTCTAGAGTCCCTCATGACAACATTACATTCTAGAATCCCACATGACAACATTACATTCTAGAATCCCTTATGACAACATTACATTCTAGAGTCCCTCATGACAACATTACATTCTAGAATCCCATGTGACAACATTACATTCTAGAATCCCTCATGACAACATTACATTCTAGAATCCCACATGACAACATTACATTCTAGAATCCCTTATGACAACAGTACATTCTAGAGTCCCATATGACAACATTACATTCTAGAATCCCTCATGACAACATTACATTCTAGAGTCTCATATGACAACATTACATTCTAGAGTTCCATATGACAACATTACATTCTAGAGTCCCACATGACAACATTACATTCTAGAATCCCTCATGACAACATTACATTCTAGAATCCCATATGACAACATTACATTCTAGAGTCCCATATGACAACATTACATTCTAGAGTCCCATATGACAACATTACATTCTAGAATCCCTCATGACAACATTACATTCTAGAATCCCACATGACAACATTACATTCTAGAATCCCTTATGACAACATTACATTCTAGAATCCCACATGACAACATTACATTCTAGAATCCCATGTGACAACATTACATTCTAGAATCCCTCATGACAACATTACATTCTAGAATCCCTCATGACAACATTACATTCTAGAATCCCTTATGACAACATTACATTCTAGAATCCCTCATGACAACATTACATTCTAGAATCCCTCATGACAACATTACATTCTAGAATCTCTTATGACAACATTACATTCTAGAATCCTATATGACAACATTACATTCTAGAATCCCTCATGACAACATTACATTGTAGAATCTCTTATGACAACATTACATTCTTGATCCCTATATGACAACATTACATTCTAGAATCCCTTATGACAACATTACATTCTAGAATCTTATGTGACAACATTACATTCTAGACTCCCTTATGACAACATTACATTCTAGAATCCCTTATGACAACATTACATTCTAGAATCCCATATGACAACATTACATTCTAGAATCCCATATGACAACATTACATTCAAGAATCCCTATATGACAACATTACAGTAGATCAGGGACGCTCAGTTTGCCATTTTTAGACTTCAGTCTTGGCTTGACATGAGCCTTCCATCCGGCCTTTGCCCCTGCAGACATCAGAATAGAGCAAATCGCATAATGGTTGGCCATACAGTTCCTTTTAAGGACCGGACAGAGGCTTATAATGTGTGCCAGGGTTTCTTTCGCCTGACCACACAGGTGGCACATCGCTGAGAGGCCTCTTCCCCTGAGGGTTGAGGCCAGGACCGGGAATGTGTTGGAGCGCACCTGGAGCGCCATAATATATTCTAACTCAGTTAAGCCTGCTCTCCCAGGGTCATTTGCGACTCCCATGCCTCCATCTTTGTAGCCACGATATATCTCATGTACCTTCAGTTTTAGTAGACCCTTGACAGGGTTGATTCGTACGCCCAGTTACCTGACCGAGTCTTCCAGCTTTATCATGTGCACTTTCTGGCCGTAAAGGGACCAGTCATTGCACTTATTGAATGTTATATTACGCCCTTCGGATCTGATGTAGAATCCATGGCACTTGTCCACATTGTCTTTGAAGCCTGTTAGGTATGTGAAGGCTTCTAGAATGTCCAGGTTCCTCTGCATGCCCTGCCAGGAGTCACTCAAGAGGACTAGGTCATCGGCAAAGGCCATGGTGGTGATGTTCTTGTCATTTCCGAACTCGAAGCCCTGTCCCTCCGAGTCTAGTAAGTATAGTAGGGGGTCTAGAGACAAGTTAAATAGGAGTGGTGACAGGGGGTCTGACTGTTCAACTGTCTCCGGGCCTGTATTTGATGGTAATAAACTTCTCCTGTTTAAGACATCCAGACTCTCTTCAGTCCTTGTATGTGGTCCAATACTTCGAAGCTCTAAGGCAGTAACCCAATTCGCTTACAATATTGGCATCGTGAACAACGGAAATCTATATACAGCTGGACTGGTGAGTGCAAATTAATTTTTTCTCTTTTAAGAGAAGTGTTGCCTTACCAGAACCAGGCTTGACAGATAGATCCTATGTGTTGGAAAAATGGGTACAATACACAGTCCTTGAGCTATTGGTCACATATGTGAATTTAAATGTAAGTTTGAATTCAATTGGTTATGCAATTAAATGCTTGTTTAAAGTGATTGGCTAATTTTGGAGTTAACGTTGGTACCAGTATTCGGCTGAGGCCGTACTGGTTGCCTGTGAATTCATGAGAAAAGCTAAACATAATGAGCAGTATGAAGTACTGAAATTTGGACGTACTGAGAGCTCTGGGTGAGCTTTCCAACACTGAATTCTGTTTCGATAACAGTTTCAAAGGCCAATGTAATTGTTATTAAGGCGGTGTGTGAGCAAGAGTGAAAGCTGTGAGTAACACAGTAATTACAGGCTGATGTGAAAACCTTGGTGGATTGGCGTTGTATTTGGTGGTCATAGCACTCTGTAGTGAGATTGAGCACCGGTTTTGTTTTTCTTGAAACTATATGTCCAGGACTATAGCTAAAGAAGAGGCATGATAGTTGTTCTGTGAAGGGTCTTAATGTCTGGGGAGGGCCTAGGAAACTTCCTTAGAATCACTAATTCCCTGGTAGGCGCCTATTTCTTAAATTGTGCACGTGGGATACATTCAGGATAAAAGATTCTGAACTTGTATCTGGCTCTTGCTACCACTGTGGTAACTCTAATAAAAAGTGTTTAGAAGTTTTCAAGCAAACAATGGCTGATTATATTTCTGGATGCTGCAGTAGATTTTTGCCATAAATGTGTTATCTGTTATTTACTATATGTCCTATTAAGTGTCTTATGAAGTTCAAAGTTACTATGGGTTGGGTATTAACCACAGATTCCACCACACAATGTCTAGCTTAAGTCTTTAATGAACCAACTCACTAAGATCTAAACATCAGACACACATTTCTTCTTTCTCTACACCTGGTGCAAGGCCATACCTCTACACCTCTAACTTCATCATAGACATCAGCTTTAAAGCTACAGTCTGTAGACTAGCCTCAACTAGACCAAAACCCTCTCCTGTAGAGCACACACACAAGTAAAGGGCTTAATAATCCTGTGTTACGACGAGGTTAAGGCATGGGTGTGCACTCATGACCTTTAGAGCCCTATGGAATACTCCAGTCTCAACTTATTGAAGTTGAGCCTTGAAGAAGATTGTTTCACCTGAAGAGCCTGGACAAAATGGATTACTTGAAGATGAGTTAGGGAACTCGTCGTATCGGGCATAATAATCCTATGTTACAACGAGGTTAAGGCATGGGTGTGTACCCATGGCCTTTAGAGCCCTATGGAATACTTCTACACTGGAAATGTTTTGCCACATGGACTCTTTGCCCCACATTGCCCCTGGATCCTTGTCCCATTGCACTGATGCAGTCTCACTGCTCAGTGTGAAGAAATGGACTGTTCTTTAATTAATAATTTGATTAATTAAGTTTAGTGATATAACTAATAATAATAATAACTGCCTTCTTGTTTTAATCAATAGATACATTTTACTTTGTAATGGTTTATATAGAACAATTTAGCTAGCAATTTTGCTGTTGCACATTGTATATGCATTCAGCAACTTATTTTATTTAATCAAATTTGAGCATTCACCACATTTTTGTAAATTGATTTTATTGTATTTGTTTTAATACTAAAAGTTAAATGTGCAAGAAAAAAGAAAATACACAGCTGTTGTAACTGTTCCTGAAAACATTTTCTGTAGTTCTTTCAAATAAACATGAATAACAGTTGCAGGTTTTATTTCAGTCACTTTATCTTTTACTTCTTTATTTAATGTTCTCATTACATCTTGGTTCTTGCTGATTCTAATTTTATTTTTGTTAAACACCACTTGCTATATTTCTGCACACAACAGATGTGTTGAGGTTGTGCAGCACTGATGAACTGTACTGTGGACGTTTGAATACAAGGCATTGTTCTGACAAACCACACAAACTAATCTGCACTTTATTTAAGTTTAACTACTCTTATTTCACCCCAGATCAAAACCAAAACCCCTTCAGACCCAGACAGAGATTTGAACACTTTTGAGATTAAAACAAAACCAACAGTGAACGACCAACGTCACTAGACACTGACTGCATCAGTAAATAATGCCAGTGACATGAGGCCACCATTGGGATTTGAACCAGTCTTTTAGCTTCTGAGATGTTGGGGTATAGCTCAACTGGAGATACATGGGACATCTGGACATCAGGGGACCCCAACTTGAATATTTGTCTGAATACCAAAACTGACCAAATGAGGTGAAACACCGTAAGACATATATATATTAAAAAAAAAAAAAGTCTTGCTTTTTTCTGTATATGTCACTCTTTTTTCCCTCTATATTTTAAAAGTAAAATCATCTTCAGACTCAATTCTTCTGGGTTTGTTTCTGGATCTTGACAGGAGGACTGTAAGGTTTAGAAAAGCAACCAAGAAACACTTAGACACACCTGCAGCCAATAGAGCTCATCAACCTGACTACAAAGACCTGCTCTACTCACCAACTCTGACAGATAATTCAGTCCTGTTTGGTCGCACACTCTGGTTCTCAACTGGATCTGCAGCAAGATCTCAGATTAACTTCAGAATTTAAATTTAGTGTGTCTAAATGTTTTTCAAGAATATTTGTTACATTTTGAATAAACAAATGTATATATGACATTCTTTCTCTTTATTTCTACAAAAGTAAAGTTGACAAACGTCATGATTGATTGTAACATTCACAGATGAACCACTGCATCAAAGATACACTTCTTTAGTCTGTGTTGAAGTTCTTCATAAATTAAACATGACTCTTGTTGTGGCTCTCGTCCAACAGTGTGTGGAGTGGGCGGGGTTTTCTCCTCCGTCGTGACATTGACTTCTTTGTATCCTCCTCAGAAGCCTCCTCCTCCGTCTCCTCTCCTCACTCCTCGGAGCAGCGTTGAGAGCCCAGATTCTGTCCTGAGCCCCACCAAGTAATCTGCCAATGTGTCCATCCCAGGAATACCCCTCTCATCCACTATCTGAAGGGAGTAGGAAAAAAACGGTACCATTTGTTCAAATAAAAAAGAATGACCTGTAACTCAAACATAACTGCACTTCATGAAATGAGGATACACTAGATGTGCTGACAGTGGATGTGTGTAATCCCTCTGTTCCAGTGAATGCTGTATCTCAAACATTTAATATTGAATATAGCAAAGTTGTTGGCATCTTCAGGGGGGTTAAGGAAAGGAAAAGCCCCGGCCCAGATGGAATTAGTGGGTGCATCCTCAAAAATTGTGCTGAACAATTAGCTGGCATTTTTTGTTTTATTTTCATGTGGTCCCTCGCGCTCCAGTGTGTTCCTAAAATTTGGAAAGAGTCCACCATTGTCCCGGTCCCCAAAAACAAATCTGCAAAAACTCCCAATGACTGTAGGCCAGTGGCTCTAACGTCTGTAGTCATGAGGTTACTTGAGAAAATGGTGCAGTGTGAATCCAGTTTGCCTATAGATCAGGTAGGGGGGTTGCTGATGCACTTGGGACACTTTTAAACTTGATCTTAAAGCACTTGGACACTCCAGATTCTTTTACACGTTTGCTTTTTATTGATTTTACATCTGCTATCAACTGTATCCAGCCACATATTTTAGCTGAGAGACTGGCTAAGCACAACGTCAGTATCAACCTGATCTGCTGGCTGACAGACTTTCTGACCGACAGACCACAGTTTTTAGTTCCTGGCCCAAACTCTTTATGGCGTGTAGATGGTAACCATAAGCTCATAAGGTCTGCGATATTAGCAGATAAACAGTGCATCTTTCTGTAGATGCCTTAGGAACTGTTTTACAGTAAAGTTGTGCCTTTTTGTTTGTTTACAATTGTATGACAGATGGAGATTTGTTGTCCATGTGGTGGATGGATTCAGTCGTTTAGTGGTCTACCTGAATGTGGCTGGCATCAATAGAGCTAACACGGGCTTACAGAGCTTCATCACTGCTGTTGAACAGTATGGACTGCCATCAAGGGTACGGTCTGATAAAGGTGGGGAGAATGCAGATGTAGCAGGAGCAGAGGTACCGACAGGAACTCTCACATCACAGGCAGAAGTGTCCATAATCAGCGGTAAATAAATATATGTTTGGCAACTAGGCTTCCACATCAAACGTACCTGTTGAATGTTCTGCATAGCTGTAGGATATATCTCACATAAATTCACACCTTGTCAATGTTATCCGTAACACAGAATAGAGAGGATGTGGAGAGATGTCTATGAACACGCCCTAGATCTCTTCTATCAGATCTTCTCTTCACTAGAACACCAGGGAACACTGAATTCAGACAATGAAGTCCATCAGTTTGCGCTACACCGGGTCTTCATTCCACTAATTCAGAGAAGCCTTGACTCTTTCAGAGATGCTTGGAACTTTCATGGTCTTAGAACAGAAAGGAATCAATCACCACAACAACTAAGGAGGGATTATGGAAGAAAATAAAGTGCTGCTAGTGATACTTAAATAAAACCTAGGTTATTTTATACTGAATAGGCAACATGTTTTCCTACATTTTTTATTTCTCGCTAACTAAATTTAACAAGATTAATCATGTTTATCTTCAATTTAGGTTTATGAAGACTATGCTATCGACTGGAATGGACCTCACAGTTGTCACGGAGGCTCTGTATCAGTCCCTGAGATTCAACTGGTACGTGAACTCTCAGATGAAGAGGTTGCCACTTTGCCAGTTCCCGGAGTTTCTTTAACTGATGCAATTGGATCATACATGGAGACAGTGCAAGTTTTATCAAGAATCACAGAAGACTGATATGCAACCCAGGCTTTTTTATTTAGCATGCTAAATCAAAGCATGGACTGAACTGTTTGATTTCCTACAAAAAAAGTTGTTTTACTTTAATGCCATGACTGGTCTGTACTGTTGTAAATAAAACTAGTTTACACTGAAAGATGCAGAAGTGACTACAGTTTCAGTAAATGAAAAAATATCATACTGCATGGTATGTTAAATGTATTCGAAGACACTAAACTGGACCAATGAACAGTGCGTGCCATAACATCTTTTCCTGTGAAGATTTAAACAAGTCCAAAACCATTGTGTGCACTATTTATAGCAGAAACAAGTGCTTCCTTAAAGTCCATCTAGGTTTTAAAATGAGCTGGAAGCTTTAATGTTTCAAAGCATGTGGATGACGTAGGAAGGGCTCCCCCAGAAATCTCCACTTTCAGTTCAGGAGGAAGCATCTCCCAGCCAACCCAGAATGTCAGCAGCTGGGCCAGTGTACCTGAAGAAGCTAAAGAGTCATAAAATAGATTAAAGAAAACATTTAATTCATGGTTCAAGATATTAAACTACAACTGTTTAAATCCCTGTGCATTTCACACATGTGTAAACAAATCAATACATTAGCCAAATAAGGTGTTTATACCAGTTTTAATGAACATCCTTAGAAAGCCATTGATGCGGCACTTGGATTCGATGTCATATTCTTCATCATCACTATCCTCCACTGGCCATGTCATTTTTTCTAGAAGCATCTTGAAGAACAATTTAATTATATTATAAGGAGAACTTTTTTTAAGTCAGTGCTGGTGAAGGCATATGCAGATTACCATATTGATAAATGGAAAATCATTACAATTTTACTAATTACAAAATAATTTGTATTTGCAATTTTATCAGGTATAGTCACAAAAATATCATTAAACAGCTGACTTACATGGGGTGTGAGCTGCATTTCAGCCATTTTTGGGAAAAGAAGCGGTACAACATCTGGCCTAGATGTCAGCAGAGGCCACACCATCACATCTTTAAGTCCCTTTCTCAACTGTTTAATTTGACGCATGGTCCTCCCAATGACCTAACAAACAGACCCAACCTATATCACAGACCAAAATATCCACATCCCAAATTCTACAAAAGTTGGAACAGTAGGGAAAATGTTTCTGTTTTTCAAAAACAAGCATGAATTTCACCACTAAAATCCCACCAGTGCACCAGTGTGCAAATGAAAAGTTAAACAGCAGTTTTTAATGTTAGAATAAACAACTACATACCTCTACTTTGGGCCTTTTTTTCTTCCTCTTTTCTCCACTTTCTGAAAGCAGCACCTGATGGCTTGGACAGCCTTTTCATGATAAAAATTTGTCAAATTACTTGTTTATTTAGGGACCGCTGCTGTGATGCATGTCAACAATACGTCCATCCCCCCGCTTCCACCGTAAACTGGGTCAGTCAGGTTCAGGCCGGCCAGGTCCAGAGCCGGCTTTAGGCATAGGCCATCTAGGCAGTTGCCTAGGAGCTGGAGGGGGTGCCCAGTTACACCCCTCCAAAAAAAATAAAAATAAGTACATATTTTAGATAAATAACAAATAATTAAAAATAAAGTGAATGGTGTTATTTCTTCTTTGTACTCTAATATGAAAAAAAAAATCCTAACGACTTCTGACTGACCTGACGTTCTGATGGAGAATCTTTACGGCCTCAGTGATTGGTGTATATTTGGATTCCTTGCATGCAGCCATATTCTCCAGTGTCCGAGGGTCCTTCTCGAAACATATGGCCACATCTATCACCAGGGCTTTGTCACCCTTGACCAGGAGGAGGTCCGGGACACCGATCTTGCCGTCGCTGTAGGTTAATCTGGGCTCCACGTAAGGTTTCCAGCCTGCCATCCTACCCACGAAAGCCAACGATGAGCAGATACGGTTATGATTGGCCATCCTGTACCGCTTGAGGATCGGGCAGAGACTGACAATATGCGGTAAGGTTTCTTTCGCCTGTTGGCTTAGGCAACATGTGGTGGATGAGTCCTTCCCCTTGAGGACGGAGGCTAGGTCTGGAAAAGTATTGGACCGCAGCTGGAGCGCCAGGATGTACTCAGCCTCAGTCAAGTCGGCTCTTTTGGGGTCTCTGCACCAGTAGTTTGAAATTTTATCGCTCTAAATGGTCTTATGCCCAATCCATTGGAGCGGAGCCTTATCCATCTTTCAAACTTTGCAGCCCTCAAAGAGGCCAAAGACACCTTCGCTGGGTCAAGGTCCTCTAACTCCGTAGATGTCTGATGGACTTTCTCCTTGGTTAACCCTTTCCATAGCCGGAGAACTTTGGGCTTCATGGACGTGAGCCTGGCCACCTCATTGGTTGCCTCGTCTT
>CM072168.1:0-17500 GCA_036850595.1 Rhyacichthys aspro | reverse complement strand
AGGAGAGATCCCACTTGCCATCGATTCCATTATATGAAATAGTGGGTTTTTGGACGGTTGAATTTGGACACGGGATTTGATTCTGCCGACTGGGGTCCTGCTGAGCTCAGCTAAATAGGTTTTATCAGGAAAATTTTGACAGGAAGGGGTCCAAACCCCGCGTCCAAAAACCCATTAAATAAGCCTGAAATGGGATTGTCTAATAAATTAGCAGCTAGAACAAATGAAAGAGAGGTCGTGTCTTGATAAAAAGTACATGCCTGCACTCAGCAGGTCCCCTGAGTCTGCAGGACCAAGTCCCATGGCAAAATTCCACCGTCCAAAAACCCACTATGGGTAAGCCATTCAAATAAATGGCAAGTTGGAAGTTTCTACAAATGTCCCAGGAGTACCAAATTTTGCACCCTGGCTGCTGGGGCAACCCTGAGTGACATATCGAAGGCGGGTGGCTGTAGAACAAAAGCAAACATTTTTTTCAAAAACCCGCTATGGGTAAGCCATTCAAATAAATGGCAAGTGGGATTTGTCCAGGGGGGTCCAAATTTGGACAGGGAGCTCAGGGGCCCCCGGAACGACATATCGACAACGCGAGCCGATCGGGCGACTTTGGGCCAAACGTCATCCGATGGCCACAGGGGGCTCCCGCATATGCCCGTGTGGTGTATAACCATCAGACCACTTTTGGGCCAATTCCGAAAAAATAGTGGGTAATTGGACAAATAGTGGGGAAGTAGGATGGGGGCGGGGCTTGGGAGGGGTCCTCAGCGGTCTAAGGCGTTCAGCGGTGGTCTTCGGCTCACTATCCCAAAATAATGGGGAATTGGACAAATAGTAGGCAGTGTTGAACAGACATGTTGTTTTATAAACATGTGCCAGAGCTGGGGATCGAACTGGTGAACTGGGTCCTGAAGTAGTTAGTCTCTGTGCACCATCTTTAGTGCTGTCTTAAGCTCTGCTGCTCCGAGGAGTGAGGAGAGGAGACGGAGGAGGAGGCTTCTGAGGAGGATACAAAGAAGTCAAAGTCCCGACGAAAACCCCGCCCACTCCACACACTGTTGGACGAGAGCCACAACAAGAGTCTGTCATGTTTAATTTATGAAGAACTTCAACACAGACTAAAGAAGTGTATCTTTGATGCAGTGGTTCATCTGTGAATGTTACAATCAATCATGACGTTTGTCAACTTTACTTTTGTAGAAATAAAGAGAAAGGACGTCATATATACATTTGTTTATTTAAAATGTAACAAATATTCTTGGAAAACATTTAGACACACTAAATTTAAATTCTGAAGTTAATCTGAGATCTTGCTGCAGATCCAGTTGAGAACCAGAGTGTGCGACCAAACAGGACTGAATTATCTGTCAGAGTTGGTGAGTAGAGCAGGTCTTTGTAGTCAGGTTGATGAGCTCTATTGGCTGCAGGTGTGTCTAAGTGTTTCTTGGTTGCTTTTCTAAACCTTACAGTCCTCCTGTCAAGATCCAGAAACAAACCCAGAAGAAATGAGTCTGAAGATGATTTTACTTTTAAAATATAGAGGGAAAAAAGAGTGACATATACAGAAAAAAGCAATACTTTTTTTTTTTTTTTTTTTTTTTTAATATGTCTTACTGTGTTTCACCTCATTTGGTCAGTTTTGGTATTCAGACAAATATTCAAGTTGGGGTCCCCTGATGTCCAGATGTCCCATGTATCTCCAGTTGAGCTATACCCCAACATCTCAGAAGCTAAAAGACTGGTTCAAATCCCAATGGTGGCCTCATGTCACTGGCATTATTTACTGATGCAGTCAGTGTCTAGTGACGTTGGTCGTTCACTGTTGGTTTTGTTTTAATCTCAAAAGTGTTCAAATCTCTGTCTGGGTCTGAAGGGGTTTTGGTTTTGATCTGGGGTGAAATAAGAGTAGTTAAACTTAAATCAAGTGCAGATTAGTTTGTGTGGTTTGTCAGAACAATGCCTTGTATTCAAACGTCCACAGTACAGTTCATCAGTGCTGCACAACCTCAACACATCTGTTATGTGCAGAAATATAGCAAGTGATGTTTAAAAAAATAAAATTAGAATCAGCAAAACCCAAGATGTAAGAATGAGAACATTAAATAAAGAAGTAAAAGATAAAGTGACTGAAATAAAACCTGCAACTGTTATTCATGTTTATTTGAAAGAACTACAGAAAATGTTTTCAGGAACAGTTACAACAGCTGTGTATTTTCTTTTTTCTTGCACATTTAACTTTTAGTATTAAAACAAATACAATAAAATCAATTTACAAAAATGTGGTGAATGCTCAAATTTGATTAAATAAAATAAGTTGCTGAATGCATATACAATGTGCAACAGCAAAATTGCTAGCTAAATTGTTCTATATAAACCATTACAAAGTAAAATGTATCTATTGATTAAAACAAGAAGGCAGATTATTATTATTATTAGTTATATCACTAAAATTAATTAATCAAATTATTAATTAAAGAACAGTCCATTTCTTCACACTGAGCAGTGAGACTGCATCAGTGCAATGGGACAAGGATCCAGGGGCAATGTGGGGCAAAGAGTCCATGTGGCAAAACGTTTCCAGTGTAGAAGTATTCCATAGGGCTCTAAAGGCCATGGGTACACACCCATGCCTTAACCTCGTCGTAACATAGGATTATTATGCCTGATACGACGAGGTCCCTAACTCATCTTCAAGTAATCCATTTTGTCCAGGCTCTTCAGGTGAAACAATCTTCTTCAAGGCTCAACTTCAATAAGTTGAGGCTGGAGTATTCCATAGGACTCTAAAGGTCATGAGTGCACACCCATGCCTTAACCTCGTCGTAACACAGGATTATTAAGCCCTTTACTTGTGTGTGTGCTCTACAGGAGAGGGTTTTGGTCTAGTTGAGGCTAGTCTACAGACTGTAGCTTTAAAGCTGATGTCTATGATGAAGTTAGAGGTGTAGAGGTATGGCCTTGCACCAGGTGTAGAGAAAGAAGAAATGTGTGTCTGATGTTTAGATCTTAGTGAGTTGGTTCATTAAAGACTTAAGCTAGACATTGTGTGGTGGAATCTGTGGTTAATACCCAACCCATAGTAACTTTGAACTTCATAAGACACTTAATAGGACATATAGTAAATAACAGATAACACATTTATGGCAAAAATCTACTGCAGCATCCAGAAATATAATCAGCCATTGTTTGCTTGAAAATAAACACTTTTTATTAGAGTTACCACAGTGGTAGCAAGAGCCAGATACAAGTTCAGAATCTTTTATCCTGAATGTATCCCACGTGCACAATTTAAGAAATAGGCGCCTACCAGGGAATTAGTGATTCTAAGGAAGTTTCCTAGGCCCTCCCCAGACATTAAGACCCTTCACAGAACAACTATCATGCCTCTTCTTTAGCTATAGTCCTGGACATATAGTTTCAAGAAAAACAAAACCGGTGCTCAATCTCACTACAGAGTGCTATGACCACCAAATACAACGCCAATCCACCAAGGTTTTCACATGGTGAAGCCTGTAATTACTGCGGTACTCACAGCTTTCACTCTTGCTCACACACCGCCTTAATAACAATTACATTGGCCTTTGAAACTGTTATCGAAACAGAATTCAGTGTTGGAAAGCTCACCCAGAGCTCTCAGTACGTCCAAATTTCAGTACTTCATACTGCTCATTATGTTTAGCTTTTCTCATGAATTCACAGGCAACCAGTACGGCCTCAGCCGAATACTGGTACCAACGTTAACTCCAAAATTAGCCAATCACTTTAAACAAGCATTTAATTGCATAACCAATTGAATTCAAACTTACATTTAAATTCACATATGTGACCAATAGCTCAAGGACTGTGTATTGTACCCATTTTTCCAACACATAGGATCTATCTGTCAAGCCTGGTTCTGGTAAGGCAACACTTCTCTTAAAAGAGAAAAAATTAATTTGCACTCACCAGTCCAGCTGTATATAGATTTCCGTTGTTCACGATGCCAATATTGTAAGGAATTGGGTTACTGCCTTAGAGCTTCAAAGTATTGGACCACATACAAGGACTGAAGAGAGTCTGGATGTCTTAAACAGGAGAAGTTTATTACCATCAAATACAGGCCCGGAGACAGTTGAACAGTCAACACAGAGTAGTATTGAACATTCAAGTCTGGCTATGCTTTCATTGGTCAGAGTTTATAAAACCTCATAGAAGGTCAATACGCAAACAGTACAATAACAAAGAGTTGTTATTCAGTTGTTATTCAGCTGATTAGGCTCGAGGTTGGAGACATGTTATCTGCAGGTGTCTGAGTCTATCTGTTGACAGAGCCCAAGGCTCAGGGCATCACAACCTTACAATAGATCCCAAAATTCTCTAACACTAATGGCTCCCTCTCCTCCCTCTCTTACAGGTAGTACGGTGTCCGCTGCCTGAGGAGGAGCGAAGTCTCGGAATGCATTCCCCAGCTAATCGAGGATTAAACTGCAAGCGGTCCCGTCCTGCACGAAGGCTGAGAGCTACATTATCGGCTCCCCGGACCCCCCCCAAGGCGGGTTCACAACCGTCCTATGAGGGCACCTAACAGCTTACCCTCTAGGTTCAGTAGCCCTCAACTGCGAAAGTCTCGCTCCAGGATCCTTGGACTCTGGCCGAGTTGAAGGTGAGCCCAGCACCCCAGTCATCCTAAGCAAAGGGTTATCACCTATCATGCAGAAGGAGGCTCCTTCCTAAAAACAAAGTTGTCTTCGGAATAACTTTCATGAGCGTAACCAAATCCTGGTCCCTACACCTTGTAGGCAAAAGTCTTCCTTCCTCGGTATGGGTTGGAATAAAATTCCCATGGATTGACCAGTGCTGCCCCCTCTGCGCAACTCTGCTTACTTATGCAAGGAAGGCCTGGCACCACATGAGAGCTACTCAAAGAGCGAGAAAAATCCTGATACTATGCAAAAGATGTGCATCAGCTCAACCCACTCTGGCACGGGCCTCCGGGCATAACTCCATCTGCAAAAACCCTTTGGTTCAGCCGTCACTGGCGACATCAAATGCAGCCACTGCTCAAAAGCTTTTCACACGGCAAGGGGCCGATCGCAGCACCCATCGGGAACTAAGTTCGCCCCGCCACATCAGCCTGATGAGTGGGCCCGATTGAACCTCAGAGCTGGCCTCTTCACCCAGCTCCCTAAACCGGATATTGTATCCTCTCGGGACACCGGTTCCGTAGTGCTTTAAAGGCCATTTACGCAATCGGCCACCTGCCTCAGAAGCACATTATTGACCGGGAGCTGCGGACCCTCACTAAGCATATCCACAGGAGACTTTGTGTGGGAGTCTCCCCTTCGAGATGTGCCCCCGACAGGTGAATCGCAAAATAACAAAAACTAAGAGCAAACCCTCTGCTTACAGGGCGTTGCAACGACTATGGCTTAAGAATCGAAATCTCGCTGCTTCTACAATCCTTGATAACTCCCTGGTGACAGTCCAATGCCCGTTCACACCCCAGGAAGTATCAAAAACATACCAAGAAATCTGGGAGGCCTCTAATGAATATTGGGGCCTGGGTCAGTTTGCCAAACTCCTTCTGGCAGACAATACACCCTTTGGTCACCCAATTTCACCATCTGAGATGATCATGACCATCAAACGGATGAAAGTCTCCAGTAGCCCCAGACCTGACGGGACAAAAAGATCCCACTTACTACTTTTCAACGCAAAGGGAAAAATTAGCGGCAATCTTCAACCACATTCTAGCTAAAAGACACATGCCACTATGCCTCAAACGAAGCAGGACGACCCTCATCCCAAAGACTAATGAGGAGTCTAAACTCAGAGACATAAAGAACTGGAGGCTGATCACCCTGAGCTCGGTTATTCTCTGGACTCATCCTGGCTAAACGACTGGGCGAAGCATGTAAGCCGCATCCCAGGCAAAAGGGATTTGTGCCAACTCCAGGCTGCGCTGAGAATCTACTAGTCCTAAACGGCATCCTAACACACTGTAAAATGAGAAGGCGCCAACTAGCTGTGGTCTTTATAGACCTAGCTAAGACCTTTGACACTGTATCTCATCGACTAATAAATGAAAGCTTGAAACGACGATGTGTGGACCGGATGGTAAGACACGTGTCTCCAGAATCAAAACCGGTCAAGGCATTACAAAACCTATTGAAATCAAGACCGGGGTCAAACAAGGTGACCCCCTGTCACCACTCCTATTTAACTTGTCTCTAGACCCCTACTATACTTACTAGACTCGGAGGGACAGGGCTTCGAGTTCGGAAATGACAAGAACATCACCACCATGGCCTTTGCCGATGACCTAGTCCTCTTGAGTGACTCCTGGCAGGGCATGCAGAGGAACCTGGACATTCTAGAAGCCTTCACATACCTAACAGGCTTCAAAGACAATGTGGACAAGTGCCATGGATTCTACATCAGATCCGAAGGGCGTAATATAACATTCAATAAGTGCAATGACTGGTCCCTTCACGGCCAGAAAGTGCACATGATAAAACTGGAAGACTCGGTCAGGTAACTGGGCGTACAGAATCAACCCTGTCAAGGGTCTACTAAAACTGAAGGTACATGAGATATATCGTGGCTACAAAGATGGAGGCATGGGAGTCCCCAAATGACCCTGGGAGAGCAGGCTTAACTGAGTCAGAATATATTATGGCGCTCCAGGTGCGCTCCAACACATTCCGGTCCTGGCCTCAACCCTCAAGGGAAGAGGCCTCTCAGCGATGTGCCGCCTATGTGGTCAGGCGAAAGAAACCCTGGCACACATTATAAGCCTCTGTCCGGTCCTTAAAAGGAACTGTATGGCCAACCATAATGCGATTTGCTCTATTCTGATGTCTGCAGGGGCAAAGGCCGGATGGAAGGCTCATGTCAAGCCAAGACTGAAGTCTAAAAATGGCAAACTGAGCGTCCCTGATCTACTGTAATGTTGTCATATAGGGATTCTAGAATGTAATGTTGTCATATGGGATTCTAGAATGTAATGTTGTCATAAGGGATTCTAGAATGTAATGTTGTCATATGGGATTCTAGAATGTAATGTTGTCATATGGGATTCTAGAATGTAATGTTGTCATATGGGATTCTAGAATGTAATGTTGTCAAATAGGATTCTAGAATGTAATGTTGTCATAAGGGATTCTAGAATGTAATGTTGTCATGAGGGTTCTAGAATGTAATGTTGTCATAGAAGGATCTAGAATGTAATGTTGTCATGAGGGATTCTAGAATGTAATGTTGTCATGAGGGATTCTAGAATGTAATGTTGTCATGAGGGATTCTAGAATGTAATGTTGTCATATGGGATTCTAGAATGTAATGTTGTCATGAGGGATTCTAGAATGTAATGTTGTCATATGGGATTCTAGAATGTAATGTTGTCATATAGGGATCTAGAGAATGTAATGTTGTCATGAGGGGATTCTAGAATGTAATGTTGTCATGAGGGATTCTAGAATGTAATGTTGTCATGAGGGATTCTAGAATGTAATGTCATAAAGGTCTCTAGAATGTAATGTTGTCATATAGGGATTCTAGAATGTAATGTTGTCATAAAGGACTCTAGAATGTAATATTGTCATATGGGACTCTAGAATGTAATGTTGTCATGAGGGATTCTAGAATGTAATGTCATAAAGGGCTCTAGAATGTAATGTTGTCATATGGGATTCTAGAATGTAATGTTGTCATAAGGGATTCTAGAATGTAATGTTGTCATATGGGATTCTAGAATGTAATGTTGTCATGAGGGATTCTAGAATGTAATGTTGTCATGAGGGATTCTAGAATGTAATGTTGTCATAAGGATTCTAGAATGTAATGCTGTAATAATGCAGTGTTAAGCAAACTATGTCCAGGCCACATCGGCCCGTTGAGTTGTGTAATGTGGCCTCCCAAGCATATATGTGCTTTGAACTTTTGCTAAAGCGACCACCATATCTACATACAGAAAATATCCATTCACACTTCAAGTTTTTAATATGGAATGGACAGAGATATTTTTAACTGAAGTCCAGACAATAGCCTTTTGTATTATTTGCCAAGAAACTGTTGCAGTTTTCAAATGACATAATATCAGCTACCACTTTTCCACTAAACATTTTACTAACTAACTTAACAGGTTTTCTTGTGTAATTTGTATTAGTTTATAGATATACATACTGGTCCGGCCCATGTTTTAAAACCTAGTGTGGCTCTTGAGCCAAAAAAGTTTGCCCACCCTATCATAGTGATTCTAGAATGTAATGTTGTCATAAGGGATTCTAGAATGTAATGTTGTCATATGGGAATCTAGAATGTAATGTTGTCAAATGGGATTCTAGAATGTAATGCTGTCATAAGCGATTCTAGAATATAATGTTGTCATATAGAAATTCTAGAATGTAATGTTGTCACATGGGATTGTAGAATGTAAGGGTGTCACTATGGGACTCTAGAATGTAATGTTGTCATATGGGACTCTAGAATGTAATGTTGTCATAGGGATTCTAGAATGTAATGTTGTCATATCAAACTATAGGAATGTAATGTTGTCATATGGGACTCTAGAATATAATGTTGTCATAAGGGATTCTAGAATGTAATGATGTTATAAGTCTTTCTACAATCTATGTTGTCATAATGGGTTTCTAAGAATGCTCTGTCAAAAGTAGTTTTAAGTGATTATAATGAAGTTTCATGATGTCATAAGGGATTCTAGAGTGCCAATGATGTCATAAGAGTTCTAGAATGTCATGTTGTCATAAGTGATCTTAGAATGTAATAATGTCATAAAGGATTCTAGAATGCCTTGATGCCATAATACATATGTCTTTTGACAGTTGGGTGAAGAACCCACAGAATCCTTGTACAACACAGGATCCCTGCCTTAACCATTGAACTTTTTGTTGTGAAGGTTTATTATTTATTTCCGTACACTACTGTTGTTCTTCCATATAATACTGTGTTCTGTATCAAATGCACTATTATTAGCCACAGTCAGCCCATTGACTTCAGAGCATGTACTGCATCCGTGCTACATGCATAAATCAGGTCAATGTTGAATTTATGCATAATGAAATTATGCATAATGAAAGTAAAAGGAGAATCTGTAACAAACTGTATTGCATTAAGCAGTAGGTGAGCTGTGTGACTTTACATGAACAGATTACAACCAAAGGCGTTCAGTGTTACTTTC
Source organism: Rhyacichthys aspro (assembly GCA_036850595.1). Classification (NCBI taxonomy): domain Eukaryota; kingdom Metazoa; phylum Chordata; class Actinopteri; order Gobiiformes; family Rhyacichthyidae; genus Rhyacichthys; species Rhyacichthys aspro. The sequence goes on along the minus strand of CM072168.1, from coordinate 8,325 downwards.
CATGTAAGAATATGTTTTAGACTAATACAGGTTCCTTCTGATCAACAAAATACAAAGTTGTTGCATCTTGAATAAGAAGATGTAATATGAAGACACCCTTTTGTCTGTTTTTGTGTTCCTCCTCCGATAAATAGAACAAGACCCTCTCTGCTATATTCTTTATGGGTAAACATCACAATATAAAAGAAGTTTCCTCAGACAAAAAACAATTAGTACCCACAAAAAGACAATAATGCAAAGGCCCCCTTTCATTTAAAAATCCATAACAGCCACCCATTTACACCGGCTCGTAGCTCATTTCTAGACCCCTATGTCTCCGTCTGAATGGCAAACACACACTACCTCCATGCTGGAGCAGACTGAACAAAGCTTTCTTCGGCCTTTCTACCAAACTAACTGAGCGGAACATTTTTGAGTGCGCTATAATTCACAAAAGAGCTACCTTCTCAAACAAAAGAAAAAAACGGTTAGGGGGGACGTGTTAAAAATATAATTAATGTAATTAAAAGAATTTTAAAAAGGGAGAAAATTATTAGGAATTATTCTCTCTTATTCTCTGAAATCGAATTTATTAAGAAAACCTACAAAGGGTTTAATTGCAACGGCTATACAACAACGGCAATTCCAATTAACAGCATAATTTAATAATATAAGCCAAGGCTGATAATTTTAAGTCTTAATCCTCGTATCTAACATCTATAACTGTTAAAGGTTTAATATTTGTTTGTTGAATAAAATTATTACAGAAAATATCAGGATGAAAATGTTTTCGATCATGGAAAATGGTTTCTTGGTCCTGTCTGTGTTAAACACATAGAATAAATACTATTATTTATTCCATAAATAATGGAAGCAATGTCTCCATTTGGTCAATTGGTCGAAAATAATAAAGCCTCATTCTTATTTAAATATGATGATAATAATAACACAGTAATGTTTAAGCATATAATGTCACAGTTTCATCTTCCCTGGCTCTCCTCCTATTCCTCTGCCCCAGTACTCTCACCTCTGCCCCTCTCTACCTGCCAGCCACTCCCACCTGTTCACCCCTCCTCACTCACTCTCTGCTGCAGCTGCAGCTCATCTGCCAATCATTCCGGTATATAAGCCTCACCAGATCACACACACTACCAGATTGTTCCTGTGCAGTTTGCACGACTTTCCGGTGTTCTTCTCCTGCCTGATCTCCTGTTGCCGACCTCGTCTGTCCCCGACCTGCTCTCCTCGCCTGCCTCCCGGTAAACCTACCTGCCTTCTGTTTCTGACCACGCGGTCTGCCTCGGCGTCCCTGGCATCGTCCTGCTCTCCCGGTTACGACTCTTCCGCCTGGCCTCGGCTCACCCCCTGCCTGCTCCCCATCGGCGCCTCCGCACGGCCGGCGGACTCTACGGGCTGCAGACTCCTCGCTACGGCCTCAGCGACCACAGTAAGCTCCTCCTCTACACTCCCGGCGGCAGGGGTACTGAACTCATTCCTCACCCCTTCCCCGTGCTATAGAGACTGTGTGCGGGCTTTCGGCCTGAAGAGAGACCTGTGCTCAGAATTGACTCTTACTGCTCTGCTCCCTGTTTGCTATTGTGGCAATAAAGGTCACTACCAACTGTTCCCATTCTCCCGTGTACTGTTTTTGGGTCCAAACCATGTCTGTTACAGTACAATCTGGCAGCACCTCCAGCAGACACCTCCTCTCCCCAGGCTCGCTTAGCTCGGGTAGAGGGAATGCTACAGCAGCATGAGGCCCAGTTAGCCTCCAACGCAGCGGAGGCTCGACAGTCTGCTTCGGCTCTGGAGCGGGCGCTAACCTCGCTAGCCACCCAGGTACAACAGTTAGCGGCCACCATGTCTCAGCAAGCCGCTTCCGTCTCGGCTCCAGCCCCTCCTGCTCCAGCCCCGGGATTACCTGCCAGCACTGCACCAGAGTCCTGGGTGGGGGTGCCAGAGCGCTACTATGGGGATCCAGAGGGCTGCAATCCATTTCTGACCAACTGCTCCATCCTGTTTGCCCTGCAGCCCCATACCTTCGCTTCTGAGGCAGCGAGGGTCGCCTTCACCATCAACCACCTCTCCGGCAGGGCACGTCTGTGGGGAACAGCAGAGTGGGAGAGGGGCACGCCAGCCTGCTCCTCATTCCAGGCCTTCTCAGAGGAGCTTTGCAGGGTTTTTGGACCCGTTTCTCTGGGTCCTGATGCCAGTGGTGGACTCATGAGCCAGAGGAGGGGAATCGGACAGTAGCCGATAACGCTCGACTTTCGACTTTCGCACACAGGCCCGACTCAGCAACTGGAATTCAGCGGCCCAGTGTGATGCGTTCCTCAATTGACTTTTTTTTTTACTCTTAAAATAGCAATGAGATTTAAATCTTCATTAGGGAGTAAAGCATTGCAGTACTGCATCATTAAACCTATATTTTGTCTAATGACAAAATAATGTTTAAAACAAATAAACTTAGTCTGCTCCCAGTACCCAGCCCATCTCTCAAACCTGCGCACCCAGCCTTAAGCGCCGAGGCCCTGGTCCATCTGCAAAGGCCTGGGTCGGCAAGAGTTTTGCGCCCATGGTATTCCGGACACATAAAGCTCCGTGCCCCTGGTGTACTGTGTGGACACAGTGCAGCAGTGTGAAGAGCAGGTCACGCATGAAAAGGCATTGTTTTGTAGCTGTGTGATCTTGAAAGATTGCAAGTCTTTGTGAAAATGTGTTGTTTGCGTGTCTGAATTTGAAGAGATTTAAATCCTGGCTACAAAAGCCTCAGTAAGCCTGTTCTGATTGCATGCTTCTGCGTGTTTCTTCAAACCGGGGACCTTTTGCGTGTGAGGCAAACGTGATAACCACTACACTATAGAAACATCTGCCATTACCCTAGGGCTTGCATCGTTTGCAAAACACATCTTATAGAAACCAACTGTGATCATCTAAGTCCATACTTTGAATCCACTAACTTTCCAGATTCATTTCTTTGTACAATTTCACTCTTCCTGGTGAAACACTCAGTTTGACCAGTGCAGTACATTCAAAATCTTGCTAACTGCATCATCTCATGTCAAGGCTGTCGAGATGCTGAGTGTATCTCTCTGAGGCCTCAGCAGGACCAGCTTTGATAGAGATGCTGATTCATGGCCTGCATCATTCTTAACATTCAGCTGATAAGTACTTTGCATTTAATTCAGAAACTCTGTCGCAATCTTTGACAAAAAACAGTAATTTTGCAATCACTTGCATTAGTGCAAACTGCTCTTTTGCTCAATTACATGTAATTGCCACACATGCTTTTAGCTTTAAGTGTGAAATTATGACAAATTATGTATTTTAAAAGCCTCTAATTGTTTCTGCCCGATTTCGAACCGGGGACCTTTGGCGTGTTAGATGAATGTGATAACCACTACACTACAGAAACTGGAAGAAGTCTCTCTGGTCTTGGTCTTTCACAAAACCGCTACACACCTCCTAAAAGCCTAACTGGGTACTATGAATCTACTAACTTTCCAGATCGGGCCACAGATATGTGCTCTACAGACCATGTTTCCACACTGTGAAAATGACCAAGTGTGGACACATTGGGGCAGTGTGAAGAGCAGGTCCTTAATAAAGTTGCTCCATGCAGTGCATTTTGTCTGGGACCCTTCTTCCAGAGGCGTCTGCTCCAGCTCCCCTCATCTAGGCCCCGGTTGTGGGGACTACACTGGCCTGGCTCAGGGGTCCAGTACACAGTACAGTATCTTTGTCAAAAAAGGATTCCATCCTGATAACAGCTGTTCATGCGTATTCTTTTGGTCACGTTCTGGCTTGATCTGATGCATGTTCTGTTGTTCTCTTATTTATCTAAGGATATGAAATGTCAACACAAATGGTGTTTTCTGCACGCTTTTTAGCTGAAATCATCAAAAATATCACTGGGTTTATATTTTCCTGTTGTGCTTTGCTTGACTTGACTTGTACCAGTGCCACATAATCTTTTATGCTTGAAAATGACATTCATTCTTTTTTCTCAAGATATGTGAAAAGGTCTGCTCCAGTCTCTTCAGTTTCTGTCTGTCCTGTGAGTGACGACACAAGCAAAGCTCTGGAATCTACAAAAGCTCATTATATTCATATTTTTCTTATCATAGTGAATCCTGTACTCTATTTAACACTGTTTTTCATATTACCACTTCAAGTTCCTCCTCAGTTGTTAGCTGTTGCTTCCCAAGTTGGTGAGGAACCAACCCCTGCTGCATCAACACAGGTTATAGTAACTGAAAGTAAACAGAGCAGAAATGCACACAATTAGTACTTTTAAATATAACAGGCTCACAATTATTGTTATTAATGTCATTGATAGCTATTATGTAGTGCGTTTTGCTATATGTGACTTTAATTCTTAAATTTTTATGCTAATCTTTCATACTTACAGATGCAGCGGCAGCACCACTTGCTCAAGCTAAATGTTTCTTCTTAAATACTGATTAATGAAAAATTACATTGGCATGTCACTGTAAGATATTTCTCGTTACTCTTTATAGCCTCTGCTGTCAAGCATGACACATGCTCCAGCCCCCCAGCATCTCACATAGACCATGACAGCCCAGTGGAACTGTTCTCAGGTATTCATAACACTCACCACATGACACACACCAACAGGGTTATGTAAGGTACAGAGTTTAGAGCAGTATTGGCTTTATTCATATCAGTCTTATTTGTCACAGTCAAAGCAGACCAGAGACAGAAAAACAGGAATATTTTTGCTCTTCAAACAATTTTTCGGCGACTGGCACCAAAAGAGAGAATTGCAAAGAGCGGAAGTTTAGAGAAACCAGGCATCGAGGAGGAGCACACAATGTACCGGGCGCAAGGAAACATCTCCAGGAGCGAAAAGGTAAGTCGTGTTTTTGTTTCCGCTTTTTTTGGGCAAAATGGAAAGGCTAGGCAAGCATGCTCCCACTGGAGATATAACGACCAGCGTTGAAACTCTTCGTCATTTCCTGGATAAATATATGAAGGACAAAACACAGGACATATAAGGTATGTGGAAATGGGCACTAAGGCTTGGTACAAGAGGCCTGGGTGTCGTGGAAAGGCCTAAATTACTCCAATGAGTGCAATGACTGCATCATGTGAACAACTGAGTGTCGAACCTGAATGTCAGTTTTGTGACTTTGAATATGACCTGGATGTCATATTACATGGACACTGAATTCAATAACAATATTGAAACTGATGTTGAACGTTTTCTTTATTTTATCTTGTTTTATGTAAACAGGACCAATAAGAAAGGAGGAGGAGTTGCTTTATTTGTCTGTAGCGACCTGAAATGCAAGTCAAGGGCATGACTACTGCAATAGAAGATGTATTGGAATGTTTAACAGTTGAGATTGAAATGGAAAAGCAAAAAAACATTGTAGCTGTAGAGGGCAAAGGTGTTGTAGTTTACGTTAACTCTATTAACTTTAACTGTTAGGCATTTGTACTGAATTGTTCTACGTAAAAGACAGTGCGAGGCGTAAAACATGCTAGGTCATCAGAGACAAAGTCCCCTAATGTAGTGTTTACCCCCACAATGTTAAAAAGATTTAATGTTAGTGATGCAGATGTTGAGTTTGTTAGTGAAGAAATAAACAAAATGCATTTTAGTGCGATTAGAGAGGAGAAATTGACTGATACTCATTTACTTGGAGCCTCGTGTCTAAATGACCGAATAGTTGCAGATGGTAACTGTGTCTTCCGTGCCATTTCACAGGTAATAAGTGGCACTCAAAAAAAAATTAGACTATGGGTTGTGAACTTGCTATGACCTGGATACGAACCCGGGAAACAACACAGAGCACTAACCACTATACGATCACTGCTGTACTTGGACTTAGAGATGCTCTATGTTGTGGTTTGCCTCTTTTAAAACTTGTGAAAGCAAACTGCCAAAAAGCAAAGAACACCACAGAAATATGACATGGTCTTTGGATTTACTTTAGTTTACAAGAAGCAAAGAGAACAAACAAATCTTTGATTAGCTTTTTTGTGGGACTTTCAAAAAGACCCTGGATAGTATGAGCAGGATATGAAGTTCACTGATGGTACTTGATGTAGTTGTGTCTGAGTGAAAAAATGTCTTGCTAGGTAGTCAGGAGTTGAACCTAGAATCTACTGATCCGTAGTCAGACGCATTATCCATTGCGCCACTAGATGCAGATGCTTGTATTTGTCATAATTTGGTGTGACCCGGATTTGAACCGTAGCTGCTGCAGCCACAACAGGACCAGACTACACAAATTGTAACAGTATTGCTCCTTTGACCAAAGCAGTTTCTGAGTACATCCACTTAAAGGGAAGGTGGTACTGGACTCACAACTGAAGCGGCAACAGAAGCCACGTGAGCTGAAAAAAAAAGGTTTTCATTCCAACATCTAACAATGTCAGAGAGCAGCTCCCATCACAAGAACAAGACAAGAACAAAGAAATTAATCTGGAAAGTTAGTGGATTCAAAGTCCTGACTTAGGTTTTTGATGATCACACTTAGTTCCTCAAGAAGTGTCTAGCATTTTTGCAAACAACGCAAGCCCTATGATGAAGTTTTTGCAGTTGCCTCACACCAAGACCGTCTCTGAGGCTGCTGCTGACTTTGGTCGGTACCTTGGCACCGTCTGCAGCCGCTGGCCAAATGTACACACAGTTTTTTTTCTTCATGTTTTTATTTAATGTTAAAAATTCAGTCATATTAAGTAAATTAAATATCCATTCAGCATTAAAAGAAGACTCTGAAAGACTATCCACACACCAGTGACTTGAGTGACTGCTGACATTTACTACCTGAAGGAGACAGGGCTATTTCTGCAGAAAAAGGAAGCAACAAGTCACAAAAATGGGACAAAGAAAAAGCTGATTATATAAATGTGTTATTTTTACAGGCTCAGGGAGGATAATACAAATTTACAAGCTGATGGCAACATAACATATTAAAGGTGTAGGTGAGACCCAAATGTTTAAATCTTGTGGCATTAAATAAAAATTAAACACACAAACAGCTTTCACAGTCTTGATTAATGTCCTCTTTATTATTTTTGTGAAGAGTGTAGTATATCCTCTGGTCTGGTCTGCTCTAACATGCCTCAATGTACAATCACATGATGGTGACTTTTAATGGGGATTTGTTTGAGATGTAAGCAACAGTTTGAAATGCATTAATAGATCTTGCTTTTCAAATTGTTATAGTGTTTTTGAATGGCAGCAGGAAGATTTAGATAGAGTTTTACTGTAAGGAGACAGACCTGTTGAACCACTGGGACATGATTTAGTTTTCAGTTTGGAGGTGACTGGTTAGTTAAGAAAACTGGAGTGGGAATTACTTTGAGGTTGTTGTTGTTTGCATTAAAAAAATGGATTGGGGTTGTTATGGTTATTGCAAAATTAATACATGTTTGAAAAAGGCTATTTTCAATCTTGTCTAATTCTAGTATGTAATCAAAATACTTAAAATTAAAAAGAAAAATGCAAAAAAATAATAGGAACAAGCCTTACACAAAAGGAAATATAGGGAACAGATAATGTTAAAACAAAGAGAGTGAGATTATCTGCAAAGAGAGAGACCTAGAATTTAATAAAGCATGGTTGAATGAATTTGTGATGAGCAAAAGAGTTTGTGGAGGCTCCCACTGACCGTTGTTTTAAAAAATTTCAATTTAAGTATTTTTTTAACCTACATCATATATATATTGTGCTGCAGAAGGAGGTAAAAATGACACTGTTACTTTTGTATTTTGTTTCTACAAATGGGGTCTGGCATAAAGAAATACAAATACAGCGGACCAGAAGCAACTCTCAGCGAGTACTGTGAACAGTGAAAACAACAACTAGCTCAGCTAGCTCAACTGCTAACGTTAAATCCAGGAGCAGTGTAATGTCACAGAGTTAAAAACCATAGTCCTTACGTCTATCTGAGAAGACTTCATCACGGTGATTAAAGAAGAACTTAGAAATGTACTTGATTTTGACTTCATAAAGACTGAGTTACACCATAGAATATATAAATATTGGAAGCATGTCTTCATTTGGTCTAATTCGTCCAAATAGCCACCACTGAACGCGCTTCCATCTGGATAATTTGAGTCCTTCTACAGCGGATATTACTAAAATGGGCAGAGAGGGCAGCGTCTAAACTGCTCCTGGGCTGGTATTCAGTAAACACACCCCTCATCTCAGAGCTGACCAGAGCTGAACAAGCTAATGGCTAATGACATGCTAACGGCTACTGCTGCTAACTGTTGTAGATCAGGCCTCTCACTCTGTCGTCTCACAAAACACAAAACTTTACAACAAAGTTTAGTTTAACTCCTGCTGTTAATATCAGATCATTATTA
>CM072167.1:19438184-19477472 GCA_036850595.1 Rhyacichthys aspro | reverse complement strand
GGACTTTCTATGTATAAAATAATAAATATAATTCATAAATGAATAAACATGTCCGTGTTTGTATTTACTGAACGAGAGACGACCGTGACCTGCGTTAAACCCAGTCTGCGCCGGTCGCTAAGGCTGTTACCGCGGCGACAGATGAGCTCAGGTGTTTCCAGGGCGACAGGTGAGCTCAGGCCCCAGGTGAGAACCGACCAGGTGAGAGCCACAGACAAATACAGTCTGCATCCAGCACTGGGCTTATACAGGAGTCTGGGTTAGACCGGGTTAGACTGGGGTTAGACCGGGTTTGGACCGGGTTTAGACTGGTTTTAGACGTGGCTTTAGACGTGGTTTACTAATACTCTGAACTCAACTCCAGAGCAAACAGGAAGTGGGTGTTCCTTTCAGAATAAAGCGTCTCATTCAGGAGCAGAGGCTTTGACTGAAGTTAATGGAAACGAAAACAAACATCAGCCTCAAAACAAATGGTTCCTGGAACTGAGCCAGGACTGCAATTCCCAGAATGCACCACCCACACTCATTCAGGTTTATCTGTTTATGTAGTCTTACTGTAGTTCTGGTTTAGACCCAGTTTAGATCTGGTTTAGACCTAGTTTAGACGTGGTTTAGACCTGGTTTAGACCTGGTTTAGACCCGGTTTAGTCCCGGTTTAGTCCTGTTTAGTCCTCGGTTTAGTCCTCGGTTCAGTCCTGGTTCAGTCCCGGTTCAGACCTGGTTCAGTCCTGGTTCAGTCCTGGTTCAGACCTGGTTCAGTCCTGGTTTAGACCTGGTTTAGACCCGGTTCAGTCCTGGTTCAGACCCGGTTTAGTCCTGGTTTAGTCCTGGTTTAGACCTGGTTTAGACCTGGTTTAGTCCTGGTTTAGTCCTGGTTTAGACCTGGTTTAGACCTGGTTTAGTCCTGGTTTAGTCCTGGTTTAGACCTGGTTTAGACCTGGTTTAGTCCTGGTTTAGTCCTGGTTTAGACCTGGTTTAGTCCTGGTTTAGACCTGGTTTAGTCCTGGTTTAGTCCTGGTTTAGTCCTGGTTTAGTCCTGGTTTAGTCCTGGTTTAGACCTGGTTTAGACCTGGTTTAGTCCTGGTTTAGACCTGGTTTAGTCCTGGTTTAGTCCTGGTTTAGACCTGGTTTAGACCTGGTTTAGTCCTGGTTTAGTCCTGGTTTAGTCCTGGTTTAGACCTGGTTTAGTCCTGGTTTAGTCCTGGTTTAGTCCTAGTTTAGACCTGGTTTAGACCTGGTTTAGTCCTGGTTTAGACCTGGTTTAGTCCTGGTTTAGACCTGGTTTAGTCCTGGTTTAGTCCTGGTTCTCGTCAGTGTTTGGCCTGTCCTGGTTTAGCCTTTTTTAGTCCTGTTTAGACCTGGTTTAGTCCTGTGTTTAGTTGGTTTGCTTTTTCGTGGTTAGACCTGGTTTAGTCCTGGTTCAGTCGATCGCAAGCGAGTGTGTCTGCGTCTGTACCTGTAGTGTGTGTGTGTGTGTGTCGGCGCGCGGGGCTGTGTGCTGTCGTGTGTGTGTGTGTGTGTGTGTGTGTATAAAGTGTGTGTAGCTGCTGTGTTTGTGATAAAAGCCGAGCGTCGTGTGTTTGTCGAGTCGTGACCTTTTTGTGACGGACGACTCCCGCCTCCGCCTCAGCTCATTATCCTCAACCTTTAACAACAAAACACCCAACGACACCGCATCCTCCAACTGCACCTTCAGAGACCCACAACACCACCCAACCTCCACCCAACACCACCCAGCACCACCCAGCATCCATCCAGCACCACCCAACACCACCCAGCACCACCCAGCATCCATCCAGCACCACCCAACACCACCCAACACCACCCAGCACCACCCAGCACCACCCAACACCACCCAGCACCACCCAGCACCACCCAGCATCCATCCAGCACCACCCAACACCACCCAACACCACCCATCACCACCCAGCATCCATCCAGCACCACCCAACACCACCCAGCATCCATCCAGCACCACCCAACACCACCCAGCATCCATCCAGCATCCATCCAGCACCACCCAACACCACCCAGCATCCATCCAGCATCCATCCAGCACCACCCAACACCACCCAGCATCCATCCAGCACCACCCAACACCATCCAGCATCCATCCAGCACCACCCTACACCACCCAGCATCCATCCAGCACCACCCAACACCACCCAGCATCCATCCAACACCACCCAACACCACCTAGCATCCACCCAACATCCACCTAAAACCACCCAACACCACCCAACACCACCCAGCATCCATCCAGCACCACCCAACACCACCCAGCTTCCACCCAACATCCACCTAACACCACCAAACCCCACCCAACATCCACCCAACATCCACCCAACACCACCCAACACCAGCCAACTCCACCCAACGACATCGGGAACAGCAGCTAATCCAAATAAAAGCACCTGATAATGGAGAAACACAAAAAAAACAATTTAACAAACCCAGTACGCCACAGAGAACACTAGCGTCTAACACCATCCAGACGTCTCCAACGACCCAGAGAACGAAGAAAAGCAGTGAATTAACACACAGCAACAGCACCTTTTGACACCATCTTTCACCGAAATCACAGAAATCCCAAAGCCCCAGCGCTAACTTCAACCAGAAGCACTGAATAACAATAAAACTTCTGAAGAAATCCTCCAGCTGCAGCTTCAGGAAAAGCACTGAACTACCTCAAAACACCTGAACATCTCAGTCACAACAGAGAGAACTTCCTACAACAACCTGCTGGGGGCAGTAATGAGATCAGAAGGAGTTAGAGCAGAGCCAGGTGTAACGTTCAGGACCTTTAAGAATCCACTGTTGGAAACTTCACGAGTTTTCAGACTCCTCCAGAGACTCTTTAAAAACAACAAATCTATCGACTCTTTCTGGTTTTATTGAAGACTTTTGGAGACAGACTGAACATGGATCATTCTCTGGAGTTTTTCTATTGTCTCTTTTTGGTCCATTTAGATTTTAATGTAGATTGTTGCCTTCAGTAAAGTCCCAGTTTATCTCCAGGTCTGGACTCAGTAAATGAACAGATTTACTGTGAAATCACTTCTGCCTCTTTTCATCAAACTGTGTTGGTCAAATACAGGAACATTTCTGGGAAAGACTCACTTTCACCATCATTCAAACACATTTCCCTTTTATTGACTGAAGTTCTTGGAAATGCGTTTTGTAATGTTTAAACGTCTGTTGTCCTTGAGCTCTGAGTGAATCAGTCGAACAAAAGCCTGAACCGTGAACGTTGACAGTGAAGAGCGTAACCAGAGCCGTGTTTGTTCAGAGCTGCATTAAACCTGTCACAGACCGCAACCTCTGAAAGAGACGCTTTATTCTGAAAGGGCCTGAGACAATCATCTGAAACCATCATAAACCAGGAATAAAACCAGAGGAGGCTGGTCAGCAGGGGGCGCCACACCACACCAATTAGAGTCCCATAAAGATATAAGTGTTTATGAAGATAACGTTCTGTTTTAGATTTCATTAAACATCTTTGGTTTATCTTTGTGTAAATATTTGAGGTCTTGTTGAGGTCTTGTTGAGGTCTTGTTGAGGTCTTGTTGAGGTCTTGTTTAGGTCTTGTTCAGGTCTTGTTCAGGTCTTGTTCAGGTCTTGTTCAGGTCTTGTTCAGGTCTTGTTCAGGTCTTGTTGAGGTCTTGAGGTCTTTTTTAGGTCTTTTTTAGGTCTTGTTGAGGTCTTGTTGAGGTCTTGTTTAGGTCTTGTTCAGGTCTTGTTCAGGTCTTGTTCAGGTCTTGTTGAGGTCTTGTTGAGGTCTTGTTGAGGTCTTGTTCAGGTCTTGTTCAGGTCTTGTTCAGGTCTTGTTCAGGTCTTGTTCAGGTCTTGTTCAGGTCTTGTTGAGGTCTTGTTCAGGTCTTTTTTAGGTCTTGTTGAGGTCTTTTTTAGGTCTTGTTTAGGTCTTGTTGAGGTCTTGTTCAGGTCTTGTTCAGGTCTTGTTCAGGTCTTGTTCAGGTCTTGTTCAGGTCTTGTTCAGGTCTTGTTGAGGTCTTGTTCAGGTCTTGTTCAGGTCTTGTTCAGGTCCTGTAAAGTCCTGTAAAGTCCAGCGGTGACTTGTGGAGACACCTGTTGTTTTCTCTGTAAACACGGACCAAACACGGACCAAACACTGAAATGTTGACACGACCCAAATAAAACTGACAGAGACCCACCATTTGGGCCGCGACCCACAGTTTGAGAAACAGAGGGTGATTCTGAACTGAACGGGTGGTCTTCGTCTCAGGGACTAAAGAGTGAGGGTCCTGCTGTTCCTGAGTTTATTCAGAAGTGACAGGTTTTCTTCTCGTTTCAGTTCAAACACAGAATAAAGGACAAATAAACCTCAGTAAACACAGCTCAGGTTTAATCAGAATTCTGATGAAAACGCTGGATTTTTCTCCGTATTGTCTCTTATCCTCGTCTAACCTCGGGCTCCAGCTTATTTTGGTTCATTTAAGACATTTCCAACAGTGAGCAGGAAAAAAGAGCACGAACTGTTCCCATCGGAGCCTAACGGGACCGGCCTGAGCTCAGGACTAACCGGGACCTAACCTTGATCCCAGAGCAGAGTTTCTGATTGTTTTTAGTAAAAAAGTGGAGTTTTGTTTTAAAAACTCTGCGTAAAATGGATCAAACTGATGGAAACAACTGAGAAAACAGTGGAAAATAGGGGATTTTAATGATTTGGACATGTTTTGGAGCAGAATATGGCTAAAAGCAGTTGGGATTTGACCTTTGAGAAACTAAACCTGAGGTAAATTTGTTTTATTTTTTAATTATGGGCCTTTATTTGTGAGAAAAAGGCGAGAAAGAGCAACAGAAATGGATTATTCTTAAGAGTAATGTGCGTAAACGTGGTTAATGTGACCTCTCTGGAACAAAACCTGATCTACACATTTATAATCTGGATTTTTATGATTATTTTAATTGAATATGTTCATAGGCAGTAAATTAAGGCAAAATTACTGGAGATATTAGGGTTTTAAGATTTAAATGACGTGAATTAAAACTGCGTGAGCCTGAATTCACAGATAAATGTGGAGTTCTTGGACTGAACCAAGAAGAAAAAAAGGGCAAACTCAGTGAAAACAGAGATTATTAAAGTCCAACAGGAAGTGACACCAGCAGCTGTTCACAGTGAAACCAGATGTTCCTGAGCAGAACCGGTCGGAGACACGTTCTCATCCATCATCGACGAGAGCAGCTACACACGACACAAAAACACAAAACCTGACACAAAAACCGCTTCGGATCAGCTCCAGGACCAGATCTGGCCCCAGGACCTCACTTTGACTCTGCGTACCAGGTTTTAAAGACGTTTATTCAGACAAAAATCTCAGAATAAGCCCTAACTCCATTATTTTATTTTCAAAACTCGATACAAATTCATTTCACAATCGTTTTTCTTAAAAAATCACAATTATAATTACATCAGATGTGCTACTGTTACATAATGGTCTGAAGAACGTCATTATCTGCGTCTTTTCTTCCATTTTACTGATATTTTCTCACGTGACACCAGTTTAATGACGGACTTTAGGGATGTTTTCTTTCTTTTCCTGAGTCCTGATCCTTAAGTCTCAAAATATCACCCTAAACCCATCAATACAACCCCAAAAATGCACTTTTACCTCATTATTTTTGACTTTTTACGCAAAATATGGCGTTTACAGCTTTGATTAAATGAAAAGATCTGTTTGAGTCCCACACAGCAGCAGGATTAGTCTCAGTTTAACGTGATTCTCTGTGTCTTTGGCGTCTTTTTCTTCCATTTTAATGTCATTTTCTGACATTCTTCCAGCTCTATCACGGACTTCAGTTACTTTTGTCACTTTTGACGACTTTACATCCTTTAAATTACCGCGCTTTTTACAGCTTTTTTTAAGCAACAAAGACGTTAATTACGCACAAACGTGTGGTGTTTCCTTTGAATTGAACCGTTTAAAGGCCATAAACCTGGGTCTATTTCGAGTCAGGAGTGAGTTTAAATCGTGTTGCAGAGCTTTAAACCTAATGACCGTAAATATTTTCAGAGACAGATTCAGAAAAAGGCTGTAATAAACCCCACTTTAGAGCCGTGCTCGAATTGCAGCTGTTTTTGGCCCAAAAGCGGACACTTGGCTCCAATAAAACCCGTCCATTCCACCGTTTACTGCGCATTTATCAGGCTCCGCGCGGGACGGACGCACAGGGGACGGGGACTAGGACGAGGACTAACGGGACCGGACTGTGGCGCGACTCGAGCTCAGGACAAACCTTGGCGTAACCTTGATGGTTTTTAGTGAAAAAGAGTTTTGTTTCAAAAACTGTGCGTAAAATGGATCAAACTGATGGAAACAGCGAAGAAAACAGTGGAAAATAGTGGATTTTAATGATTTTCACGGGTTTGGGGCAGAATATGACTAAAAGCAGTTGGGATTTGACCTTTGAGAAACTAAACTTCTGTAAATGTAAATTTGTTTTATTTTTTGATTATGGGCCTTTATTTATCAGAACAAGGCGATAAAGAGCGAAAGAAATTGATTATTCTCGAAGAGCAATGTGAGTAAACGTGGTTAGTCTGACCTCTCTGGAACAAAACCTGATCAAAACATTATATAATCTGGGTTTTTAACGATTCTGTTTAATGAAATAGCTTCAAATTAAGGTGAAATAAAAAGAGAAATTTAGGGTTTTGTCATACATTTTGCAGAATTTAGACAAAGCACAACACTAGTTTTTCCGTAATAAAGATAAAATGTGGAGTAAGAAGGTGTGGAGTTGATATAATTTCTGTTTTAAAGCCTTTTTTTTAGTGAAATCTAATGAAAAATGACTTTGAAATTGAGTTTTTGATGAGTTTGTTTGTTAAAGGTGCGTAAAGTAGTTGGATTTAGTTCCGTTTGAAGTGGTTTGATTCAGAACAAAAGAACACAACCGCTTCATAAACACTTTCTAAAATAAAACCAAGCGCGTACTCACGTGTGGAACTCGTGCGTAAAAAGCGGTCCGCAGCTTGTGCGTGTCCGGTGCTGTCACCCGACGCACGCGGGACACGGCGCGCGCGGCTCCGGATCCATCAGCTTCAATAAACTCCGCTCAGAAAAAAACAGCCACAACAGAGAGTTTAGATCCAGGGCTGGGGCGGGACGAGAGGGGCACCGTGGCCGAAAGAGGTGCGCGATGTCCGGGCAGCGTCAGCGCGTCATCCCGCTGGGGGTCCGGAGCTCCAGGAGAGCGGCTCCTCTCTGAGTTTGTATCCCACAGAGACGCGTCCAAAGCCGGGCTCCAGGCGCGTGTGTCCCCTCCTTTTTCCTTTTTTCAGAATTAAAGCCTTTGTGGAAGTTTGAGGCGCGCGCGAGGCTGTGGAGCGTCGCGAGGCAAACTACAGACTGAGCGCGAGGAACATCACCAACCGCACGCGCACGGGGACACAGAGAGGGAGAGAGGGAGAGAGCGAGAGAGAGAGGGAGCGAGGAGGGGGAAGTATCGCGAGGTTTGGGAGTGGGACCTGAACCTGAGACTGAGCCGCAGCTGGAGCCGAACAGACTCGGACTAACCTGGGTTTTTACTGGATTTGAGACGAAAACAAACTCTGGATGAAGTCAGTCTGAGGAGAAAGAGTCAGACGTGTCTTTTCCGAGGTCCTCGGCTCCATCATGAAGCACGTGCCTGTCATCAGTCTCATTAAATCAGCTGCGTCCAGACTCACAGACTCTGTTTCTGTTTTTAATGAAACAGGTTCAAACACATCCTGAGAATCAAGAACAGAGCCCATTTAAACCAATAAAAAGATCAGATCCTGAACTCAAAGACTCTGTTTCAGCTTTAGTCCAAACTCAGAGTCTGTTGAACCTGAAAAAGAGAAAACTTTGAGTTTCTGCTGCTTCTGAAGGAGCTCTCTGATTGGACGAACCATTTCCTCATTCACTGCAAAAATCAGAATATTCTATTATTATTATTATCTTTCCAGGTTAGTCTCATTTTCAAGAGACACCTGTTTGACACAAGAAGACACTACAATCAATACAAATATACATTAAAATTTTACAATGTCAGAAAATTAATATACATCAAATACAGATTAGAATGAATAATTAACTAATGTGCTCATGATGTATTCACTAATGACACACGAGTTCAACAGAGAATCATTTCAGTTTTATTTGTTTAATATAGTCTTCATTTACAAATTAATTTCTGATCTTTGGACCATCTTTAAAATCCCGATGCTGCAGAAGGTGGTGTTTTACTTTTACAGCAGGTTTTTCTGAGCTGTAGCTCCTCTTCATCACTTCTTTAATAGTCGCTCCAGAGTCACGTGACTTCGCTCTCCTCCAACATGGCCGCCCTGTTTCTTCACTGTATGTTGTTCTTTTCTCAGTTCCATTCATGATGACTCTCCTCCTTCAGATAAACTCAGACTGACTCTGAACCTCTTTCTGAAAAGTTCAACTCTGAGAATGACTCTGACTCAGATCAGATCAAACTCTGGAGGTTCAGCTGCAGCAGAAACAAGAGAAAAACAGAAGTGTCAGTAAATGTCTCCCTCTAGAGGACGGAGCGGGAATGAACCTGGTCCAGAGACTGAACCAGTCTGAGGTTTTTCTCTTGGTTTGTTTGTGATCCGTGTTTCAGACCAAACAACTGGTCTTGGGTCTGGGTCTGGACCGAACTGAACCAAAGCCCAGTTCATTTACATTAAACCCAAACTAATCATTACCGGAAGTGATAATTCAAACCCAACTCTGAAAAAACACTGTGTGAAAAGTAAAACACAATGAACAATTGAACATAAACAACAAATTAGGATATCAAAGTCTCAGAGTCTTTTTACAGTTTCATCGGAGACAGACAGGTGCTCCTCATGATGAAGATGCTGTGGGTGTTGTTGGTGATGAAGAGGAGTCTGCAGCTCTTCCTCAGGTTCCCTCAGACCAGAGTCCAGGGATGGTCTCCAGATGTGTGTGCTTGGATAATATTACACGGTAATAATACACAGCAGAGGGAGCCACTGCCATGTTTCATCATAAACCATCATCTTTCTGAAGGAACACTCAGTCCTATTCATTCTGATTCTTTAGCTTCTGTTTAATTATTTGTGGACTATCAATGCAATTTTTTTTTCAAATATACATATTTAAAGGTGTGTTTAAATTAATTATTCAGTGTTTATGGGATGTTTTGTGGTTGTTCTCTGTACACATCTTTTCAAAACTCTTCTTCTGCCACGTTTTTATCCCATTGTAAACTAAATGAGAGTCTAAACGTGATCTGATTGGTTAGAACTCCCAGATCCCGCCCCTAACCCCGCCCCCTAAGTGAATCCTGGCTGCTGATTGGCTGACCGCGCTGTCAGGCCGTTACTATGGCAGCACCGTGAGGACGTGATTCTTCGGAGCCTGTTGTGTGAGAACAGCGGCTCTCTGCGGACACTTCTCCAAACTTTACCGCATCTTTACAGCATTTACTACTCATTCAGCTGCTTATCTCACAAAATAAACTGTTTATCTGTGTATTACTGAAGTTACACAGTCATGGCGCAAAGAAGAAACTCCAAAAGTCAAGCTAAAAAAGGTAGTAGCTGCTCTTTCTGTTGCATAGCTTCACAGGACGCGCCTACATCATCAGTCTATTTAAACTTATTTATCAAATGAACGCAGATTTAAAGCAACTAGAAAAAGTGACAACACGTTTAAGCAACTATTGAAAGGCTGTCTTATATTCGGCTTTGACACTGACCTCGTTCAGTGATGTTTTATCTGAAAATTCCTACGGTCCTCTCCCGCCGGACGCTACTAACAGCGCCATTGTTCAATAAAATTTAGCTTTACGTTAAAATAAAAGTAATTTGTGAATGTTAAACTACGCCGAATTGATAGGAAGAGCCAAGAATTACCGTGTAGTTACTTTTATAGTTTTTTGCTTTGTATTTTCAGTGTCCTAACAACTGATAAACTCTAAATTTGTCGGTTTTTAAATGAAGTCGAGATTCTCGCGATAGTTCATCGTAAATTTGGAGATGTTAGGATTGAAAATGAGGAAATTATTCCGTTTCAAGTAGGGACATGACTTCAAACCAAGAAAAGCTACTGTTGAACATTCAAACACATGTTTTAAGATGTTTTAAAATGTAGAGTAGTAGAAAATAAGCTGTGAAAGGGAGCCCGGACTCTCGCGAGATCTCAGCTGGAACTAGCAGCAGCGGCGTGAACTTAGAATAAAGCTTAGAATTGTGTTAAAATAATCCAAAGCAGGTGTTTTTAATGAACGCCGAATTGTACTGGACTCAAAAATGGTTTGATTAAAAGTGTTCAGTAAGATTTAAAGTTTTATTTGTGGCTGATATTTTGAAATGAACACGAAACGATGGACGTTTTGATGGAGATTGAAGGGTTATTATTGAAGCATCATCTGATTTTGGACAAATTCAGATAAATGTCTGTCATCTGTCATTGTTTATGAATAAAAGAAGGCTGTAGAGTGGTATTTAAGAGTACTGTTGTTGTGGGAAATGTGCTGTTATTGTGTCATGTGATGTTTTTATGAATCATGTCCATGATTCTCTGGTATTTGTTCCCAGGTTTACTTCAGCTTTATTATAGTAAAAGTGAGTCTGATGAATGTAGTAGACTCTCCATCTGCTCTGAGCAACTGAGACACAACTAGACACTGATGATCAGTGGAGATTTGTGCTTGTTTCCTCCTTGTTCTTGAGTTAATGTCTTAAACCATAAGAAATAAAGGACTTTTTTATGGCCTTTGAGGAGATGTGCAGATGCAGTGGTATTTATTCAACTGAACATGAGCTGTTGTGAATGAATTGTTTATTGAATGTTTTGGGTTTTTTTTGTGGTCCTTGATTGTCCAAGACATATATGTCCTCTGGGACAATAAAACCTTGTCTTATCTGTAGTTATAGTACAGTAATAGACTTTGAAATATATTTGGGGTGAGTCTCCGTTTATTGAACAACAAAACAAAAAAAGGAATGAATTCTGAATATTGCTGCGATCTTCTGTGGAGGACAGAGGAGTCAGTGACAGGTCGACCTGCTCAGACCTGGACCTGTCTCTCAAACTGTTCACTTGAATAAAGCAGAGATGCTGTGTTTCTTCTGGACACAAAGCAGAGCAGGTGTAGGTCCAGATGGGCTCGAGTGATGACTCTGTAATAAGATTGGTTTGAGCAAAACCCCGTGACTGGAATACAGAGGTTTTATCTGGAGCACATTTAAACAGAACAAACAGAGATCGTTCTGCCCTCGTTACTTTCTAGAAAACATATCTACAGTTATTTAAAGCCTATATTATTGTTATTTGTGTTAAAAATAAAAGTAAATATTCTGTATTTACTGCAGGAAGACTCTGCAGTGTTAATTCTGTCTTGTGTTAGCGTTTACTCTCCGGTGAAAACTCTGTTAAACACATCTTTAAACCTGAGCAGATCTGGTCTTGACACCGGATCTTTACCCAATGATCCACAGACTCTGTTTCAAGGTGTGGTCAGTGTATTCAAAGAGCTCCTTGTAAATTATAACAGCTTAATCGCTCGTGAGTCAGATATTTAAACATATCTTTTTATGTCAAAGTAATTAAAAGTTAATCAAACTGTGACAAAATAATTATCAGTGAAACCAATGGAAATTAGAAACTTGTTTTTCTTGATGTTAATTTGAATTTAATTCAGGTTATAATCTTTTGAAGGAGCAGCAGAGTTAGATATCATCACTTAATTATCTCTTTATTTATACTCACTGTTCTCTATGGCTTTAGTGTTTGCCTCAATGGAACTAGTTTGAGCTGCATCAGGTTTTTTGAACCTAAAGACATTATTGTGGCTTTTAAAAACATTAAAAATTAATCATTTTTACATTTGTTTTTATCCAGTGACAAGAAACAAACGTCATCTCTCACCTCTCAGTTCTGTTTTGTAAAAGACAAACCTCAGATTAAACTAAAGTCCAGAGCTGGGTTAAAGTCCGGCTTTCACTGAGGTCTGTGTCTCTTTAAACAGAGACCGATCGAGTCAAGGTCAGTTCTATTCGTGTCAGTGTCGTAGGAGGCAGGAGTTAGGAGGCAGGAGTTAGGAGGCAGGAGACAGAGGAGAGGACAGTTCAGTCTGAGGCGGCTCCGACCGAGACTCTGAAAACTCATCAATAACTGGATTTCCACATTTCTCGCCTTTGCTTGTTTTGTGTTTGTTTTTCCTGTGGGGCTCTTCTGTGATTGGCTCCATGCAGCGCTGGGGTCTGTTTGGCTCCGCCCCCTCTGCGTCTGAGGAACAGGAAGTGGGTAGGTCATTAAAAAAGGATAGAAACTCTTACCAAACTCGGGAAAAAAAGACAGAAATGAGACGAGCTGCGGCTGAAGAAGTGGATTTGACAATAAACCTTCCGTTTAATTTCTGAAAGTGAAGTAGATTTAACGAAGACTAATGTGGTTTGTCCAAGTGGTGTTTCCGTAGCAAAGATGGCCGACCTCGAGCAGAGTTTTTTTTGATGCAAAGAGAGTTTATCTGTAGCTAATTTCTGTGTTTAAAGACTCACTGAATAAATGTCACGGAATGCATGTGTGCAACAGAAAATATCACAGGTTTTCATCTGTAAAAGGATTTATTTATGTATAAACCAGTCACTGTTCTTGTGTGGATGTGTCCTGTGCATGTTTTAGAAGTTATTTAATTAGTGTGGACAGTGTGTGTTGACAGAGAGCTGAGCAGCTGTTGTAGAGTCAGGGTCACTCTATTCCTGTCGCTCTGACATTTACCATTGTCCCACACTCACCGTCTGCACTTGGACTGTGAACTCTAACAGTACATTTTAGCTTCTTCTAGTTGTGAAAATGGTTTAAACCCAAAGTATATTGTAAAACCGGCTTGTCACATGACGTTCCAGGAAGTTTAATAGCTGCAGATAAAGTGTATTTTCAGCTGAATATGTCTTTTAACAGAGAAACAGCTGAAAAAAGAAAAGCATCAACAGAGATAAGGGAGACAACGTAAAACACAGATAAATACTGTCAATTCAATCACGTAATGTTTAACGAGGAGGAGATAATTGTCGTCCTGACGCTGAAGTCACAGCTAAGCTAACGCTAAACTCTAAACTTCAGTTTGGTCAAATGGATTAGTGTTTTGGAGGAAACTGGTCTGGTTTATTTTTTTATATTTTTCAACCCGGTGTCTCTCTGTCTCTGAAGACTCTATGAAGTCCGTCCCGATGCAGAGTAAGAACGGCCGTCGGTCCGAGTCCGGAGACGCTCCCTCGGCCGTCCCTCAGTCCTGGTTCAGTCTGGTCTTGGTCCTGGCTATGGTCGGGATCTGGAGCTCCATGGCTGTGGTCTACTTTGACGTGGTGGACTACGACAGCGTCATCGGTGAGACACACAAACGTAAAACACAACAGGCTCAAATCTCAGCCCGAACCTGAGGCTGAGCTCGGATTTGACTTTGTTTTTTTAGATTTTTAAAAAATTATTATTATTTAGTGCAATTGGTGAAGGACAGATTCATAATTGAGGTAATTATTAACCAGACCATCTGCAGAATTCTACTTCTGCATTTTTAGTTAGGAGCAAAGTGTGCAGACTTTTCTTCTTTCTTTTTTTTCTGCTCCATTTAAAACTGGAAAAGACGGTCCAGTGTAAATCTGTTGATAACTTGTTCATATTTGAGTCAATAATACATTGTTAACGCTGCTCAAGCTGGAACTAAAAAACTCCTTAACATTCTGCCTGCTTTTACAACAATGTCCCACTGCAAAAAATACCCCAAAACAAAACAAAAAAAACCTAAAAGAATTTCTAAAATAAAATAAATGAGTGTTTGCAAAAGATAAAATATAGTTTGTGATGGCTGGCAGATTTAAACTTCTGAAAACTGAAAACAGAGTGGGGTTCCTCAGGGCTGTATCTCGGCTCCGTTACACTTTATTTTACGTGAGTCATAAACGCTCTGCAGCTGCCGACTCTTGCTTCCGTCTCTTCTTCCTGAGTCCGATCTGCCTCTGAGGAAGTGGCTCTAAACGTGGTCAGAACTGTTTCCTGTAGATTTCACACATAGAGACTGAAGAACTGCTGCTATTTCAGTCTCTGTCGCGGTTAAAGTTCGCACCTGAAGTTTAAATTCTGTAACTAATCTAGTGTTTTGTCACATTTTCTGCATTATTTTAGTATAATTTTCCTTTAGTTAATCTCTAATGTTGAAAGCCCTGTTTAGTTACACACAAATATAAAATAATAAACATGTCTTAGTGTGATGTGGTGCATCAGAGTGTGTCCTGTCTCTGTCTAACGTCTGTCTTTTGATTCTTTCACTTGTTCCAAACGCAGCTCGAGCAAAGGAGTTTCATCTAAACTTTACAAACGTTTTACAAGGTACTCTCTCCGTCAGACGCTAAAGTCACAGCACGTTTCACTGTTGTTTACGGTCCACCATTTTGTTTCCTTCAATGCTTTTAATTCTTTTGGACGTTGTGTTTTTTGTGACTCATTTTCATTATAATCCAGGACTGCACTTGTTCATTTATCTCCAGAATATTATGGTTAAGTCTGTGGCTGGTGTTCTTCAGGTAAACTGTCGGCGTACGACTCTGACGGAGACGGAGACTTCGACCTGGACGACGCCAAGGTCCTGCTCGGTGAGTTCGATTCTACAGTCTGTCACCTGAGGTTTACCTGTACCTGGGGTTTACCTGTACCTGGGGTTTACCTGTACCTGGGGTGTACCTGTACCTGGGGTTTACCTGTACCTGGGGTTTACCTGTACCTGGGGTTTACCTGTACCTGGGGTTTACCTGTACCTGGGGTTTACCTGTACCTGGAGGTTTACCTGTACCTGGAGGTTCACCTGTACCTGGAGGTTTACCTGTACCTGGAGCTTTACCTGTACCTGGGGTTTACCTGTACCTGGGGTTTACCTGTACCTGGGGTTTACCTGTACCTGGGGTGTACCTGTACCTGGGGTTTACCTGTACCTGGGGTGTACCTGTACCTGGGGTTTACCTGTACCTGGGGTTTACCTGTACCTGGGGTTTACCTGTACCTGGGGTTTACCTGTACCTGGAGGTTTACCTGTACCTGGAGGTTTACCTGTACCTGGGGTTCACCTGTACCTGGGGTTCACCTGTACCTGGGGTTTACCTGTACCTGGGGTTTACCTGTACCTGGGGTTTACCTGTACCTGAGACCTTACCTGTACCTGGGGTTCACCTGTACCTGGGGTTTACCTGTACCTGGGGTTTACCTGTACCTGGGGTTTACCTGTACCTGGGGTTTACCTGTACCTGGGGTTTACCTGTACCTGGGGTTCACCTGTACCTGGGGTTTACCTGTACCTGGAGGTTTACCTGTACCTGGAGGTTTACCTGTACCTGGAGGTTTACCTGTACCTGGGGTTTACCTGTACCTGGGGTTCACCTGTACCTGGGGTTTACCTGTACCTGGAGGTTTACCTGTACCTGGGGTTCACCTGTACCTGGGGTTTACCTGTACCTGGAGGTTTACCTGTACCTGGAGGTTTACCTGTACCTGGAGGTTTACCTGTACCTGGGGTTTACCTGTACCTGGGGTTTACCTGTACCTGGAGGTTTACCTGTACCTGGGGTTTACCTGTACCTGGGGTTTACCTGTACCTGGAGGTTTACCTGTACCTGGGGTTTACCTGTACCTGGAGGTTTACCTGTACCTGGGGTTTACCTGTACCTGGAGGTTTACCTGTACCTGGGGTTTACCTGTACCTGGGGTTTACCTGTACCTGGGGTTTACCTGTACCTGGAGGTTTACCTGTACCTGGGGTTTGACTGCATGTGAACATCTGGAATGGCAGAGTTAACACCTGGATTAATGTGCTTCTAAACATGATCCACAGTAACATCAGGAAACACAAAGAGTTAGAGCCATTAAAAACAGGACTGTCCAGTGACAACTGTAATAAATCTATCAATAACTGCTGTTCATAATTGAGTCAATAATTAACAAACTGCCTGCTTTTGTTTGTTTTTTTTAACAAAAAAAATTTAAAAACTGAAACAATGTCCCACTGCAAAAAAAAAAAGAAAAAAGAAACTAAAATAATGTTCACTGCAAAAAAAGACCCCCCCCCCCAAAAAAAATAAAATAAATAAATAAATAAGCTGAACCAGGACCATTCAACAAGTATATCCTTAAATTGGACTAAACTAAGACTAAAGTCAGGACTAAACTCAGAACAAAACCAGGACTAGACCAGTGACTAAAGTGGGATTAAATCCCCTCTAAGCCAGGACTAAACCAGATCTAAACCTGAGCCTCATCTGAGTTCTGCCTGACGACAGTGAGACAGGAAGTAATGCCTTTATTTGGTCATAACGCTCTTTTCCTCTCTTTCTTTCTCCATTTTCTGTTAAAACACATTCCCCCATTGATTTTAATTTAATTTACACCATTTTACTCCACATCACTCCCTTCCTTCCTTGGTTCCTTTCCTTCCTTCCTTGTCTCCTTGGTCAGGCCTGAACAAAGATGGCGGCGACGAAAACGCTGAGTCGCTGGAGGAAGTGATTAGTGTTTTGTCAGAGGAGGGCTCTGATTGGCTGTTCGGATTCTTCAGCTTCCTGTTTGACGTAGTGTCGTCGCCTGCAGACAAAACCCAGGGAAAAGACGAGGGCGAGGCTTTACCCGGCGTCAAGCAGGAGGAGCCAATCAGAGAGCAGGACGAGGAATGAGCCAATCAGAGAGCAGGACGAGGAATGAGCCAATCAGAGAGCAGGACGAGGAATGAGCCAATAGGAACGCAGGAAAAAGAACACTATGTAAAAAGTCAAATTAGTTTTAGTCAAAGCAGTGGGTTTAAAATTGGAATAAATCGGTTTAAATCAAGACTAAACAAGGATTAATAAAGAACAAAACCAGGACTTAAGACTTAAACCCATGACTAAACCGAGACTGAAACTGGGACTGAACGGACTAGACCAGGACTAACCGGACTGAATTAAGACTAATTCAGGACTATTGAAGGTTTATAACCAGGACTTCTTTTCTCATTATAGAATCCAGCTGAAAATACCTCAGTACTGAGTTAAATTATGCTTGAAAAATACAAATAATCTGCAGAATGTTTGTGAAATGTTTTGACAAAAGCATTAGACTTGAATAAATCAGTCACTAACAGTGTTTTTGATGCTGTTTGGTCTTGAGTCTGGTCTGGGTCTGAGCCTGGTTTGTGGAGTTTGTGGAGTTTTTGTCCTTTTCTTTTGGACCTTGTTGACATTTGAATGTTTGAGGACAATGTGTTCAGGAGATAAACTCAGACAAAAGAGAAACTAGATCGAGTTTTTGAGGCTGAGAACCACACCTCATCTTCTCATTGTGAGGTTTTCTCTTCTTTGTGTGTTCTTTGTGTTTTGTGTCAGACGAGACGGGATTCGGGACGAACGTGAGCGAAGGTACAGCCTCGGGACTAAAGTCTGGACTGAACTTTATCAGTGTTTTCAGTCTGCTGTGGAAAAACAGATTTAACAGCTTTGGGCTTGTTCTGTGTTTGGTTTAAATATGAATAAAGTTTTCATTATTTAAATACTCAAACTAATCCTAGGATTAAACCAGGACTAACCCAGGCCTAAACTAACCCTGGACTAAGATCTGATCTGAACTAAAGTCTAAACTAGAGACCTGTGGGGGACAGATTTTTAAGTCGCGCAAATAACCCGCAAAAAATCTGCTTAAAAAACACAAAAAAACCTGTTGTTGTTCGGTACATTTTCTGTTCTGCTTCTATTCTGTCATTTTCAATTTTCAAACAAAAAAAAGAAAAATGTTGCTTGAGTTTAGTTCAGTGTAATGAAGAATATAGACATGAACAAGCACTTTCAGAACATAATAATAAACAAAGTTTTGCAATAGAATAAATGGTTAATTAAAATATATATAAAAAAAATAGTAGATAGTATATTAAAAAAAAAGTTTTCTTTTGGACTCAGAAAAGCATTTATTGGGCTTGTATAGTGCTAAACAAAAATAGACTATTATTGTTCAAAACCAAAACAGATATTTACGTTCAGCTGCATCAAATGGACGCCTGTTAATAATTAGTATTTTATTCTAGTTGTTCCTGGTACTTTTGTGAAGTAATTAATAATACATATTTGTTTTTATTTTTTAATATTTAAGTTTTGCAGGATTCCTTCTAATAATGTTATTCTCCCACGTCCTGCACACGAGAGTCTTAACGCCCGCAATCACCATCTGGTCCCGCGGGAATTCAGGTCTCTAAACCTGGACTAAACCCGGTCTAAACCCGGTCTAAACCCGGTCTAAACCTGGACTAAACCTGGACTAAACCTGGACTAAACCTGGACTAAACCCGGTCTAAACCTGGACTAAACCCGGTCTAAACCCGGTCTAAACCCGGTCTAAACCCGGACTAAACCCGGGCTAAACCTGGACTAAACCCGGTCTAAATCCGGTCTAAACCCGGTCTAAACCCGGTCTAAACCCGGTCTAAACCTGGACTAAACCCGGTCTAAACCCGGTCTAAACCTGGACTAAACCAGGACTAAACCCGGTCTAAACCCGGTCTAAACCTGGTCTAAACCCGGTCTAAACCCGGTCTAAACCAGGACTAAACCCGGTCTAAACCTGGTCTAACCCCGGTCTAAACCCGGTCTAAACCTGGACTAAACCAGGACTAAACCTGGAGGAAACTCAGTGTTTTGTTGTTGCAGTACTTGAAGTGTCCACTAGAGTGCATCCAGTGGTTTCAGTTTAGGTCTAAACCAGGACTAACCCAGGACTAAACCAGGTCTAACCCAGTCCTAAAGTCTGGAGGGTTACAGTGTTGTTACGTTGTGACCTCAGAACGTTCGCTGCGAGGCGTCCGGCTCCGTTCGGCGCTGAAGCAGGAGCTGAGGGACCTCCGCCGCACGATGGAAGCTAAACTCGTCGCAGACATCGTCCTCACAGCCTTTAGAGATGCTTTTAACGAAGAGGAACGAGAAGAACGAGAGAAAAAAGAACGTTTAGAGAAGGAATGGAGCGAAAAAGAACAGCTGGGGAGAGCAGAAGAAGAGAGAATCGCAAAAGAAAAAGAGGTACGAGAACGAAAAGAGAAGGAACGAGACGTTGAAGAGAAAGAAAAGTTGCAAAAAGAGCGACTAGAGCGGGAAAAAATAGACAAATTAGAAAAAGAAAAGGCTGAAAGAGAAAGAGTGGCTAAAGAAAAAGACAAAATTGAGAAAGAAAAGGAGAGACTGGAACGAGAAAAGGCTGAAAAACAACGAGTAGAAAAAGAGAAGGAAAGGTTGGAGAAAGAACAAAAAGACATGTTAGAAAAAGAACGAATCGCCAAAGAAAGGGAAAGACTGAGAAAAGAGAAGGAAAAACGAGAGAAAGAAAAGGCTGAACTGGAGAAACAAAAAGAAATGGAGAGAATAGAAAAAGAGAGATTAGTAAAAGAACGAGAACAAATCGCTAAAGAAAGAGAGCGGAGTTTGAAAGAAAAGGAGAGACTGGAACGAGAAAAGGCTGAAAAAGAACGAGCTGAAAGAGAAAGAATTGCAAAAGAAAAGGCAGAACGGGAACGAGTCGAGAAGGAAAAAGAGAAACTGGCAAAAGAACAAGAACGAATCACTAAAGAAAAGGCGGAAAGAGAACGAGTGGAAAAAGAGAAGGAAAGGTTGGAGAAAGAACGAATCACTAAAGAAAGGGAAAGACTAAGAAAAGAGAAGGAAGAACGAGTGGAAAAAGAAACGGCAGAACTAGAGAAACGTAAAGAAATGGAGAGAATAGAAAAAGAGAAACTGGCCAAAGAACGAGCTGAAAGAGAACGAATAGAAAAAGAAAAGGCTGAAAGAGAAAGAATTGCAAAAGAAAAGGCAGAACGGGAACGAGTCGAGAAGGAAAAAGAGAAACTGGTGAAAGAACAAGAACAAATCGCTAAAGAAAAGGCTGAAAGAGAAAAGGCTGAAAGAGAAAAGGCGGAAAAGGAGCGACTCGCTAAAGAAAAGGAGAGACTTGTGAGAGAAAAGGCTGAAAGAGAAAAGGCAGAACAGGAACGAGTGGAAAAAGAGAAGCTGGCCAAAGAAAGAGAAAGATTAGCGAAGGAAAGACTTGAACGAGAAAGACGGGAGAGAATCGAAAGAGAAAAGGCTGAAAAAGAGCGGCTTCAGCAGGAAAAGGAGAGAAAAGAGAAAGAAAAGGCAGAACAAGAGAGACGTATGGAAATGGAGAGAATAGAACGAGAAAAGGCTGAAAAACTCCAAGTGGAAAAAGAAAGAATTGCGAAAGAAAAAGCTGAAAGAGAAAAGGCTCAAAGAGAGAGACTTGCTAAAGAAAAGGCAGAACAGGAACGAGTGGCTAAAGAACGAGAGAAGGAAAGACTGGAGAAAGAACGAGTCGAGAAAGAAAAGGCTGTATTAGAGAGACGTAAAGAAATGGAGAGAATTGAACGAGAGAGATTAGTCAAAGAACAAGCTGAAAAAGAAAGGATTGCTAGAGAAAGAGAGAAGGAAAGGTTCGAGAAAGAAAGAATTGCAAAAGAAAAGGCTGAAAGAGAAAAGGTGGAAAAGGAGCGACTCGCTAAAGACAAGGCAGAACAGGAACGAGTGGCTAAAGAACAAGAGAAAGAAAGACTGGAGAAAGAACGAATCGCTAAAGAAAAGGAGAGACTTGTGAGAGAAAAGGCTGAAAGAGAAAAGGCAGAAAAGGAGCGACTCGCTAAAGAAAAGGCAGAACAGGAACGAGTGGCTAAAGAACAAGAGAAAGAAAGACTGGAGAAAGAACGAATCGCTAAAGAAAAGGAGAGACTTGTGAGAGAAAAGGCTGAAAGAGAAAAGGCAGAAAGAGAAAAGGCGGAACAGGAACGAGTTGAAAAGGAAAAACAGAAACTGGCGAAAGAACAACAACAAATGGCAAAAGAAAAGGCTGAAAGAGAAAGGATTGCGAAAGAAACAGAGAAGGAAAGGTTGGAGAAAGAAAGAATCGCTAAAGAAAAGGAGAGACTTGTGAGAGAAAAGACTGAAAGAGAAAAGGCTGAAAGAGAACGGATCGCAAAAGAAAGGGAACAGATCTTGAAAGAAAAAGAGAGATTGGCCAAAGAACAAGAGAAGGAAAGGTTGGAGAAAGAAAGAATCGCTAAAGAAAAGGAGAGACTTGTGAGAGAAAAGGCTGAAAGAGAAAAGGTTGAAAGAGAAAAGGCTGAAAGAGAACGGATCGCAAAAGAAAGGGAACAGATCTTGAAAGAAAAAGAGAGATTGGCCAAAGAACAAGAGAAGGAAAGGTTGGAGAAAGAACGAGTTGCCAAAGAGAAGGAGAGATTAATGAGGGAAGAAAGAGAAAAGGCTGAAGCTAAAGAAAGAGAAAGACTGGAGAAAGAAAAAGCTGAAAAAGAACAAATCGCTAAAATAAAAGCTACCAAAGAGAAAGAAAGATTAGAAAAAGAACGAGTGGAGAAAGAAAGATTGGCCCGATTAGAAGAAGAAAAGGCTGAAAGAGAAAGACTAAGAGCTGAAAAGGAAAGGGTGGAAAAAGAACAAATCGCTAAAGAACGACTGGTCAAAGAGAAGGAAGAGAAAGAAAGAGCTGAAAAGGAACGACTGGCAAAAATGAGAGAAGAGAAAGAACGAGTGGAAAATGAGAAAGCCTCTTTAGAAAAGAAAAGAATCGCTCAAGAGAAGGAAAGAGTGGCCAGACTAGAACAAGAGAGACTCGCTAAAGAAAAAGAGAGAATAGCAAAAGAACAGGAAAGAATCATGAGAGAAAAGGAAGAAAGAGTGGCGAAAGAAAAAGCTGAAAAAGAACGACTGGCAAAAGAGAAGCAGCAAAAAGAGGCGGTCGCTAAAGAAAAGGAAAGAATCGCAAAGGAAGAACGAGAAAAGGCTGAAGCTAAAGAAAGAGTAAGATTGGCGAAAGATAAAGCTGAAAAAGAAAGAGTTGAAAGAGAAAGATTGGCGAAAGATAAAGCTGAAAAAGAAAGAGTTGAAAGAGAAAGATTGGCGAAAGATAAAGCTGAAAAAGAAAGAGTTGAAAGAGAAAGATTGGCGAAAGATAAAGCTGAAAAAGAAAGAGTTGAAAGAGAAAGGAGAAGAAACGAACGAACGAGAAAAGGCTGAAAGAGAGAAACTGGAGAAAGAACGAGTGGAAAAAGAAAAAGCTAAACTAGAGAATCAACGACTGACGACAAACGCAACCAAACCAGGTGCATCTGAACGAGTGATGAACAGAGGAGACAGGAAGAGGAAGTGATGTCACGAGGAGTGAAAAAAGGCCTAAAATAATGAAGTGTTTTTATTGAGTTTAACAGCGTTTTCTGATTGTGTGTTTTCAGTTCGTATTAGAGTGAAACTTTGATGTAAGGCTCTGTTTTAATAAGGACTTTATGAACATAGGCCGTTAGCATCACTAGCTACATCTGTATTATGATCTGTGTTTTGTTTTTAGAGTTTGGTGTGTCACACTTTTCAGTCCTGGGAAAGTGAAAGAAAAAGTGTTTTCTTAAAAACATGTGATATGCTTAAAATGTGCTTTTCAAGTGCTTTGTGTCATAAAAGGAGAATCTTGTTGGCAATATCTTGAAATAATTCTGGAAAATTATGCAGACAAATGATAAATTCCAACAAAATCCGGTGAATTCAAGGCCAGAATGTTTTTCACAGCTCTAGGTTTTGTTCTGTCGCTGTTTGTTCTGTTTATTCAGTTGGTTTTTGACTGAAATCCAAAGACAACAGTGAATCAGATGTAAATATTTATGAAAATGAGCCTCTTTTCCTTTTTGTTGTTAGTGACTGATGTGTTCAGGTTCTCTGTAAATCCTGGCGCTGACTGTGAACCACGGCTGAAACTCTTCTTCTGTCTCTGCTCTCTCTTTCTTCTTTTTTATTTTGTTCAACTTTTATTAAATTAATAATAATTTAATACATTTCTCTGTCTCTTTCCTTTAGTTTCTTAATAAAAATTTCAAAAAATCTAAAATCTTCTGTGACACTGTGACTTGGCTAATTTTGAACTCGATACACTACAGTATTTTAATTTTAATTTTTGAATAATAATTTTCTTGTTTTGGTAAACAGTGGGTCACAAATAAACAGGAGGAAAAACTGTTTTAAATCTGGTGTTATCAGGGGTCGGTATCTTTTTAAAATTATTTATTTGGGTTTTAAGAAAGGAGATTTCATCTGAAAGAGAAAATAACTGAGTCCAAACCAGGACCCCATTCTCCACAAGATCATTCCCTCTGAAGAAAAATATTTTGGTTTTACTTTTACTTACTTTAACAAAAAAAATTTACGTTGGATCGTTACCTTCAACATCTGTTCCATTTTATCCAAACTGGCCTCTACCTTCAAGGACTGAAGACAAAAGAGAGACCAGTCAACTCACCTGAGGAACACACACCTGAGGAACACACACCTGAGGAACACACACCTGAGGAGCACTCACCTGAGGAACACACACCTGAGGAACACTCACCTGAGGAACACACACCTGAGGAAAATACAGGTGAGGAACATACAGGTGAGGACTCTCAGATACAGGACATTATTGTAGGGAAAGAAGAAAGTTATTCAAATTATTATTCTCTCTATTATTCTCACCTGGGCCTCACCTGAGCCTCACCCGGGCCTCACCTGAGCCTCACCTGGGCCTCACCTGAGCCTCACCTGAGCCTCACCCGGGCCTCACCTGGGCCTCACCTGAGCCTCACCCGAGCCTCACCTGAGCCTCACCCGAGCCTCACCTGAGCCTCACCCGAGCCTCACCCGGGCCTCACCCGGGCCTCACCTGAGCCTCACCCGGGCCTCACCTGAGCCTCACCTGGGCCTCACCCGAGCCTCACCTGGGCCTCACCTGGGCCTCACCTGAGCCTCACCTGAGCCTCACCTGGGCCTCACCCGAGCCTCACCCGGGCCTCACCTGGGCCTCACCTGAGCCTCACCTGGGCCTCACCTGAGCCTCACCTGGGCCTCACCTGAGCCTCACCCGAGCCTCAGGTCAAGGCCTCAGGTCAAGGCCTCAGAACAGTCTTGGTTCACTGTGAACGACTGGTGCAGAGTTTGTCAGCGTCTCTAAGTTTACCTGCAGCATTAAACTTCATCTTATTTTTAAAACCTTAAAATCCTTGAAGACCAGAGAATGATGCTGAAATGTCTGAGGTTGGTTGGGTTTTGTGTTTTAGGCTCAAAACCTGCAGAAAACACTGAAGCGCGACAGGAAGAGGCGGAGTCAACAGAGTCACATGACACAGGGGACGAGGAGTCACATGACCCACAGACGGACGAGGACACAGGTGTGTGAGGCCTACACCTGGATCTTTATAAACTAAGATGTTTTAACTCTGGAGGCAGTATTTAATATCTGCAGCTGTGTGTTTCCACGGTAACCTGAGCACCTGTTCACCTGGGCTTAATTAGCTCTAATTACAGGTCATTATAAAACACAGAAGAAGAACCTGTGGTTAATTCAGCTGCAGCCGTCACACCTTTCACTCATTTAATCATAAACACCTCCACCTCTTTTCAGCAAATAAATCACTCTTTCACAACAGTTTCTGCCAAAGCACAACACTCTGATGTTCCTGTGTGTAGCGCCCTCTGGTGGACAACTGTATAATGTGTAACACAGATAATGGATGGAAAAAATATTAGTTTATAAAATGATGCTGTATGAGTCTAGTTTAGAACAGATTAGACCTGGGACAGAACCAGACAGTGTCATTTCAACTTTAAATGAGTCTAATGATAAATATGAGTTTAATGGATAAATATATGAGTTTAATGGATAAATATATGAGTTTAATGGATAAATATATGAGTTTAATGGATAAATATATGAGTTTAATGGATAAATATATGAGTTTAATGGATAAATATATGAGTTTAATGGATAAATATAACCGTTATATAAAAGTAAAGAAGAAAACAGTCAATGAAAGAAAATTATAAATAATGTTCAGTTAATAGTATTCATTTATTTCCAGGAGATTGGTGAAATATTCAGTTTATTATATATTTAAAGAGATAATCCTTCTAAACCAGTAACTACAGTCCCTGGGCTGGTCTTTATGATGAGTTTAAAACCGGTTATAGTCCCAGCCCTGGACCTAACCCGGGTCTGGACTTCACCCGGCCCTGGACCTCACCCGACCCTGGACCTAACCCAACCCTGGACCTCACCCGGTCCTGGACCTCACCCGGCCCTGGACCTCACCCGGTCCTGGACCTCACCCGACCCTGGACTTCACCCAACCCTAGACCTCACTCGGTCCTGGATCTCACCCGACCCTGGACCTCACCCGGCCCTGGATCTCACCCGGCCCTGGACCTCACCCGGTCCTGGACCTCACCCGACCCTGGACCTCACCCGACCCTAGACCTCACCCAACCCTAGACCTCAC
This sequence comes from Rhyacichthys aspro, assembly GCA_036850595.1. Lineage (NCBI taxonomy): Eukaryota > Metazoa > Chordata > Actinopteri > Gobiiformes > Rhyacichthyidae > Rhyacichthys > Rhyacichthys aspro. The sequence goes on along the minus strand of CM072167.1, from coordinate 19,452,128 downwards.
CCGGTCCTGGATCTCACCCGACCCTGGACCTCACCCGGCCCTGGACCTCACCCAACCCTGGACCTCACCCGGCCCTGGACCTCACCCGGTCCTGGACCTAACCCAACCCTGGACCTCACCCGGTCCTGGACCTCACCCAACCCTGGACCTCACCCGGCCCTGGACCTCACCCGGTCCTGGACCTCACCCGGCCCTGGACCTCACCCGGTCCTGGATCTCACCCGGTCCTGGACTTCACCCGGCCCTGGACCTCACCCGGTCCTGGACTTCACCCGGCCCTGGACCTCACCCGGTCCTGGACCTAACCCGGGTCTGGACCTCACCCGGTCCTGGACCTAACCCGGGTCTGGACTTCACCCGGTCCTGGACTTCACCCAACCATGGACCTCACCCGGTCCTGGACTTCACCCAACCCTGGACCTCACCCGGTCCTGGACCTAACCCAACCCTAGACCTCACCCGGTCCTAGACCTCACCCGGTCCTGGACCTCACCCGGTCCTGGACCTCACCCAACCCTGGACTTCACCCGGCCCTGGACCTCACCCGGTCCTGGACCTAACCCAACCCTAGACCTCACCCGGTCCTAGACCTCACCCGGTCCTGGACCTCACCCGGTCCTGGACCTCACCCAACCCTGGACCTCACCCGGCCCTGGACCTCACCCGGTCCTGGACCTCACCCGGTCCTGGATCTCACCCGACCCTGGACCTCACCCGGTCCTGGACCTAACCCAACCCTGGACCTCACCCGGTCCTGGACCTCACCCAACCCTGGACTTCACCCGGCCCTGGACCTCACCCGGTCCTGGACCTCACCCGGCCCTGGACCTCACCCGACCCTGGACCTCACCCGGCCCTGGACCTCACCCGACCCTGGACCTCACCCGACCCTGGACCTCACCCGGTCCTGGGCCTCACCCTAATGCTCTGATGGCTGAAGTATAACCTTATTTTCTGTCTTTTTTCAGCGTCGGAATCTCAGAACGATGTGGAGTCTGACATACAAGGTCTGTGTTATTTTAGTCCGGGTTAGACCTGGTTTAGTCCTGGATTAGACCTGGTTTAGACCTGGTTCTCGGTCTCTGTATTTATGTGAAATCAGAGAGAATCTGCTGGAGGTCGTCAGGTCAAAGTTCAAACAGTGATTTGGTTTGTGTTTTTGTTCCAGACGCTGTTTCTCTGCCTCCGCCTCGAGAACACTTCATCCCAGGTCTGTTCTGGCCTTTATTCAAAGTTTGTTGAATCAGATCATTATTATTTTGTGTATTTTTGTGCAGACGATGCTCGAGGAGGCAGTGCTGTCTCAGACGGTCAGTGAGGCTCTGATAAACTCCTCTGGTTTAGTCCTGGTTTCTTTTTGACTCTGTTTTTATCTTGTTTCAGGAGATGAACCTGATTCCATCGACACGACCGGAGGTTAGATTCTTTTATAAACCTAACCCTAACTAATGTTAATGACTGTATGATATCTGTCAAAATTTGACCTTAGACTTTTCCAAAAACTCATAAAAACACACACATTACAGCAACAAAGAGCAGTATTTCATTTATAAGCAATTAACAGAAAGACCTAAGAAGCTGCTTCCAATATGAGCGGGTTTTAGATGGATTTGAACAGGTTTTAGTTGGATTTAAGCAGGTTTTAGATGGATTTGAACAGGTTTTAGATGGATTTGAACAGGTTTTAGATGGATTTGAACAGGTTCTAGATGGATTTGAACAGGTTTTAGTTGGATTTAAGCAGGTTCTAGGTGGATTTCAACAGGTTCTAGATGGATTTGAACAGGTTCTAGATGGATTTGAACAGGTTCTAGATGGATCTGATCAGGTTCTAGATGGTTTTGAACAGGTTATAGGTGGATTTCAACAGGTTCTAGATGGATTTCAACAGGTTCTAGATGGTTTTGAACAGGTTCTAGGTGGATTTGAACAGGTTCTAGATGGTTTTGAACAGGTTCTAGATGGATTTGAACAGGTTCTAGATGGTTTTGAACAGGTTTTAGATGGATTTCAACAGGTTGTAGATGGATCTGATCAGGTTCTAGATGGTTTTGAACAGGTTATAGATGGATTTGAACAGGTTCTAGATGGATTTGAACAGGTTCTAGATGGATCTGATCAGGTTCTAGATGGATTTGAACAGGTTCTAGATGGATCTGATCAGGTTCTAGATGGATTTGAACAGGTTCTAGATAGATTTGAACAGGTTCTAGATGGATTTGAACAGGTTCTAGATGGATCTGATCAGGTTCTAGATGGTTTTGAACAGGTTATAGGTGGATTTCAACAGGTTCTAGATGGATTTCAACAGGTTCTAGATGGTTTTGAACAGGTTCTAGGTGGATTTCAACAGGTTCTAGATGGATTTGAACAGGTTCTAGATGGATTTGAACAGGTTCTAGATGGTTTTGAACAGGTTTTAGATGGATTTCAACAGGTTGTAGATTGATCTGATCAGGTTCTAGATGGATTTGAACAGGTTCTAGATGGTTTTGAACAGGTTCTAGATGGATTTCAACAGGTTCTAGATGGATCTGATCAGGTTCTAGATGGATCTGATCAGGTTCTAGATGGATTTGAACAGGTTCTAGATGGATCTGATCAGGTTCTAGATGGATTTGAACAGGTTCTAGATGGATTTGAACAGGTTCTAGATGGATTTGAACAGGTTCTAGATGGATTTGAACAGGTTCTAGGTGGATCTGATCAGGTTCTAGATTGATTTGAACAGGTTCTAGATGGATCTGATCAGGTTCTAGATGGATTTGAACAGGTTCTAGATGGATTTGAACAGGTTCTAGGTGGATCTGATCAGGTTCTAGATGGATTTGAACAGGTTCTAGATGGATTTGAACAGGTTCTAGGTGGATGTTCCATGTGTTTTCTGTTGTAGTTCTGGTGGAGGACCCAGAGCCTCAGGAGACGATCTGTGAGTCTCTGAAAATACTCTTAAATAAATTATAAATAAGATTTTAAAAATATCATAATTAATTTATCATTTATATTTACTTTATGTCTCACCAAATGAAATTAATGCATCGACATTAAATAATTCAGACTCAAGTAAAAATATAAAGTGGCAGAAATCAGAAGAAACACTGAGACTTTAATGTGTTTCTTTTGTTTCAGTGAAGTCTGGACATTATCTGACCAGCTCCAAGATCAGTCTGGAAACAGGTAACTGGTCTGGACCTGGACTGGACTGGACCTGGACCTGGACTTGGACTGGACTAGACCTGGACCTGGTCTGGACCTGGACTGGACCTGGACTGGACCTGGACCTGTGGACCTGGACCTGGACTGGACTAGACCTGGACCTGGACTGGACTAGACCTGGACCTGGACCTGGACCTGGACCTGGACCTGGACTGGACTAGACCTGGACTGGACCTCGTCTGGACCTGGACTGGACCTGGACTGGACCTGGACTGGACTGGATCTGGACTGGACCTGGACTGGACCTGGACTGGATCTGGACCTGGGGACCTGGACTGGACCTGGTCTGGACCTGGACTGGACCTGGTCTGGACCTGGACCTGGACTGGACCTGGTCTGGACCTGGACTGGATCTGGACTGGACCTGGACTGGACCTGGGGACCTGGACTGGACCTGGACTAGACCTGGACCTGGACCTGGACCTGGACCTGGTCTGGACCTGGACCTGGACCTGGACTGGACCTGGGGACCTGGACTAGACCTGGACTGGACCTGGTCTGGACCTGGACTCGATCTGGCTGACCTGACTGGACTGACCTGGACTGACCTGGTCTGGACCTGACTGATCCTGGACTGACCTGACTGCACCTGACTGACCTGGACTGGACCTGACTGACCTGGGGACCTGAACTGACCTAGACTGGACCTGACCTGACCTGGACCTGGACTGGACCTGGACTGGACCTGGTCTGGACCTGGACTGGACCTGGTTAAGTCCTGGAGGTTTTTCTGCAGATTATTGTTTGACTTTATCAGAGTTTTTGTGTCTCTTCAGAACCAGTAGAACCCACTCAACAAAAAGAACCTGTAGCACAAACGAAGGCAGCAGAACCTTCAGCAGAACCATCAGTAGAACCTTCAGTAGAACCATCAGTAGAACCTTCAGCAGAACCTTCAGCAGAACCATCAGTAGAACCTTCAGTAGAACCATCAGTAGAACCTTCAGTAGAACCATCAGTAGAACCTTCAGTAGAACCATCAGTAGAACCTTCAGTAGAACCATCAGTAGAACCTTCAGCAGAACCATCAGTAGAACCTTCAGTAGAACCATCAGTAGAACCTTCAGCAGAACCATCAGTAGAACCCTCAGTAGAACCATCAGTAGAACCTTCAGTAGAACCATCAGTAGAACCTTCAGTAGAACCATCAGTAGAACCTTCAGTAGAACCATCAGTAGAACCTTCAGTAGAACCATCAGTAGAACCTTCAGCAGAACCATCAGTAGAACCTTCAGTAGAACCATCAGCAGAACCCTCAGTAGAACCTTCAGTAGAACCGTCTGCAGCCTCAGACTCTGAAGGTGAGCTCAGTTAAACCCTAAACCAGACAGAACTCTCTGTTTTTCCCAGATCTGTCTCAAACAGAAGCAGAACCCTGAAAGATCCAGTCCAGTCTGGTCTGGTCCAGTCCGGTACGGTCTGGTCTGGTCCAGTCTGGTCTGGTCCAGTCTGGTCCAGTCTAGTCCGGTCCGGTCCAGTCTGGTCCGGTACGGTCTGGTCTGGTCCGGTCCAGTCTGGTCTGGTCTGGTCCGGTCCAGTCTGGTCCAGTCTGGTCCGGTACGGTCTGGTCTGGTCTGGTCCGGTCCGGTCCAGTCCAGTCTGGTCCAGTCTAGTCTGGTCCGGTCTGGTCCGGTCCAGTCTGGTCCGGTCCAGTCTGGTCCGGTACGGTCTGGTCTGGTCCAGTCCAGTCTGGTCCGGTCTGGTCCGGTCCAGGATTCAGTAAAACCTCAGGAGTTTAATTCTTAAATGACTTTCAGCTTTGACGACTGTTCTTGTCTTTTTTCTGTTTCAGTGACGACAGAGAAGCTCCAGGAGAAAAGAAAAGGTAAAACAGGAAACCAGCTCGAAGTCTTTATTCTTTAAAAACTAAACTGTGTCTTTCTCTGATTCACAGAAAAGAAGAAGAAACCAAAGCTGTTCAATAAATTCGACAAAACGATAAAAGCAGAGATCGACGCTGCAGAAAAACTGCGCAAAAAGGTGAATGGGATCAACTGGTTTTATTTAAAGGATGAAAGCTGGATTTATGTGGATCGTGGTGAGTCTGGTTTTCAGCTGATGTTGTGGTTTGTTTGTGTCTCAGGGAAAAGTGGAGGAGGCTCTGAAGGCCTTCGAGGATCTGGTCCAGCGTTTCCCTCAGAGTCCTCGAGCTCGCTTCGGAAAAGCTCAGGTAACGCCTCTTCATTCAGAGTTTAAAGGAGACCTGGTTCTAAAGGGTTTGAATAAAGCCAGATATAAATCATTTGATTCATAGAGACTCAACGTCGTAACGTAACAACGTAACATGGATCTGAACTGGTTTTAGACGGATCTGAACTGGTTTTAGACGGATCTGAACTGGTTTTAGACAGATTAACTGTGGTTAAACCCTGGTTATACCCTGGTTAAACCCTGTTAAACCCTGGTTATACCCGGTTAAACCCTGTTAAACCCTGGTTATACCCGGTTAAACCCTGTTAAACCCTGGTTAAATCCTGGTTAAACCCTGGTTAAATCCTGGTTAAACCCTGGTTATACCCGGTTAAACCCTGGTTATACCCTGTTAAACCCTGTTAAACCCTGGTTAAATCCTGGTTAAACCCTGGTTAAACTCTGTTAAACCCTGTTAAACCCTGGTTAAATCCTGGTTAAACCCTGGTTAAACTCTGTTAAACCCTGTTAAACCCTGTTAAACCCTGTTAAACCCTGGTTAAACCCTGGTTATACCCTGTTATACCCTGTAAAACCCTGTTAAACTTTGTTAAACCCTGGTTATACCCTGGTTAAACTCTGTTAAACCCTGTTAAATCCTGTTAAACTTTGTTAAATCCTGGTTAAACCCTGGTTAAACCCTGTTAAACCCTGTTAAACTTTGTTAAATCCTGGTTAAACCCTGGTTAAACTCTGTTAAACCCTGTTAAATCCTGTTAAACCCTGTTAAACCCTGTTAAATCCTGTTATACCCTGTAAAACCCTGTTAAACCCTGTTAAACTTTGTTAAACCCTGGTTAAACCCTGGTTAAACCCTGTTAAACCCTGTTAAATCCTGTTATACCCTGTTAAACCCTGTTAAATCCTGTTAAACCCTGGTTAAACCCTGGTTAAACCCTGGTTAAACCCTGTTAAATCCTGTTAAACCCTGTTAAACCCTGGTTAAACCCTGTTAAACCCCGGTTAAACCCTGTTAAACTCTGGTTAAACCCTGTTAAATCCTGTTAAACCCTGTTAAACCCCGGTTAAACCCTGTTAAACCCCGGTTAAACCCTGTTAAACCCTGTTAAACCCTGGTTAAACCCTGGTTAAACCCTGTTAAACCCTGGTTAAACCCTGTTAAACCCTGTTAAACTTTGTTAAACCCTGGTTATACCCTGTTAAACCCCGGTTAAACCCTGTTAAACCCTGTTGAACCCTGTTAAACCCTGTTAAACCCTGTTATACCCGGTTAAACCCTGTAAAACCCTGTAAAACCCTGTTAAACCCTGTTAAACCCTGGTTAAACCCTGGTTAAACCCTGGTTAAACCCTGTTAAATCCTGGTTAAACCCCGGTTAAACCCTGGTTATACCCTGTTAAACCCTGTTAAACCCTGGTTCCAGGCGGAGGACGATGTTGCAGAGAAGCGTCGCAGTAACGAGATGCTGCAGAGAGCCATAAACTCGTACAGAGAGGCCTCGGAGCTGCCGGACGCTCCCTCAGATCTGCTCAAAGCTGCTCTGAAGAGACGAGCCGAGAGGCAGCAGTTCCTCGGTAAAAAACAGAGAGAAACGGGACAGAACCAGACAAAACCTGGGCAGAACTGACTAAAACCTGTTCCTCTTTGTTTCAGGTCGGACCCGTGGCTCGTTGGCGACTCTGGAGCATCTGGTTCAGATTTTCCCGGAGGATGTTTCTCTGAAGAACGACCTAGGAGTAGCTCACCTTTTATTAGGAGACAACAAGGGAGCCAAGAGGGTCTACGAACAGGTAACATGGGTTTGAACAGGTTTTAGTTGGATTGGAACAGGTTTTAGATGGATTTGAACAGGTTTTCTTTGGTCTCTCCAGGTTTTGGCTGTTGCTCCTGACGATGGTTTTGCCAAAGTTCACTACGGCTTCATCTTAAAATCTGAAAACAAGATCGCAGAGAGTGTTCCGTATCTGAGGGTAAGACCAGGACTAGACCGGGTCTGAACCGGGTCTGAACGGGGTCTGAACCGGGTCTGAACCAGGTCTGGTCTTGTTTCAGGAGGGTCTGGAGTCTGGAGAACCGGGGACAGACGATGGCAGGTTCTATTTTCATTTGGGAGATGCTCTGCAGAGAGTTGGAGACAAAGACGTGAGCAAAACCAGTTTAAATCAGGATCATTTCATTTTTGGGGGATTTTTTTAAATGTGACCTACACTTTTTACTAAAAGAGCTCTATTTAAGGGACATATTATTTCATATTTGTACTTCTGTAGGAGGCGTATGAGTGGTACGAGCGTGGCCACCAGAGGGGGCACTTCTCCTCCGTTTGGCAGAGGTCTTTGTACAACGTGGACGGTCTGAAGGCTCAGCCCTGGTGGACGCCCAGAGAGACCGGCTACACCGACCTGGTCAAGGTTCGCTGAGGGTTTTTAATTTAAAAGGTTCTCTTATTTAAAAAAAAATCACATTTTAAGGCTTCATTTACACCTTTTTGACTTTATAATGGGTTGCTATGGGAGTTGCTAGGGAGAGGCTCATGCTGGATTTGCCTTCTTCAAAACAAACTGCGCTTTCAGCCACTTTTTTCTCACTGATTTGATAAATTAAATATAAAAATGCTCACAAATTTGTCCTCTTTCAGAAAAATTAACAGAATTTAAATGAACAGCTCTAAAGTGTCAGAGTTCCACCCCAGATTCCCATAGACTCCAATATTAAAGTCATCTGTCAAGTTTTTGACGCAGAACACTTCTTGTTTTTGAATCATCATTCGTCACTTATCTTTGATTTAATCAACATTAATATAATATAATCTAATGTCCACGCGTTCAGCAGAGTCTCTCACTCTCGATCTGATGAATCGTTTGTTTGAGGTCTTCACTTGAAGTAAAGTGAGAGAGAGAGTCTCCATGGCAACCAGCCTGATGATGTCACACGGTTTTAGCTTTTATTAAAAACCTCTAATAACTGTAATAACGACAAATTAAAGTTTTAAAGTATTTCTGTTCATCCAAGCCTTTCTTACATTCTTTTTACATTAATAAGTTTGGATTTTTGGTCCAGACTCTGGAGAGAAACTGGAAGATGATCCGAGACGAGGCTCTGTCTGTGATGGACGCTAAATCTGGACTGTTTCAGCCCGAAGAGGAAAACCTGCGAGAGACCGGAGAGTGGGGCCAGTACACGCTCTGGCAGCAAGGTACTGGACTGGACCGGGTCTGGACCTGGACCGGACCGGGTCTGGACCTGTACTTGACCTGGTCTGGACCTGGACCTGGACCTGGACTGGACCTGGACTGGACCTGGTCTGGACCTGGTCTGGACTGGACCGGGTCTTACGTGTGTGTTTTTCAGGGAGGAAGGTGGGGAGTGTGTGTCAGAACGTTCCAAAGACCTGTGCTTTAATGGAGAGGTTTCCTGAGGCCACCGGCTGCAAACGAGGACAGGTAACACTGAGTAACACTGAGTAACACTGAGTAACACTGAGTAACTCTGAGTAACACTGAGTAACACTGAGTAACACTGAGTAACTCTGAGTAACACTGAGTAACTCTGAGTAACACTGAGTAACACTGAGTAACTCTGAGTAACTCTGAGTAACACTGAGTAACACTGAGTGACTCTGAGTAACACTGAGTGACTCTGAGTAACGCTGAGTAACACTGAGTGACTCTGAGTAACACTGAGTGACTCTGAGTAACGCTGAGTAACACTGAGTGACTCTGAGTAACGCTGAGTGACTCTGAGTAACGCTGAGTAACACTGAGTGACACTGAGTGACACTGAGTAACTCTGAGTAACACTGAGTGACTCTGAGTAACTCTGAGTAACACTAAGTGACTCTGAGTAACACTGAGTGACTCTGAGTAACACTGAGTGACTCTGAGTAACACTGAGTGACTCTGAGTGACACTAAGTGACTCTGAGTAACACTGAGTGACTCTGAGTAACACTGAGTGACTCTGAGTAACACTGAGTAACTCTGAGTAACTCTGAGTAACTCTGAGTAACTCTGCGTGACTCTGAGTAACTCTGAGTATGGTGTGGTTTCAGATTAAGTTCTCGGTGATGCAGCCTGGGACTCACGTCTGGCCTCACACTGGACCCACCAACTGTCGCCTGAGGATTCACCTGGGACTCGTCGTACCTGAGACCGGCTGCAAGATCCGCTGCACCGACAGTGTCCGGTAACGCTCTGACATCACTACGTAACAATACACAGGGTTTAGAGGGACCTGAACAGGTTTTAGTTGGATTTTCTTCACCTCTTTCTTGTTGTTTTTCAGGGAGTGGGAGGAGGGGAAGGTGCTGATCTTCGACGACTCGTTCGAACACGAGGTTTGGCAGGACGCCGACAGTTTCAGACTCATTTTTATCGTCGACGTGTGGCACCCGCAGCTGAGTCCGTCTCAGAGACAGACCCTGAGTCCCATCTGAACCCAAAACCTCACAAAAACCAGACCAAATCCTCCCAGAACCACAGACTGTCCTTCAGCGGCGCGTCTCTGAACCAGACACACACCTGCAGTACCACAGCTGTCCACCAGAGGGACACTGACGCACATTCACAAAACTCAACAAGTCCAAGTCCTGGTCCTGGTCTTAGAGTCTTTCTCCGGTTTTCTAGACGTCCATCCGTATTTTTCATTTTAAAAAGAAAATGCCAAAAGTGAAAGACTTTTTTGGTAAAATTTGTGAATCCGTCTAGTTTTTTCACACAGTAATAGTTCTTTTCAAACTCTCGTCAGATTCACGTGAACGCAGCCTGACTTTGTTCGTTTGTTATTCTACTGGTTTTTCTGATGAACTGAAGGATGTTTGTAAAAAATGAATGAAGTTTGACTGTTTTTGTGGGGTTTGTTTTTTTGTAAATAACTACTGACTTGAACACTTCACGAGAAGGTACAAAACAAAACTGGGCACATTTTTGTTTTCATTATTCAAGCTTTGGATGAAAAGGCTTTTTGGGCCAAATTTGTGAAGCTTAAACAGGATTAATGTACATTTATTGGAGCAGAACCGGGTTTACTTTAGCAAATTCTTGTTTAATGTGAAATTAAAAGACAGTTTTCTTCATATTTGATGTGATTTTAAACCCAGCAGCTTTTGTCGTTTAACATTTACAAGTTTAATTTTAGAAAACTCTAGAAAATACATCTGCAAGAATCTGAAGAGAAATCAAAGCTAAAAACTCAGATGAAAACGACATTAAATTTGGACCAAACCGGTTTTATTCATTTTTAAATATTAATTATTCTTTGTTTAACCTCAACGTCAAAGTAATTTAAAACACATTTCTGCCTTTATTCATGTTTCAGAAACAAATAATTGTTTTTTCTGCCTGTTTTTGTTGTAAATGTCATGTTTCTGGTTCAGAGCCACCATCTTTACTTTTGCACAAAGTCTCTCTATGTTTAAGAACTTTATATTTGTAATAAAAATAATAATCCGACAGAAAATTTCTGGGTTTTTCTGTTTTTCAGATTTTACCTGATTTTAACCGTTTTTAGTTGGTTTCGAACCAGTTTTGCTTGGATTCAAATAGGCTTTAGATTTTATTGTATTTTATTAAAGTCACAGAGAAACAGAATATTTGGTGAAAACGTTTATTTTCTACATTCGATAAAGAAACAGCCCTGGTTTAAATAAATCACTTTAAATCCACAGTCACAGAGTTAGACACCATTTCCCATCATGCACTGGGAGTTTGTAGTCTGTGGCTATTAAGAACAGCCTTCAGCCAATCAGAGTAAAGGTGGAGCCTGTTGCCGGGCAGATTTCAGGTTCGCAGTTGAATTCTGAATAAATATTAAGTGTGATTGGTTTTAAATTTGGCACAAGTTGAAAATTTAAACTTCAGCTTTAATCTAAAAAAATGTGTCTTATTCCAGTCCTGTGCGTTAACTCTGCGACTGTGGATCTTATTCAGGACAAACTCTGCCTCAGCGTCGTGTTTTTACAGTGTAATACTTTCACAATAAATACAATCTTATCAATAAATAAATAAAAGACAATCCTCTGGAGTCAAAGCTAAAGTTTGGCATCATTCACTCGAAAAGTTTAATACTGAGACGAAAACTGTGAACCGTTCTGCTCCGACAGACGTCACTTTGGAAGAAAACCGACCTGTTTCTGAGTTTTACAAAGAAAAGGTTTTGTTTTTGAGACATTTATTTGAAGGAAAGGCTGGAGCCAATCAGATTAAAGGGTGAGTCTGTTGCCGGGCAGATTTCAGGTTCACAGTCGATTCACATTATTATTTTACACAAACGTCGTGTGGTTCATTCACAGCTTTAACAGAAAAGACGTGACTCAAAAAACAGACAAAACGCTTCAGAAGAAAAGGTCTGAGGAAGGAAACGGTGAAGGGTTGGAGGAAATTTGAAAAAACTTGAAAACACTTGAGAAGAAATGCCTCTTTAAAAGGTTGTGATGTGATAAATAAATTAAGACTTGCTTCTAAACTTTGGAATAAATAAAAACAGTTTGAACTGGTTGAAAAGTGAAAAAACAGTCGATGGAGAATGTTGTTGAAGCTTGATTTGTCTGAGCTTTGAGGAGTTTTTGGTGAAGAGTGAAGTGTGAGGAGGATTAAAGACTCAGATGAGTGTTTGTGAAGGAGTTCAGTCCAGAGCGAGCAGAGGAGTACTGGTCTCTCGTTCGGCTGATCTCAGAGTTCCTGGCTCCACCGCCGACTGAGACCTGAAAACATCACAAACATATTGAAGAATAAATGAGAACACAGATTCATATTCTGTTCAGACTGAAGTAAAAACCCCAGGCCCGGTACAGACCCGGTCCAGACCCGGTCCAGGCCCGGTACAGACCCGGTACAGACCCGGTCCAGGCCCGGTCCAGGCCCGGTCCAGGCCCGGTCCAGGCCCGGTCCAGGGCCGTCCAGACCCACCTGTTGATGACGTGCAGGGCGTCGTAGGTCAGCGTGTACTCGGACTCGTCGCTGAAGTCCGGTCCCAGCAGCGTCCGAGCCCACAGACCCACATCGTACGGCGGCAGAGACCCTCCAAACTCTGACGGTAAACACTCGACTCCAATCAACTGCTGCAGGGACGTCAGGTTATTACCATGAAGGTAGATCTGTGAGGAGAGGAGACGAGGAGACAGGAGAGAGGAGACGAGGAGGGAGGAGAGGAGACAAGGAGACAGGAGAGAGGAGAGAGGAGAGGAGACGAGGAGAGGAGAGGAGGAAGCAGCATGAAACACCACAAAGAAATAAAAAGACCTCTGTTTCATTTACTCTAGAGGACAGAGGACAGAGGACAGAGGACAGAGGGGGTTCTGACCCGTTTCCTGGTCTTGTCTTTGAGGAAGGGTTTGATGATGGTGAACATGGCCTGGATGTACCACGGTTGGTTCACGAAGTGGATCCCTCCGAACCGGGCCGGAAAACTGTCCTGGAACAGAACGGGACAGAACGTTACTCCGACAACAATCAAACAGACACAAAAATAGGATTTTTCTGTAAATGTCCCAGATCTTGTCCCTGATTGGTCTTATTTAGTTTGTTCCATAGACTTTTAATATTATTATTATTATTATATATATATTAATATTCCGGTAAAAGCCTCTTTTTGTTCCTTTCAGTTCTTACAAAACCTCTGCACAATCCTTTTCTTCTACCATCGCAAACTTCTCCAAATTTCCACTCTTTTTCATCATTTTCTCACCATTCAAGTATTAAACTCAGACATTTCAGGTATTCCCACCTTTTACTTTTGGACATTTTCTGTTTTATAATGGGTTGCTATGGTTGCTAAGGGCAGTGACCTCACACCTCTTTCGTGCTCATTCTGTCAAAATAACTTTCCTCAAATACAAATTATTTATTAGAAAGACAAAAATCTAGCTTCATTTCACAAAACAAAAGCTTCTGTGACTGCAAAGATTCTAGTTTGAGGACGTTGGGGTCAGTCTTTCATCAGTTTTTCTTTATTTTTATCAGTATTTTACCTGAAGCCCTTCTATGGCCAGTTTGAGGACGTTGGGCGTCAGTTTCGAGGCCTGTTTGAAGGAGAAGTTGCTCCAGTCGATGATGAGGATGAAGCCGTGGATCTGCAGCTCGGGGTTTTCTATCAACACCTCCAGAGACAGAAGGATGGCCCTCAGGATGTCGATGAACGAGTGTCTGAGGAAACCAGGAAGTGAGCGTTAATCGATAGTTTAACGAGGTGAGACCGACCCAGACTCGACTCGTTAAACTCATCAGGACTTAACGAGCCAACGGTAAACGAGTGAAGGAGCAGACTGAAAGAACTCCTGCAACTTTTTTATTTATATTTTATCTCACCTTTTTGTTTTCAGTTTAGTTCAGTTTTACATTTTTTATTTTTGAACATTTTTAACTTTATAAGAGGTTGCTATGGTTGCTATGGTTGCTATGGAGAGAAGACCTTGGTATCTTTGGATCTTTTTTTGATTCAAAGTCTATGAACCTGGCTCAGTCCTGGTCTGGTCCTGGTCTGGTCCTGGTCTGGACCCGGTCTGGTCCTGGTCTGGTCCTGGTCTGGACCTGTTCTGGTCCTGGTCTGGACCCGTTCTGGTCCCGGTCTGGTCCTGGTCTGGTCC
>CM072167.1:19396764-19436245 GCA_036850595.1 Rhyacichthys aspro | reverse complement strand
AAGGGATGTTTGAGGCTGAAGGAGGAGGATGCGATTGTTTCCAGAAAAAGCGTTAGCCGTTAGCAACAACTGCACTTCCGGTTAGCACCAACAGAATAAAACTGCACAAATATCAGGATTAAATGATTCAGAGATCAACCTTTTGACATATTTTTGAAATATTTTTGCTCAAAACAACACTGAACGGTAGATGTAAAATGTTTTAATGTTACAGGCTGCGGTAGGATTTGAATCAACAGCAGTTTGACCAAGAAACATAGATATAATCATAAAATACAAAATGGTGAATGGAATTTATTTGAGACGTTTCTGCAAAATGTGTGCAACAATTACTTTTCTATTGATTCCTCAGATTTAAAACTAACATTTCTACATTTGTTTAAATCACAAAGGTTTTATATTAAAGAATATAAGTTGTGCATTTGTAAAAACACATTGTGGTATTTTGTAAATCTTTATTTAATTTGGTAATGTCTTTGAAACTGCTATTTTTGGTTTACGTTTGAGATTTATTGGGCCTAATTTAGTCCTGTTTCAGTCCAAGTTTAGATCTGCTTTCGGTCTGGTTTAGTGTTGAGAAAATAATTATGAAAAACGGTGTCCTTCATTATTTTTAGTCTACTGCTTTTATACAAGTGGAATAGTAGTTTTATTAGGCAATTAAAACATGATGAAAAGTTATAACAACGCTTTGTTGAAGTGTCATGAGAAATATTTAACAAGCGTTGTCCTGGATTTCTGTCTTTTATTCTGAAGCCACTGTTTCCTGTTTCTCATCTGTAAATATTCCAGACTTGACTAACGCCACAGGCAGCAGCTGGTCCTCGTCCTCTCCTCCTCCTCCTGGTCCTGGTCCTGGTCCTGGTTTAGTCTGGTCTTGGTCCTGGACTCTGAGGAACAGATTGGATGCTGCACGAGCACGCGCACCGGACACATTCTGTATTAAAACATATAATTACATTAACAAATAAATTATTATTAAATCTTTTCTTATTACATAGATGGTTGATATTAACAATTATAATAACTCATTCAATTTAATTAGACTAATTAAATTATCTACAGTTTTGGCATTGCTGTATTTTGATTACCCCAAAAAAATAACACTTCAATTACAAAACCTTGAAACGTCATTTTTATTTTTGAGGAATAGTTAATATTTGATTTCTTAATGATCACATTCACTTTAAATAATTTTTCTATTAAATATTTAAAATCCAATCCTTTCGGTGCCTTTCCTTTGTTTTTAGCTTGTCGGGCTCGTATTGTGAAGGCGTACGTGCGTGATGACGTATTTCCTGTTGTGCAAAGGTTCAACGCTGCTCAAGCCTCAACGAAAAGGCGTTTCTACCTCTTTTTAATTAACTCTTTAAATTTAATTCCAAAACCTTTTACCTCGCATTTGTAAATCATCTCTTTAAATCAACCGACGTCTGTGCTGACGTTTCCTGGGCGTGTCACATTGTCGTTTTTGTTTTTAAAGTCTCATTTCTGTCGCTGAATCTGCCTTCGACACACGCTAACGTTAGCTCCGCTGCTAGCCACCATTCTGTCTTCAATAAACGCACAAAAAAAAGCGAATAAAAACATGGATCGAACTGCAGTCACCGCTCCCAAGGTAAGTCTAAACTCTCTTTCATTTCCACCATTATTTTGTTTGTATTTAAGCGAGAAATCGAGAGAAAAAAAAAAAAGAAATCGTAGAAGTTAGCATTAGCATCTGTTAGCTCTGGCTCAATATGGCTTCAACACTGCTTCTATAAATACAGCTGTCAAAAACCTAATTTAGTCAATGACTCATTAGTTTTTCGACCCATAATGAATCTCAACATTTCATTTTAGCCTTACGTTTGTCTGAAACAATGTTAATATTAAGTACAAGCTTTATTCTAAGATTTAAAACGTAAATCAGTTAATTTCCTAGAGATTTCTCCTTGTTTTTTCAGATTTAAAACTTGAGTTTTACCAAGTCACACGGTTTACATTATAGAACAGTAGTGTTAGTTTTGAACAAACACAATGTGGCGTTTTCTAAATCTTTACTTTGTTTGGTAAAGCCTTTTAAAGTGACGTTTCTTTCTGTAGTTTGACACTTCCCGTGTTTTAACAAGCTTTAACTTTTAATTAAGTTATTTTTAATATTCAATGGTAATTGGTTTGATACTTATAAAACGCAACCTATTAGTCGAGGAAGTTGTATAAAACGTGTTCAAATTAAGTTTAAAGCAGATTTATTAATCTTAATAACTTGAGGGGCGTGGTCCTGGAAACGTCAGAGAAATGGGCGATGTTTTAGTGAGACTTGTCTGGACTTGTCTCAGGTTCAATAAAAATATATCACAGCTAATTATGTTTAGGATAAAGACTGAACAATAAAAACTAAGTTTGATTCATTGAACACGTCAGAATCATAGACTAGAGTGGTTATTTCAGTGTTGAACCTGTTCGTGTGGTGTTTTAACTTTGGATAGATGTGATGTATTAAGGCTTTACATTTTTTGTGAGTGTCTAGAAGGGTTTCTGTCTGTGGTTAAAAGCAAATCTATGTATTTTTACTCACACTGAATGATATTTTTACTGTTTTACTCAGTAATTTCAGTCCTTTAGAGTCACTCAGACACAACAGATTCACTTGTATTCATTAAACTCTGCTGATGTATGGTGTTCTGAATGACTCCTGTGTCCAGTTGTGTTCATTTGAGTTTATTGATCCTGTGTAGAGCCCTTGGGGGTCCGTGCCCGCGGCCCCTGCTCCCTGTTCTCTCTCTGATGTGATGAGTGAACAACTGGCCAAACAGTTGGACGAGGAGAACAGCGTCTACAGCGTCTCCACCGAGTAAGACCTGGGTTTAAAGTCACTGATTGAGTCTCTACAAAGCCAGGCTGACAGCTCTGAGTCCATTTTGTTGTTTTCCTCTCAGCCCTGTGGTAGAGCTCCCCCTGGAGGACGCCCCCGACACCACCTCTGACCTGATGCTGGCTCAGATGCTCCAGATGCAGTTCGACCGAGAGTTCGACGACCAGCTGCGACGAGAGGAGAAGAAGTTCAACGGAGACAGTAAAGGTGATTATTCTGTTCTGTGTGGATCAGAACTGATCATGTCACCTTCAGCTGAACTCTGACCCCTGTTCTCTCCATTCAGTGTCCATCTCCTTTGAAAACTACCGCATGGTTCATCCGTACGAGGACAGCGACAGCTCTGAGGACGAGGTGGACTGGCAGGACACCAGGCACGACCCGTACAGAGCAGGTACAGACCCTCAGAGCAGGTACAGACCCTCACAGAGCAGATACAGACCCTCTCAGAGCAGGTACAGACCCTCTCAGAACAGGTATAGACCCTCAGAGCAGGTACAGACCCTCACAGAGCAGGTATAGACCCTCACAGAGCAGGTACAGACCCTCAGAGAGCAGGTATAGACCCTCACAGAGCAGGTACAGACCCTCACAGAGCAGGTATAGACCCTCTCAGAGCAGGTACAGACCCTCAGAGCAGGTACAGACCCTCACAGAGCAGGTACAGACCCTCACAGAGCAGGTATAGACCCTCAGAGCAGGTACAGACCCTCACAGAGCAGGTACAGACCCTCACAGAGCAGGTACACCCCCTCAGAGCAGGTACAGACCCTCAGAGAGCAGGTACAGACCCTCTCAGAGCAGGTACAGACCCTCAGAGAGCAGGTACAGACCCTCTCAGAGCAGGTACAGACCCTCAGAGAGCAGGTATAGACCCTCAGAGCAGGTACAGACCCTCAGAGCAGGTACAGACCCTCACAGAGCAGGTACAGACCCTCTCAGAGCAGGTACAGACCCTCACAGAGCAGATACAGACCCTCAGAGCAGATACAGACCCTCAGAGCAGATACAGACCCTCAGAGCAGGTACAAAGTGTTGCTTCTAGAAATAAAGCTGTCTAAAACCTAAAGTAGTCAGTGACTCTGGGGAAACTCATAAAGACGTCTGGTTTTTAATGAAAGTTGTTTTAAAGGTGATTGTTTTGAATTTGTGTGTGTTTCAGAAAAGCCTCAGACGACTCCGAGGAAAGGCTTTGTGGGAAAAGGTAAAAACATCACAACGAAACATGACGAGGTCACCTGTGGACGCAAGAACACGGCTCGGATGGAAAACGTGAGGAATATCATTAATACAATACACTTTGTACAGATTCACCTGTAATAACACTTTGTTGGACTGCTAACATCTGTGTTTGTGTGATTTTGTTAATGTGGTTGAATCTATCAGGTTTTACTTTGATATGAGTAGGATTTATTGGTCTGTGTAATACTTGTCTTTTTCCGGCTGTGTCTCAGTTTGCTCCAGAGGTGCAGGTCGGGGACGGTCTGGGGATGGACCTGAAACTGTCCAATCAGGTGTTTAACTCTCTGAAGCAGCACTGTTACAGTGAACAGCGACGCAGCGCCCGCCTCCACGAGAAGAAGGAGCACTCCACCGCTGTAGGTCCCACGTAATCCTCCTGAAACTCGCTCCAATAATCCTGGCTCTGATCCCTTCTGGTCACTGTTTCTTCAGGAACAAGCGGTGGACCCTCGCACTCGGCTGCTCATGTACAAAATGGTGAACTCTGGAGTCCTGGAGAACATTAACGGCTGCATCAGCACCGGCAAAGAGTCTGTGGTGTTCCACGCCGACGGAGGCAGGTGGGTGGAGCCTAGAGCTGACGGCCAATCAGATTTAACTCTATAAACAGTATCGGAGGGTATATTTGCAACTGTACTGTTTTTATTTTGGGTTGTAGGTCATTTCTAAATGTTTAATCTGACCGTGAGCGTCTTGTCTCTGTACGTTTCAGTCTGGAGGACGAGCCTGTTCCTTCTGAGGTCGTCCTGAAAGTCTTTAAAACCACTCTCAACGAGTTCAAGAACAGAGACCGTTACATTAAAGACGACTACCGCTTCAAGGACCGCTTCAGCAAACTCAACCCCAGGAAGATCATCAGACTGTGGGCCGAGAAGGAGATGCACAACCTCTCCAGGTAAAAAAACAGGATTAACATCTGTTTACTGGCTTAAAATCCAACTAAAACCACTTCAAGTCCGATTAAAACCACTGAAAATCCAACCAAATTCTGAGTAAAAGCACTTAACATCAGTTAAAGTGAGACTAAAGTGTGTTAACATCACTTAAACTGAACTTGTGTTGTTTTGTTTAGGATGAAGAAGGCGGAGATCCCGTGTCCTGAGGTGGTGCTGCTGAAGAAACACATCCTGGTGATGTCGTTTATCGGCTCGGACCACGTCCCCGCTCCCAAACTGAAGGACGCCATGTTGAACGAGGACGAGCTGAAGACGGCGTATCACCAAGTCCTTCACGTACGACCGAGTCTGGGTTCAACTCTGATTCTCTGAGTGTTTTATTGTGAAAGAGCCCTTTTTCCTGTGTTCTGCAGATGATGAAGGCGCTGTACGGACAGTGTAACCTGGTCCACGCTGATCTCAGTGAATACAACATGCTCTGGCACCAGGGGAAGGTAAATACAGAACTAGTCCGGGTAAAAGGAGACAATAGGCCTCTACACTGGACCCTAGTCAGATTTGGACAAAATACACTAAAATGACTTCTGTTTCAGAGACGGCTCGACTTTAAAACACACCTTTATTTCTGCAGTAACCTTGTTGCTCTTAAAGCGGTGCTGAACGGGTCTGTATTTGTATGGTTTGGTTCTCCTTATGTTACGTTATAAAAAGAAACCTCTGAAGCGTGTCACATTTAACTCCAGGCGTCCCTCCAACAGAAACGTACACATAATACTCACCTTTTACAAGACTACACATTGATCTGTCCCAAAGGCTGCTGGGTTTGATGGTTGTGAGTTGTTGTGAGTTGTTGTGAGTTGTTGTGTGTCTCAGGTTTGGTTGATCGATGTGAGTCAGTCTGTGGAGCCCACTCATCCTCACGGACTGGAGTTCCTCTTCAGAGACTGTCGGAACGTCTCCACGGTAAAACCTGGACCAGGTTATTGTGTTCTTCTGACGTAAATAAAAACGCACACATCAATGGCACATATGTGTTTGCAGTTCTTCCGTCGCAGAGGCGTGTCCGAGGCTCTGAGCGAGTTCCACCTGTTTAACTGTGTCTCTGGGCTGGACGTCCCGGTGGGAGCCGAGGACGAGGCCGACTTCATGGCTCAGGTAAAGCTCACCTGGAGGAAGCCTTTCAGAAACGCGCTCTTTTATCCAGTATCTGAACATCCTCCGAGGTCACGTGATCCAAATGTGTCTGTTCAGATCGTGGCTCTGGAGAAAAGAAACGAGGACCACGTCCAGAAACGAGGGAAGAAGACGTTTCCCGTTTCCTGCGAAGACGACCCTCCGTTAAAACCCGACTCCGACGATTAACCTCCGAGCGACGCCAGAACCGACGATCTGCTGCCGTTTCTTAAAGCGCAGAGGAAGACCGCGCTGCTTCCTCTTCGTCACTGACTCTGTGACCAATCGGAGCCGGGGAACAGGTCACATGACTCCGCTCCACCGTCTCCTGAGCTTTTAAAGGTTTTTGTGGAGAAAGAGAACGTCTGAAATCGATCCAAATGTTGTTTTTTCATTAAACTCTTATATTGATTTAAGGCTCTACAGATACTTTTTAAAATAAATACTCTTATCTTTGAAATGATGGGTAAATTATGAGATTAACAGATGGTTTTACTCTGAATAAACCACAGAATGTCATGAGTTTGTTTGGACGGAGCCTCTGTGATGCACTGGAGACATGTATGAAGTCTACATTCAAATAAAAACTCTCATGAAGGCCTTTGGTTTGGTTAAATTCTGATTTTCATTAATATCAGCCACAAAAACCATTAGTTCAAGACAGACTGGGGTTTGTTATTGTGTGGTTTCATTACAGACTGGTTTCATTTTAACTAAGGGTACGTTAGTTTACACTTGAATTGTAAATGAATTGGATTTTAATGAAACTTCAGTCTATCCTGAAGTATGTGAAAATGTGTTATTTGTTTTCTTATGGTTTTTCTTGCTGGGGTCTGATATAATCCTAGTCAAACAGTAATATAGTGAACATATTCTGTAAGTTTGGTTTCTGAGTTTAGTGAGTTTATTTTTCTTTCATTCTGTTCATTGAATTGTTTATTATTAATTATAACTACCACTCAATGAGCAGGAACTTTGAAGTGTAATGACTGTAGTTCTCAGTTTGGCCGCTAGAGGGAGTACTAACCCTTTAAAAGAACAGAGCCACTGTTTCCTGCAGTTTTAACCAACTCAAATATTTAAGGAACAATACATTTAGACCTGGTTTAGTCCTGGTTTAGACCTGGTTTAGTCCTGGTTTAGTCCTGGTTCAGACCTGGTTTAGTCCTGGTTTAGACCTGGTTCAGACCTGGTTCAGACCTGGGTTAGTCCTTCCAGTCTGCGATCCCTTTTAGATCTAATGTCAGGTCGCTGTCTCTTTAAGGTGATGATGTCATTAGCCCCGCCCGACACAACGCACGCGCCACAGGTGAGTCCCGCAGGTGAGGCGTTGTCATGGCAACAGCCTTCAGCATCATCATCACAAACCGGTTCAACCAGGATCAGACTCACATTCCTCAAGAAACAGACGAAGGATCTGAATGAAATTAAACAAGAGTGAGTCTAAACCAGGTCTAAACCAGGACTAAACCAGGTCTAAACATGAACTAAACCAGGTCTAAACATGAACTAAACCAGGTCTAAACCAGGTCTAAACCAGGACTAAACCAGGACTAAACCAGGTCTAAACCAGGACTAAACCAGGACTAAACCAGGTCTAAACCAGGACTAAACCAGGACTAAACCAGGACTAAACCAGGACTAAACCAGGTCTAAACCAGGTCTAAACCAGGACTAAACCAGGTCTAAACCAGGACTAAACCAGGACTAAACCAGGTCTAAACCAGGTCTAAACCAGGACTAAACCAGGACTAAACCAGGACTAAACCAGGTCTAAACCAGGACTAAACCAGGACTAAACCAGGTCTAAACCAGGTCTAAACCAGGACTAAACCAGGACTAAACCAGGTCTAAACCAGGACTAAACCAGGACTAAACCAGGACTAAACCAGGTCTAAACCAGGACTAAACCAGGACTAAACCAGGTCTAAACCAGGACTAAACCAGGACTAAACCAGGTCTAAACCAGGTCTAAACCAGGACTAAACCAGGACTAAACCAGGACTAAACCAGGTCTAAACCAGGACTAAACCAGGACTAAACCAGGTCTAAACCAGGTCTGAACCAGGACTAAACCAGGACTAAACCAGGTCTAAACCAGGTCTAAACCAGGACTAAACCAGGTCTAAACCAGGACTAAACCAGGTCTAAACCAGGTCTAAACCAGGACTAAACCGGGTCTAAACCGGGTCTGAACCAGGACTAAACCAGGACTAAACCAGGACTAAACCAGGTCTAAACCAGGACTAAACCAGGACTAAACCAGGTCTAAACCGGGTCTGAACCAGGACTAAACCAGGTCTAAACCAGGACTAAACCAGGTCTAAACCAGGACTAAACCAGGTCTAAACCAGGACTAAACCAGGACTAAACCAGGTCTAAACCAGGTCTAAACCAGGACTAAACCAGGTCTAAACCAGGACTAAACCAGGTCTAAACCAGGTCTAAACCAGGACTAAACCAGGACTAAACCAGGACTAAACCGGATCTAAACCAGGTCTAAACCAGGACTAAACCAGGACTAAACCAGGATAAAGTCACTGATGCTGCTCAGTGTGACTCAGACTCCATTTCCCATGATGCCTCGCTGCAGGAGGAGAGGGGGGGGGGTATTTCCATGGCAACGGATGATTTGTGACCAACAGTTGTTCGCCTGAGGCCTCAGCTCCGCACACCAGACTTTAGACATGGTTTAGTCCTGGTTTAGTCCTGGTTTAGTCCTGGTTTAGTCCTGGTTTAGACCTGGTTTAGTCCTGGTTTAGACCTGGTTTAGTCCTGGTTTAGACCTGGTTTAGACCTGGTTCAGACCTGGTTTAGTCCTGGTTTAGACCTGGTTCAGACCTGGTTTAGTCCTGGTTCAGACCTGGTTCAGACCTGGTTTAGACCTGGTTCAGACCTGGTTTATTCCTGGTTTAGTCCTGGTTTAGACTTGGTTCAGACTTGGTTTAGAACTGGTTTAGTCCTGGTTCAGACCCGGTTTAGACCTGGTTTAGACCTGGTTTAGACCCGGTTTAGCCCTGGTTTAGACCTGGTTCAGACCTGGTTTAGACCTGGTTCAGACCCGGTTTAGCCCTGGTTTAGACCTGGTTAAGTCCAGTTCTGGACCTGAATCTGACGGTTCAGAGAGAATCAGGGAAACAGTCTCTTCTCTTTTTTAAAACTAAAGTTTAAATCTTTAGTCGTGAGATAAGCCTCAGAAACATGAGGAGAGCATGTGCTGGTTGTGAAACAGAGGCATGTGTTGAGTGTGAGTCATGTGACCTGCCTGTCCGGACAGGTGTTGCTGCTCCAATCAGAGCCAGAGGAGGAGAGTGAGCCGCGTTCACTACAACAACAACTGCTGCTGTCGCTGTGACGTACAGCCCGACGAGAAGAACTACAGCTCCCATGATGCACTGCGGGTCCGTAGTCCTGTCAGTCCTGTGTAATCTGCTGCTGAGAATGGAACATTCTGCACAGCTTCAATAACAAAAAGTTCACTATGAAAATGACAGGGTTTAATATACAACTACAGGTCCCATGATGCACTGCGGGTCTGTCTGCCCAGTGTAACCTGTGTTTAAATATACTGGTCTAGTGTTGGGACTGTAACATGAGGTACAGCTCAGAGCAGTTTAGAATGAGACTAAAGTTCACCCAGAGTCACTGAGAAGGACAACTACAGCTCCCATGATGCACTGCAGCGGTGTAGTCCTGTCAGTCCTGGTTTATCTGCTGCTTTCAGTGTTACATCAGACTAAACCTTGATGGAGTTTAACACTCTTTCTCTGTATGTTAGCATCTCTAGCTACTTTCACTGACGTCTGGGCTCTTCCTGTTGATCCTGAAAACAGTTTAGTCCAGTTTCTCTTTTAAAACCTGACCATGAGGTGTCAGCTGTTTCATTCAAACTAAAGACGACAAAGACGCCAGACTGACTTTCATGAAGCTCTTATGGAGGACTGATGCTATCATGCTAATGCTAATGCCATAAATCATGCTAACATCCTGGTCTTTCTGTCACATCTCTTTCCTCATTTTGTCAAAAACACAGAAAATCCCACTGTTTCTCTGTGTTTTTTTACCCAAGTCTCTGATGTCGCCCCAACAGGCTGTAATACAAGGGGGCGGGGCTTCACACCTGTCAATCACCAAATCAGGAAGATGATTGGTGCTGAGGTCAAATTGTGCTGGGACTGTAATAAATAAGCTCCTTTTTCTTTTCTTTTTTTGTGGTGATTTAGTGCCATGAAATAAAATGAAAAAGTGAAAATATAAATTTACATGAATGTTTTTATTATGTTATTATTAAAGTAACTCTCTGTGATGTTCTTATGATGTTTAGGTACAACTTTATCCAAAACTCTCTTCTTCGTCTTGTCTCTGCTCGACTCAGTCCGTCCTGTCTCTTTCTTCGTCCGGAGAACCTCAGTTTTCTCAGTTGTATTCTGCTCCAGTCCTGCTCAGTCCTGATTCTTTTGTAGCAGCACATTGCGAGCGCTGTTTCTCGTCGTTCCTTTGTCATCGTTCATCTTCAGGACAGAGCTCTGCTCCTCCAGACGTTCCCAGTTCTCTGTGAATCTGTCGAGAACTGGATCCTGTGTTGTTTAAAGAGGAGCTTCCAAACTATACAAATATGAAGATTTTAGCTGAGATGCTGAGATTAGTGCAACACCGTTCACTGTAGATGCAGCGTCTTCAGTTTGATGTCAAATAAAAGCAGCAGGTCTTTGTATTTTTTGGTGAAATCAGCCCTGACTCCACTTCAGCAGGAGCTCAGTGAACGAACACATCTATAAATAACTCTGAGCTTCATTGTTAAATTTAGTCCTGTTCCCCTCACACTTCTCCAAATACACTGCCCTCCTGCTCCCAGCATGCACCGGGGCACGGGGGCATCTGTCCCAGCATGCACCGGGGCACGGGGCATCTGTCCCAGCATGCACCGGGGCACGGGGGTATCTGTCCCAGCATGCACTGCTGCAGTCGAAGGTTTGTAGAGATCGTTCAGAGGATGCACCAGAACCTTGTTTCCTCGTGAGTCCAAATGGCCGCCGCTGTCGGTGTGGACACAGTCTTTAGTAAAAGTCTCTGTGACGGTAACTACAGCAGGTAAAGGTTTGGAAAAGCAGACAGGAGCAGTGACTTTGTGTTCTGTCAGCTAATGGGGCTGGTTTGAGTTGGACTTGAGCAGGTTTTAGATGGATCTAAACAGGTTTTATTTGGGTTTGAACAGGTTTTAGTTGGATTTCAGCAGGTTTTCTCCTCAGTCTTTTGTCCAGACTTGTCCAAAGTCAGGTCCATGGGCTACAGATGGCCTCCATCAGGTGAGATCTGGATAGATGTGTTATTTCAGAGCCGGGTTAGGGCTCTAGGTGAGCCTCTGTATCAGACGCTTGGGTTTGAGACATTGTTTTTTTGGTTGAATTATTTTTAGGAGCAGGATCACACTAAACCTTGAGTTCTGTTCTTTCTTAAACACGTTGTTTTGTTTTGGGTGAGGGACCTTTGTTTTGTTAATTTGTTTGAGACAAGCACAGTCTTTATGCTTCACCTGCAGGAGCTACAAATATTAGACCAACATCAGACTTTCAAAGAATTATCACATTTGACCTTATTCCAAACGATAAATGATAGAATTATTCTTTGATGAACCTGCAACATCTTCCTGTTTCTCCAAATATGGACACTTCCTCAAACACCAACAGGATGAAACTGACGCACAAACGACCAGTCAACATTTTTGATCGTTACAGCAGATGTTTTGTCTTATATTTTATTAAAATCTTTATATCTTTATATATATTAACATCTTTATAAAAAATCTTTTAGTTTTGATCCGGACTTGTTCTTTTATGCTGCTCTCAGCTCTAACATCACATTAATATCAGATCCATCCCTCAGTTTTACACAAGAAATATAAAAGAATAGCATTTATATTTATTGTACAAAAACAATAAAGACAAAGGTCAAAATGAAAAGTGCAGAAAAAAATACAAGAAAATGAATATACAGTAAATGACTTAGAAAGAACAAAATGAAGTTACATGTTTTGTTTAAAAAAAAAAAAAGACAAAAAAAAAGACAAAATAACATTATCCTCTGTGTTTTATGATACTCTGACACACACAAAAAATAAATAAAAAATAAATAAAAAATTAACATTGGCTTCTATGAGACTGCCATCTGTGGTTTATTAAAACACAAGTAAATAAATAAATAAAATAAAAAATTACAACAACAAAAATACCCTGAAACTCTTTCATGGATTTATTTTAAATATTTTTTTAATTTAATAACACTGTGATAAAGTAATATAATCATCGATTTTTTATTTATTTACCATTACAGCCTTTTTATATTTTTACCTGAATACAATAAATGGTGTCATCTGCAAATTAGAGTCCATTTAATTTTGACTCATCTCAGACTCACAGCAGCTGAAGCCTGTTTTTGTCTTGTTTAATGTGACTTTTTTGGTCCAAGTTTGTGAACCTTCTGATCTGAAAACTTTCTAATAAAAGTAAGTAAATCTACATAATTATCCCCAGAGTCGTGTTGTTTCCACTTTTACAAGAACAGAAAGAGCAGGAGCCATTTTATTTTGGAGCATCAAGTCCTGATCAGATCCAGGCCAAAGGTGACTCAGACTCAGACTGAGGCCTGTTCAGGTGAAAAACTACACCTTTAAACGTCACTTTTACAGCTGTTCTCGTGTGTTTTCGCTTGAATCTCGTCTAAAACTCGTCCTTTCCTCGTCTTTCGCCTGAAACAGTCCAAAGTTCTCTCTGGAAACAGTAGCAGAGTCTTCCACCCCCAAAGGCTGACGGTTGGCATCCTCTCTGTGCTCAACTCCCGCGAGATCTCACCACTCCCCACTCCTTTCGCTCAGGTCTCGCGAGAACTCAGTGTGCCTTTGCAATGTGTGAGCAGAGGAGAAGCTAAACAGCACCGACCTGTTCCACTCTGACAACTTTAAACGCCGCTAAACTCAGAAAACAATCGCGGTTTTTGTGGAAAGACGCGTCAGATTTGAACAAAAAAAGGGATTTAGTAAAAAAACGAGTGATGAAAGTGGGTTTAAGTGAAGGATGGGGGAGTTTTGAGGGGTTTTAGAAGCGAAAACATGGATGTAAAGTAGAAAAAGTTGGCTAAAAGTGCGGATCAGAGTGAGTTTAGCCGGAGGAGGTTATAAATAAGTGAGTGGAGGGTTCGTGAGGATGAGGAGCGTGCGTGAAGAGCGGGGGATGTGTGCGTAACGAGGGAGGGAGCCAGAGATGCTTGGTGGCCACGTCCCCTTGGAGACTGGAGACAAACACGTGATGAGCTCTACTTATCAGGTTTAGTGCGAGAGAGGGACACGGCGAGGCGCAGGCCCACGGCGAGGCGCAGGAATCCGCCGCAAAACTCTGAAAAACCGGGATTAAAACTGCTCCCAGCGCGCTTTTCATCACCACGGAGTCCACCCAGAGAGGGTTTTTTCAAGAAGAGGAGAGAAGGAAGCGAAGGAAGCAAAAGGAGGAGGCGAGGGAGGAAGGAGGGAGGGAGGAGGAGGGAGAAGCCGGAGTAAAGTTTGTCCAAGTTTGCACATCCCTTCGGAAGGAAACGCCATTTTGATTCCTCTCCTCTCCGCAGCAGCCTCCTCTCCGCGTCCTGTCCTGCTCCTCGGGGCTGTTCTCCATCTTTGACACGGAGCATCTTCCCGAATCTGGACCGGGACCGTGGTTTGGAGCGGTTCTTCGCAGCTCGGAGCCTCCTCCTCCTCCTGCTGCTGCTGCTCAGTCCATCCCCATCATCCCCCCTTCGCCACGATGTCTCGGCGCAAGCAGCCCAACCCCAACAAAGTCAACCCGCGTAAGTCCGCTCTCCTCTGCGCTTTTCTCGCACTTTAACGCACTTTTCTCTGACTTTTCTCGCTGTGTTCGATGCTTTTCGTGTCTGTGTGGAACTTTGACCGTGTGGCAGCTCGACGCAGGGATGTTTTCTGCTCTTGTTGTAGTTTGATGCGCATCCAAGCGGTGGAATTCAGCCCCTCTTCTTCCTCATTCACTAACTTTATCTTTCCGTAGTGATTGTGCACTTTTACATTGGCGTATTTCTGGTTTTGTTTGCGGGTTTGGTGAAGCGGAAGTGCAGGGGAGCTGGAGGGAGGTGGAGGTGTCGGGGACGGGGTTCAAAGTCTGCGCTCGGCCGCTCTGGAGCATCCGTATCTCGGGTGCACTTTGGCCGAAGCCTCGCTGTGAGTGGCCCATGTGTAAAGCTCTCAGGAGAAAAAAAAACAACCAAAACTGCAGCTTTTTCCTCTGAGCCCTTTCACAACAAAACCACCTGTTGCTCAAGTCTGACAAGTTCTCCTCCGCCGCAGCTGAACAAATGTGGCCTGTTTTCAGCGGCTTTTCCTTCTCCATCCATCTTTAACAGCCCTTTACCTTTAATTAAGTCAACCTTTCATTACATTTACTCTTTAATCCAACACTTTATACTCGTGTATTAGTTTTCCCTTAACATTTAGAAACTTTATATCGATTTTAACGACTTTTTACGATGTAAATACTAAATTTTCCATCTTTAACGGTCGTTTACCTTTAGCTAACTTTACCTGTTGATCATCGCACGGTTAAATCAATAGTTAATCACCACTTAGAGGCTGTTTACTCGGATTTTCTTTAATTTTATCAACTTTACATCGACTTTCTGCGATCTCCAAACACACAAGCATCTTTGTAAACCAACAAAGACTGTAGTACACATCTTATACACAGTTATTGAGCTCCTAAAGTTGATGTTTCGTATTTTTATAAACGTTAGCTCAGCAGCTAACCGATGCTAGCTTAATCTGTCTCCTCAGAGGCTCATCACTTTGACCTGTCTCTGATGTTTTACGAGCTGTGGCACTTTGTAATAACTTTGTGTTGTGTTTCAACGTTTTATTACGGATATATTAAGCTATGATGCATTGTATCGTCTTCACTCTTAAACTTGTTGAGCTTTGAGTTTATTTTTAGCGACTTTCGGACGTTAGCTACAGGCTAACTGCTGCCTGTATCACTTTAACCATCACTTACGTCTCATGTTTATTTGAAATAATAAACATTTTTAAAGTGGTTAGAACAGGTGAATTGTGGTGTATGTCGTCTAAAGACAGAGGGGGAATAGTTTTGAATGTTTGAAAGCACGCGTTTGTCGCTGTTTAAGGTTATTTTGATGACTTTGCGGATTCTGAGTTTTACTTTGAGCCGCTACTTCCGGCTACCGCTGCTAACTGCCGTTAGCCTGACGCCGCGGTGTGACCTTGCACAGACATTTTTAGCTCGAAACCGAGCCCTGTTCGTGAATAAACCTCTGTAACACGACAGGAGCCCAGTTTATCTGCACTCTTTAAATGCCCCTGGGTTTGTTTGGCGGTTGTTTGTGCACTTTTAGCAGCGTTTAGAGGAGTTTTTCCGCCGTCTCCTCCGCAGCATCGACGCGCCGCCTGTTGCATCCACCGCCTCCTCCCTGCTGCCCTCCTCCCGCTGACTCTTCTCTCTTTCGACATCCTCCGCGGCGTTAACTTCCATTTTAATCGTTCATCTCGCCCCATCCCCACACCTCGGCCTGTTTTAGCCTCGCCGCTGTCTCTTCGCTAACTTTTCCGCGGCTAACTTTAGCTTTAGCTCGTGTTTTTTGCTGCAGATAATGGTTGCCATGGACTCTGTTAATGTTCGCCTTATGTCTCTGTGTTGTGGAACTTCGACAGAGGAAATCCTCCCTCTTTTCAACCTCACAGCTCCTCCTTTTCCATTTAATCCTTATTTTTTACTTTATTCCATTACATTTCTCTACTTATTTTGTTTAAAGTGTGGCTAAAACAGGTTTCCTCCGTCACTTAAAGACCTACATTTCCATAATTCGCTTCAGGAGCCGTCCCTTCAGTTGAGTTTTTCCCTGAACCAGTCCTGTCCTGTTCGTCTAATCCTGCTGCTGCAGAAGTTCAGAGTGCATTTACTGTAGTTAAAAGTTAAACATTTCAACTCTGTCCCAGTGTCTTATGTAATATCCACACTGCACCTGTAGGGCCTTACTAAACTCATTTATCAAGCTTTTTAGACGCATTTTTCAACCTTTAACCCTCAGTTTTCAACTTATTACTGCTAACATTCATATATAATGTACATTTTAATTACGAATCATTAGTTATTAGTCTCTGTGTGATGTACAGTGACGTTCCAGTGACCTAAATGAACTTTATCTCCATTTATGAGTTCTTTATCTGCAGTTTTTGCTGATAATCTTCGCGCTTTGTGCATCTTTATTGAACTGAACAGGACTCAGACCAGATTTAAGTTTGGGATCTGAGTCCATCTTGTTCGTACAGAAGCTTCTGTGTCAGGTTCATTTTGATAGAACAGTGTCTCTGGTGCTTTTAGAGACCCACTACATCTGTGTTATCACATTTGTCTTATCTCACATCCTTTATTTGTTTATCCTTTATTTATATATGTTTTTATTAATAATACTCATACTCTTTTTGTCAGATTCGGTTCAACTCATTGTCAATACACAGTGCTTTACACTTAGATTATATGGTTATTATGAAGACATAATTCTTTTTAACCTTATTTTTAAACTTGATTTTATTCTTCAAAATGCAATTATAATACTACATAATATTCCAAATATCCAGCCAAAAAACACTGACAAATTGGACTGTGGTGTGTTAATGTTTATATATCTTTTAAAAAAAAAAGAGTTTTTTATGATTGGATATGACCAGATTATACTGAACTAAACAGATCAAAATGCAGTAATGTAGTAAATACAATTGAAACGACAGGTGATAAACTATGGAATAAAAAACTGAAACAACATCATTTTTCAGTTTCTAAACGACGGTCTGTGTCTGGTTCTGAGAGTGATGGATGTGGAGCCTTTGAGTCACTTTAATCTCTTTATTCGTGGTTTTGAATTTGCATCTGGCTCTGATTGAGTTAATTATTCAGCGAAGAGTAGTTTTTATCTCAGCCACGTTAGAGTGAACTGTTGCACCAGGAATCAGCTTCAGTCTCTGTTTACACCAGATTCTGCTCAGATCTTTTCACAATAAAACCTCTGACACGTCTTTACTCATGTTGTTTTTTAACGTCAGATAGAGGGCTGGTCCCGGTCTGGTCCTGGTCTGGTCCTGGTCTGCAGCAGGAGTTGACGAGTTTCACTTCATGAACATCTGGATACTATAACTCCCATAATGCACCTCTGCTCAGTGCTTTACATAAATGAGTTTAGTCCTGGGTCGTTGCAGTTTTTCATATTTTCTGCTCCTCACTTTCTCACCTCATTCATTTCATTTTAGTGTTTTATTTGGAAAGTGTCGGACAGTGTCTGAATGGGTTTGATTAAAGAGACACACTGTATTTTTGGACCTGCAGCTGTTAGCACACAATAATAAAATATCTGATAGCGGCGGTGTTCACAGTGCCCCCACTGGTCTGGCAGACATACTACAGTCTCCTGAGCCTGGACTTTAGTCTGGTATTAGTAGAAACTCCAGGAGGACAGAGGTCAGGGGTCAGGGCCTTTAGGATGTGCTGACACTTGCTCCAGTCGAACCTCAGAGCCTCCAAACCTGCTCCGAGTCCCTCTGGTACTGTTCACGAAAATGTGAACCGACCAAAGACGTCAAACAGGACTCGACCAAAAAAACGTATAACTTTTGAGAGATCAGAAAAAAACATGATCAAAACCAAAGTTTCAGATACGAACGTGGAACACGGAGGAGGTTTGGGCCGACGGCTCCGTCCGTGTGTTTCTGTTTTTACAGTTTAAACTATGAACCGTGAACGCTGCAGCGACCGAATGAAACTGATGGTTTTCTGTTTGGATTTGAGTTAAACTAAGACACACAGTAATAAGCGCCTCCGGGACCCCTCTCCCTCAGGAACCCCTCTCCCTCTGGGACCCCTCTCCCTCAGGGACCCCTCTCCCTCCGGGACCCCTCTCCCTCAGGAACCCCTCTCCTCCGGGACCCCTCTCCTCAGGGACCCCTCTCCTCCGGGACCCCTCTCCCTCAGGGACCCCTCTCCTCCGGGACCCCTCTCCCTCTGGGACCCCTCTCCCTCTGGGACCCCTCTCCTCCGGGACCCCTCTCCTCCGGGACCCCTCTCCTCAGGGACCCCTCTCCCTCAGGGACCCCTCTCCTCCGGGACCCCTCTCCCTCAGGGACCCCTCTCCTCAGGGACCCCTCTCCTCCGGGACCCCTCTCCTCAGGGACCCCTCTCCTCAGGGACCCCTCTCCTCAGGGACCCCTCTCCCTCAGGGACCCCTCTCCTCCGGGACCCCTCTCCCTCTGGGACCCCTCTCCCTCAGGGACCCCTCTCCCTCAGGGACCCCTCTCCTCAGGGACCCCTCTCCCTCTGGGACCCCTCTCCCTCAGGGACCCCTCTCCCTCAGGGACCCCTCTCCCTCAGGGACCCCTCTCCCTCTGGGACCCCTCTCCCTCAGGGACCCCTCTCCCTCCGGGACCCCTCTCCCTCAGGGACCCCTCTCCCTCAGGGACCCCTCTCCCTCAGGGACCCCTCTCCTCAGGGACCCCTCTCCCTCCGGGACGTCTCAGAGCAGAGACTGATGTCTGAGAGTGAGGGGCAGGGGGCTGTGGGGCAGGTGCATGGGCTCTGGTTCTGAGGCAGTGGATGTTGGAGGTGTGTATTCAGTGTGTTTACACGTGTGTGTGTGTGTGTGTGTGTGTGTGTGTGTGTGTGTGTGTGTGCGCGCGCTGCAGTTGTGTGTTTCTTGTGTGTACATGTGTGTGTGTATTTATGAGTGTGTGTTGGAGACAGAGGGGGCTGCAGTTGGAGATGAGCAGTTCACATTCCTTTATGAAATTCTACACTGAACTGGGCCCAGAGCCACTCTCACACTACTGCACTGATCCAGGTCTAAACCAGGGCTAAACCAGGGCTAAACCAGGGCTAAACCAGGGCTAAACCAGGACTAATACAGGTCTGAACCAGGTCTAAACCAGGTCTAAACTAGGACTAAACCAGGACTAAACCAGGTCTAAACCAGGTCTAAACCAGGTCTAAACCAGGTCTAAACTAGGACTAAACCAGGACTAAACCAGGTCTAAACCAGGACTAAACCAGGTCTAAACCAGGACTAAACCAGGTCTGAACCAGGTCTAAACCAGGTCCTCTTTCAGACCCTCTTTATTGAGGATGCTCTTTTTTCCTGTGTTCCAGCTACTCTTTATTTAACTGGATTAATCCTAAACCTTGCTTCTACTTGAGGTTTATTCACTTTTAACATTTTTTGAAAGTGTATCTCAAAAAACAATTATCACGTGTAGAGTTTATTGAAATGTATTTCACATGAACCTGACAGACATAAATATATTGGACCCAGTCCTGAAGAGTCTCTGAGGATGGATTTAATTATCCTCAGTGTTTTCTCGTTCCCTCTGGACTCAGACTGTTACTGAATCTCCAAACACAAACGCTAATGAAGCAACAGCAGCCGTCTCAGGAGAGGAAGAGGAGGAGCTGAGGAAGACTTTAGCAGAAACTTGTCACAAATGAAGAATATCCTCAGTTTATTCCCTTTGGACTGATTCTGAAAACACATCTCAGGAAGAATATAAAGGGCCATCAAACTCTAATTAAGTCAGATCTGAGAAAAAACATGCCCCAACTACAGGATTATTTATTTACTTTTATTTTGAATTTAAGGCAGTCTTGTTCATTATATCAACATTTAAAGTGATGCCCTGTTTGATTTGAAATATAAATGCATTGAGAAGTATTTAGTTCTGTTCTTTTCTGTTTCTCTGGAATCTAGCTCCAAGTCAGCGTTTAGTGTAGTTATAGTCTTGATTCAGTCCTGGGTTCATTCTGGTTAAACCTTGGGTTAGTCCTGAATACATAAAGTTAATTCATTTTCACTCAAACCACAAACTTTTACAGAAAACTCAGCTCTTCTTTCTTGTATTAAAACTGATCACATGACCCACTGCAGTAAAACCCTTCTCTTTCTTTTTGTCGCCAAACTTTAAAATCTAAACTCATCATGCCTCAGTATTTATGTTTTTTATATATTAAGGTCCAGTTATTATAGAGAGCCGTGTCAGAACCCAGTTGGATGCTTTATTGTGTTGTTCAGTTGTGTATTCTCCGTTAAAGGCTTCAGTCGAACTGATGTAAAGTTTTGTCCCGTCAAAGCTGCGTCCTGATTGGTCGACAGCAGAGTGACATCAGAGTGAGACCAGGTGGAGGTGTGAAAAACTGCACCGGTTTCAAAGAGACTCGGGCTTCAAAAGAGTTTCCC
The DNA here is from genome assembly GCA_036850595.1 of Rhyacichthys aspro. Classification (NCBI taxonomy): domain Eukaryota; kingdom Metazoa; phylum Chordata; class Actinopteri; order Gobiiformes; family Rhyacichthyidae; genus Rhyacichthys; species Rhyacichthys aspro. Next base: position 19,415,800 of record CM072167.1, on the reverse strand, counting down.
CCAGACTCAGGGTCTTCACAGGGTTTTTAGAGAACCATGAGAAAAAACAATCAGTGACAAAATACTTCTGAGCAGGACTAGATCATTTTAATTTGAAAACACCGTAAAAATAGTAAATGAAAGAATGTGCTGCCAGTTTTTACAGTGGCTTTTTTCCAGATTGAGCTCCTTTAAACAATCACCTCCAGCTTTTCAGTTTTTTTTTAATCTTTATTTATTCACTTTTAACCATTTTTCATTTAGAGTCAAATTCCACATCCTGAATTTCCAAAATAAAACTAAACATTCTTTGTTCTGTATTTGACCCAGTTCTCAGTTTGTAGTTCACTTCTCTCTGATGCTGTCTCCTTCCTCCTCATCTCCTTTCCTTGTTCCTTCTCGTCTCCTCGTTTCCTCTGAGAAGTGAACTTAAACCCGCAGCGCCTCGTCCAATCAGAGCGCAGGTGTATTTTTAGCTCCGCCTTTTTTAGACGGGATTAAGTTTCAGCCAAAGACGAGCTCAGAGTCAAACCTGTCGCTTCCTTCAGACTTTGACCCACTGCCTCCTTCACTCCTTTCCTTCCCTTCCTCCTTCACTCCTTTCCTTCCCTTCCTCCTTCACTCCTTTCCTTCCCTTCCTCCTAAAATCTAGTTTTAAAAATCCAGAATATTCAGGATATTCATAAAAACACGAACAGAATCAGTAAAAACTTAATGTTAAATCAGCTCCTGTTTTTGAGCAGAGCTAACAGTTCCCATTGTTTTATATTGTTGATGCTAAAGCTAACACTCTCCATTTCCTCCTTTTTCTCATTTATCATCTCTTCTTTCTTTTCTGCTCTAAATATAAACCACATTTAAAGCAGAAAGTCTTTAAGTCTTTGCCTCAAACCAACACTTTAACAACAGTCTGGTCTTTTTGTGATTATATGCAAACCTCTTATGGATTATTACAAACGAAAGTGGTCACATGATTCAAGAGTGAAAACCTGCTCCTGAAAGTCTTTTTCCTGGTCTTTTCTTGATTTATTTCACTCTTTCACATCCCTTTCTTTTTGAGGCCAGACTTAAAAAAACTCAAGCAAAAGAAGTTAATGAGTCAACTTTTAACTAAAAGAGACTTTGGACTGAGCTGCGCTAACAGTTTCCATTGATTTACAGTGTTGATGCTAAGCTGCGCTAATGGCTGTTTTATTTCTTTAGCTAAACTCTGAAAAACGGAAAGAAAGAAAGATAGTAAGAAGGAACTAACTAAGGAAGGAGCTTAGGAAGGAGATAAAATTAGGGACAAAACGAAAAATGCTGATGAATAAAAGAGGAGGAGCTGGACTTTGAACTAAACAGCGCTAACAGTTTCCATTAGTCATTGTTGATGCTAAAGCTATGCTAATCTCAAACAAATCTCTCACAGATGAAGATAACGGTCGACCAAAGGAAGATAGAAGTGAATGAAGTAAAGAAGACTCTAAGTGAGGAAAGGAGATGAGGAAATGATGGAAGATGTGAAAAGTAGTGAAGTTTTGAAAAGAGGAGGAGCTGGACTTTGGATCAAACAGCGCTAACGGTTTCCAGTGGTTTACACTGTTGATGCTAAGCTAATGACTCCATCTTTAGTTAGATCTTTTCTCTGAAGCAAGGAAAGTAGGAAGAAGAGATGAAGTAATTAAGGAGCTAAGGATGGAGAGAAAATGAGGGACAAAGGAAAGATGCTAATGAATAAAAGCAGAGGAGCTGTACTTTGATTGGACCGGCGCTAACAGCTCGATGCTAAGCTAAGCCTCTCAGCGATATCCTGTGGTTCATGTGTAAACCCTGGAGCTGTGTGATAAACCACCCCTACTCTTCCTCCTCTTCCTCTTCCTCCTCCTCCTCCTCCTCGGCCTCAGATCCGAGTGTTGGGACATTCCTCCAGAGTCGGCCCTGGACTTTGAACCGACTGTAAATACGGCTTTATTTGAACTGACTCTAAACCCGCGTACACTTTACAGTCTCACACTTTAGCACTAACTCTACTGATCATAATGTTTTCTATTAGAATAAACTTAAATCCCTCGGGACAGCTACATTAATAGTCTTTATACTTTCAGTTTGGGAGTAAAAACCTCCTTTTATCATCAAAGTGAGTGTAGACTTCTGCTGGTGGTAGTATTTCTTATTTTAACTTTTGCAGGACAGTTCTGGAGGAAAATAATGAATGTTGCATGTTAAATGAAGCGGGTCCAGCTGCAGTTACATATGACTCTTAAATCATGACGGACACAGGTGTTTTTCTAAAGGAAATTAAATAAAACTCTATAAAACCGAGTTAATCGTGACAGTTCCTGAACTGTCTGTGATGACTTAAAAAGACGGTAAAATAACAGTAGAATATATGCTCTTTTTTCCTTGAGCTCCATCTTTTTAATAAAAATTGCATTAAATATTGGGACCCTCTGCTGTCTCTGTGGATGTAGTTGGAGTAAATGTGGATGTAGTTACTGTACTTGTAGCAGTAGATGTAGTTGGAGTAAATGTGGATGTAGTTTCTGTAGTTGTATTGTGTTGGTAGTTGGAGTAAATGTGGATGTAGTTACTGTAGTTGTAGCAGTAGATGTAGTTGGAGTAAATGTGGATGTAGTTACTGTAGTTGTAGCAGTAGATGTAGTTGGAGTGAGTCTCTGGTGAAAAGGCCGTGACGTGAGCAGTTTGTGGTGAGTGTTATCTGTGAACCACACCCAGAGTCGGAGCAGGCATCTCATACAACAGCATTCCTCCACCCAACCCCCATCACTGTACCACACATCCTCCACCTACAGCCCTCTGAACACAGCCCCATCTCATACTGGGCTAATGGAGCATTCCCCCATCAGCTCTGCTCCATCTACATCTGCATCCTCCTCCGACCCTACACCCTGCCTCCGTCAGCGCTACACCCCACTGCAGAAAACAACAGAAACTTCATTTTATTTATTGTTTTCCATTTTATTTGACATATTTTTCCCATAGACAAAAATAGACAATAAATAAACACCACAGTATTAAAAAACAATTAACATAAATAAACAGAACTAAAAAAAAACCCCAACTAATTAGCCAAAGGAGGCATTCATATTACATCCAGATAATAACATGTTCATGATCTTAGTTTGCTTCATGTTTTATATTTAAGTCCAGTAAATAATTCTGCTCATGTTTAATAAAAGTTTTGCTGCTGGAACCGATTTATAAAAAGCTTCTTTATGTGTTATTTTCATTCATTGTCATTTAAACACCCTGGAACCGCCGTAAGAGAGTCTGGCCCAATTTTAACATAATGCTACAGAACATTACAAAACTTAAATGAACATAAATACAATCTATATATGTTTATCAAAGAGTTTCAGATTCTGTAAATGTCAAATGATCAAATTGTCTATATATTTCTTCATAATTTATGTTATTGCAGATTTCAGTTTGGTTTTTCTCATATTATCTCCAGCCTCCACCTTCACACAGACCCTCAGACTGGCCCCATCCCCAAATCAAAACTTTAAAAGGGTTGAGTCCCAGTTTTGAGCAGTGGAGGTTGAACTGTTTACAGACCTGTCCCAGTCCCACCTCCCACTGGGCTAACCCTCCTCTCTCAACTCTTTCCTCATCTCCTCGTCTCCTTCTCGTCTCCTTCAGCCCAGACTTTAGTTTTCATGCTCCACTGTGGATTCCTTTTTGGTCCCATTTCATAAACTAATCGTAGATGCAGCTCTTAGACTAATTTTAAGACAGAACCAGAGCTTGACCATTTTACGGCTTTGATTTTTTGTGCTCTATTAGCTTCACTGTTTTGTATCTAGTCTATTTTACTCACGTCCTGTAACACTGAGAGGATAAAAACACATTTAGATTGCTCTGTATGTCCTGCACATTTGGTTGAACCTGAGCCAGGATTATTTTTGCATCAAACAGAGACATATTCAGGTCATTTTACACTTGACCTCTTCATTCGCTCTTCAGTTCATTATATTTTCAGCTTTTATGACTTTTCCACTTGCATTAAACCTCATTTTAAAAAGATAATTCAATGCATTTTGATCTAAGAGAGTAACTGCTGCATGTTTAGCTCCAACACGTGAGGCACTTGTGAATGAAACGTGTGTTCAGAGGCTGATCCTGATGCTCATTCACAAAAACTCTCTTTACAAAACCACTTCACACTCATCGTGGAACGTGTCAGAGAAGAATTGTGAGGTTTCTGTCGTGAATGAGGCTCGCACGGCTCCAGTTTCAGTTACAGTAACAGTTGTAGTCGGTGATTAACAGCTGCTCATCTCACTCCGAGCTCCTCACCTCTCGCTGCTCCTCCCCCGTCAGTCGAGCCCCGAGCCGTTTGCTGAGTCTGCGCTTCAGTTTGGTCAGCTGTCTCTGCACAGACGGGACCAGAAACCAGCACAGACCAGCGAAAACCAGGAAAAACAGAAAAAACCAAAAGAAAGACCTGGAAAAACCAATATATACCAGCAGAGATACACTGAAAGTGAAATAGGAGACAGTTTGTTTATTGTTGTTTAAGGTCTGGTTCTGACCTCAGTTTAGTCCTTGATTTAATGTAAAATTAGTCCTGGTTTAGTCCTGATTTAGGTGTGGTTTAGGAGTGGTTTAGACGTGGTTTAGACGTGGTTTAGACCTGTTTAAGTCCTTGATTAGTCCTGGTATAGACCTGTTTTTTTCTTCTGTATTCCTTCACATTAAAACCCCATCCATCCTGCTATCTTCTGTACAAGAGTTCAGGGGTCAGAGGTCACCCAGGTGGGCAGGCAGGTGGGCGGGGTCATGTGCTGGTGCTGGTGGGTCGTAGTCACGGTAACGGGCGTGTCCCGCGTTTGCAGCACAAACAATAGAGCGGGTGTATCAGATTAACAGGGATTATTACACTCTGCAGTGAGGCGGCGGCCATGTTGGAGAGGGCAGAGGGCACACAGGAGGAGGGCGCCATGTTGGAAAGGGCAGTGAACACTGAAGAATATAGAGAGGCTGGTTTAAAGTGGAGATACTGCGCTGTGTGAACAAAGAAGTGTGAGCTCATAAACTCAAACAGAAAGAACGTCTGTGGCCAAAACATTCTGATCTCTCTCCTGGTGGATTTATGTGTCACACTTTTGACCCGAGACCGAGTCAGATGATGAGATATTAATAATGTTGACATCAGTTTATGACACAGCTGTGAGTGAATATGATGAGAACAAGACACTTCAGAAACCTGTTATTACTGAAGACACACTGAACCTCACCTCAGTCTAACTCATCATGTGTCATAATCAGGAAATACAGCAACTCTTCACAATAAAAGCATCTGTCTATGGTTGTACAAATCCTTGTTAGAGCTGGATTAGTGGCGTCCCCAGTGTTTATGCGGCTTGTATTTACCTGAGTCTACAACGTCATGCATTTCTGAAGCATTCTTGGTAATGTAGTAAAAAAGATGAACAAAGAGGAGGAAATGAAACAGTGCAAGGGTTTTTCCTTCAGGTTATGTTCTGTTCAATAAATGTATTGCATTAAAAAAAAAACAACAACTTTCAGAGTTTCCTTTTACGTTGCATTCTGGGAACAGTAGTCCTTATCCCCTCTTCTCTGCAGTTTTAGATCAGAAGGTATGTTCTTAGTGGTGTGGATACTTAAGTGTTATTCTTTTTTTACTTTTGAGAGAAGTAAGCATTATTAAACTGTCCTGAAGCAGTGCATTCTGGGAACAGTAGTCCTTATCCTCTCTCCTGTAGTTTTTATATCAGATGTGGTCTAAGTCAGTAAATCATTGCAGATACTACAATCTTATTCTCTTTTTAGTTCCAGGTGTTGTTTTACAGTTAAACAGTCTGGTGCAGTGCACTCTGGGAACAGAAGTCCTTATTCTTGTGTAGTTTAAATAGCGCTGGGTGTGTCTCAGGTCAGTGGGGGTTTGGGTTTAAAAGGAAAAGGTGTGGCTCACAACAACAGCTTCATTCATCCTCAGCTCCAGGTGAATGGACCTCACCCTGCCTCCCCTCTTCATCCTCCTCGTCATCCTCCTCTTCATCCTCCTCTTCATCCTCCTCCTCCTCTTCATCCTCCTCTTCTGCAGGAATCTCCATCACTAAACTCAAATATTAAACCACTAAAGGGGTGTCAGTTTAATTTTAAAGCCATATTTTTCTTGTTATATTTTGTTTAAAGATGTATATAGTTAAAATGAACAGGAAAGTGTGTAAAGAACAGATAGAAAAGAGACTGAAGTAAAGCCTGGAGCCGAGTGTAACTGAAGTCTGCAGCACCACACCCTCGGCTCTATTGTCCTCATCCTCTGTGTCCTCCTGAAGGCAAAACCAGGTCTGGACCAGGTCTGGACCAGTCACATCTTTCATTTAAAGTTTATACATTTTAATGCATTTTCATCCTACTTTTACAGTAAAAGCTCACTCCACTGAACAAAATAAAAATGGTTAATTAACAGTCTTACAGTTTTCATTATTATTTTTTATGAATGAAAAAGAAATTAAACTAATTTGTGACCCAGTTCTAAATGATCTGGTTAAAATGTACACCAGCAGCATGAGAGCAGTGCATTCTGGGAACAGTAGTTTGAGCTCTGTGTCTGGACTACACATGTGACGGCCTCCAACCAAAGTTATTTAATCTAAATCCTAAAAAAAAAAATCATTATGTGGAGTCTAAATCCTGTTTGTGGCGCGTCTATGTCGGTCAGTGCATTCTGGGAAGTGTAGTTATAAACAGAGCAGAGGTTACACTAAAGTCACATTCTGAGTGTTTGTTTTGTAAACTGTCAGACTCGTCTCATTAAGGAGGCAAGGAAACAAGGAAAGGAGGTAAGGAAGGTGAGCAGCAGCAGTGCATTCTGGGTACTGTAGTCCTGCGTCTGCTGTAAACTAATGTGTTTCTTCTACTTGTTTCAAAATAAAAGCCTCTGTTCTTGGAGCGTGATGAGTCTGAGGCAGATATCTGAGCTGATTCTGAACAAACACAGAGCTGAGCACTTCCTGTTTCCTGTACAGACAGGAAGTGCAGGATGAGGCGATGGTTGTGTAGTTCTTCAGCCACAGACGATGACACTTGTTTCATAAAAAATATTTAAAGGAAAGGAAATCTGTGAAATAATCAGAAAAATATGTGACTAAGACCAGGACTAAAACCAAGACTCAGACCAGGACAGACCAGGACAGACCGGGCCTGAGACCGGGTCTGGGACTGGGACTAAAACAAGGACTGGGACCGGGACTGGGACTAAAACAAGGACTGGGACCGGGACTGGGACTAAAACAAGGACTGGGACCGGGTCTGGGACTAAAACAAGGACTGGGACCGAGACTTTCTCTGTTTGTTTTATTAAAGTGAAGTTGTTTCAGTTAAAGCCTGTTGTTGTGGTCTGTTGATGCGTTGCCATGACGACTGAGCAGGGCTTCTATTGGTCAGTTGGCTCTAGCCGCTGTCGCCGCGGTGACGGTCTGTCTCCACGGCGACGGAGGCCTCAGCCGCAGCAGAGTCAGGACCAGAGTGAGTTTAAACTTTTATTTTAGAAAGGTTTGTGTTTGTGAGTAAATATTTATGAATATTAACAGAATAACGATCTGCTTTTAATTTAGAACAGTATCATTTATGAAAAATCTAACTCTGAAGTCAGGCTTTAGATCAAGATTTAATATCTGTGGGAATATAACTGGACAAAAAAGATACATGACTAAACCAGGACTAAACCAGGACTAAACCAGGTCTAAACCAGGACTAAACTAGGACTAAACTAGGACTAAACCAGGACTGAACTAGGACTGAACTAGGACTAAACCAGGACTGAACCAGGACTAAACCAGGACTAAACAAGGACTAAACTAGGACTGAACCTGGACTAAACCAGGTCTAAACCAGGACTAAACCAGGACTAAACTAGGACTAAACCAGGACTAAACCAGGACTAAACCAGGACAAAACCAGGACTAAACCAGGACTGAACCAGGACTAAACAAGGACTGAACCAGGACTAAACAAGGACTGAACCAGGACTAAACTAGGACTAAACCAGGACTGAACCAGGACTAAACAAGGACTGAACCAGGACTAAACCAGGTCCAAACCAGGACTGAACCAGGTCTAAACCAGGACTGAACCAGGTCTAAACCAGGACTGAACCAGGACTAAACCAGGGCTAAACTAGGACTGAACCAGGACTAAACAAGGACTGAACCAGGTCTAAACCAGGGCTAAACCAGGGCTAAACCAGGACTGAACCTGGACTGAACCTGGACTAAACCAGGACTTGTTACTGACATATTTTTTCTCTTTAAAGCAGTTTCCCTAAAGTGTGAGCGCAGATGATGACTCAGCAGTTTCACTTCCTGTTTTCATTCCTTTAATTTTTTTGTTTCACGTGAGAAAAAAAAAAATCCCACAGACTGGTCCAGATTCAGACTGAAACAGAAAGTCCTGAGTTAGTCCAGGTACAGTTTGTGAATCACAGTGACTGCCACTAAAAGAGTAAAACAGAGGGTAATACTGAGGGTAGAGGGGTCAAACGTGAGGGCAGAAGGGTAACAACAGCTGTCCTCCCATCCCCCGGTCTGACTCTGGTCTAACCCTGGTCTAACCCTGGTCTGACTCTGGTCTTACCCTGGTCTGACTCTGGTCTAACTCTGGTCTAACTCTGGTCTTACCCTGGTCTGACTCTGGTCTATCCCTGGTCTAACTCTGGTCTGACTCTGGTCTGACTCTGGTCTGACTCTGGTCTGACTCTGGTCTGACTCTGGTCTAACTCTGGTCTAACTCTGGTCTGACTCTGGTCTAACTCTGGTCTGACTCTGGTCTGACTCTGGTCTCTCTCTGGTCTAACTCTGGTCTAACTCTGGTCTAACTCTGGTCTAACTCTGGTCTGACTCTGGTCTAACTCTGGTCTAACTCTGGTCTAACCCTGGTCTGACTCTGGTCTAACTCTGGTCTAACCCTGGTCTAACTCTGGTCTAACTCTGGTCTAACTCTGGTCTCTCTCTGGTCTAACTCTGGTCTAACTCTGGTCTAACTCTGGTCTAACCCTGGTCTGACTCTGGTCTAACTCTGGTCTAACCCTGGTCTAACTCTGGTCTAACCCTGGTCTAACTCTGGTCTAACTCTGGTCTAACTCTGGTCTCTCTCTGGTCTAGCTCTGGTCTCTCTCTGGTCTCTGGTCTCCCTGGTCTTTATCCGGTCTTTCTCGGTCCCGTGTGTGAAACAGGTGTTAGCGACAGCAGCTCATTCATCAGATTGAACAGATGCTAACCTGACTCTAACACCTCTCGGAGTCACACTGAGGACCATTTGTTCTGCGACACCAGATGCTAACGTCTCACTGGACCAAGTGTCAGAGTCCGGACTGAACCGGGATTTAGGAGGCCTTAAACCAGAGCCACACGTGTCATGGCGTCTGTACATTAAACACAGATCATTTTGACAGGAAACAGATAATAAGTGACTCCTACAAATTAAAAGCCCTGCAGCTGTATTCTCTGTTTATTTAGTTTAACTCTGACAGAAATTAGCAAAGTATCATCAGAAAATTAACTGAACTGTGTTTGTTCTTTTATTTCCCGTCAGAAAATCAACACGGTTTTAAAACATTATGACAAACATTTATTTTATTTATCTGATGTTTATTTCATTTATTAAAGCTGTATGAAGTCAGTTTAAAACTAATACAAACTGTCTCCTCTTTAAAGACACTTTAGTCCTGGTTTAGACCTGGTTTAGTCCTGGTTTAGTCCTGGTTTAGACCTGGTTCAGACCTGGTTTAGTCCCAGTTCTGGTCTATAGTAAAGTCTTGTCTTTTCTTGAAGCGAGTTAAAACATGTTTTTCTCAGAGCACTTACAAAGAGAGAAGTGAGGGGCGGACACGCTTTCGTCCAATCAGATTCCAGGAGGTGATGATTGACAGGGCTGACAGCCAATCAGAGCGGAGTCAGATCTGCGAAGCTGTCAGTCTGGTTCAACAGGATTCTGTCGACTTCTCCTGAGTCTGGGGTTTTTATTCAGAGACAGACTTTAACAGGAGCTGAGTAGAGTTCGAAAAAACAACCAGGAGCAGCTGCAGGACGGGAAAAAAGATGCCTAATACTTAATAAAGAGAAACATAGGTATAGCTGAATGAGTAAGACTTGAGTTTAGACAGAATCTTACTCAGAACTTTCTTCTAAAAAGGATTTTCTTAGTTTCCAGCATCACTTCTGGAGGTTAAATGTAAAATAAAGTGTGTTTGTGATTTAACTCCAGAAACAGAGCGTCTAATGTTTAGAGCGGGCTGTAAATCTACAGAGACACACTTTAGTTGGAGGTTGTCAGCTAAGAATAAGTTGAATTCAGTCGTTCTGTTGCTGAAGATGGTGTTGCCCTCAGAGCTGAGTGTGTTAGTGACGGAGGCAGTGACGGAGTCTAAATGTGTTCAAGTCTGTCCTGTTGCAGAGATGGAGGCTGTAGCTGCAGTGACGGAGCGGAACAGGTTGGATGGAGCTGCTCAGAGTCTCGTTGCAGATGTAAAGAGCGTCAGTGTGTTTGTTGCAGAGATAAAGAGCGAGTGTGTTAGTGACGGAGGCAGTGACGGAGCGGAGCAGGTGGAGCAGTGTCGGTCCAGTCTTGTTGCAGATGTGTGTCTCAGATCAGCTCTGCACTTGTCTGTGCCTGTCAAACTACACCCGGCATTCTCCTGCAGCAGCACTTACACCACCCTCTGCTGCTGCACTCAGGCCCAGCACACACTTACACCACCCTCTGCTGCTGCACTCAGGCCCAGCACACACTTACACCACCCTCTGCTCCACTCAGGCCGAGCACACACTTACACCACCCTCTGCTGCAGCACACACACACTTACACCACCCTCTGCTGCAGCACACACACACTTACACCACCCTCTGCTGCAGCACACACACTCTTACACCACCCTCTGCTGCAGCACACACACTCTTACACCACCCTCTGCTGCAGCACACACACACTTACACCACCCTCTGCTGCAGCACACACACTCTTACACCACCCTCTGCTGCAGCACACACACTTACACCACCCTCTGCTGCAGCACACACACTCTTACACCACCCTCTGCTGCAGCACACACACTCTTACACCACCCTCTGCTGCAGCACACACACTCTTACACCACCCTCTGCTGCAGCACACACACTCTTACACCACCCTCTGCTGCAGCACACACACACTTACACCACCCTCTGCTGCAGCACACACACTCTTACACCACCCTCTGCTGCAGCACACACACTCTTACACCACCCTCAGATCACTCTCTGGTGTTTTACTCCAGAAAAACTCCTTGTGCAAGTCACACTCTTCAGTTTCACACTGAGCATGCTCAGTCCGGTCGGTCTCTGGTCTGTGTCAGATTCCTTCAGAGTTATTTTTACTCTTTTCTCTGTAGCATCTTCACAACCAGCTCTCATTCAAAAACTAGTTCATCAGACTCAAGTGTTTTTAAAGTTTCAGCTCATATTTTAGCAGAAACACAGTCTGAGTGCTTCTGTTGTGGTAGAACCTGGGCCTGACCTGCTCTGGGTCAGGGTTGACTCCCCCTGGTGGCCACTGCTGACACTGCACACACAGAGAAACAGCTCTGACGACACGGAGCAGACTCACAGAACACGCTTTACTCCAGATAAATCATGAATCCCAGAAATAAACTGCTTAAAACAAAAGTATATCATAAATGCATAAATGATTGCAGAAGGCCTCTGAGATTAGTGTTTCTGCCTCGTTCCTTCTGCGTCCGTCGGTGAGAGGATGAAGAGGATGAGGAGGATGAGGGGTAAATGTGAGGAGCACAGAGGTAAACGGAGGCAAAGGAGGAGGATGGGCTCAGATTAAAGTCTTAAAGTAGAGGCTCATGAGACGATCCTTGAGGATGGACACAGACACAAACAGACAGGAGATAAAAGAGGGACACCATTTGGTGAAACATGGCTTTTATTAGTGTCACTTGTGCTCGTCTGTTCACTAAAGTTTAATAAAACAGTAAAAACAGTTGAACAGGTTTCTGTTTGTGCAGCAGATTCAGCAACAATCACCAGAACCAACTGTGTTCAGGTTCATCTGCTCAGTTCTGTTTTTATTTTGTTCATTTCTGTTCAGTGAAGTGGGTCAGAGCAGATGAAATATTCTTTGTCCAGAAGATGTTTTGTTGATGTTTGATTCCAATCGAGTAGCGACAGGTGCTTATTGTTTCAGAAGCATAAAGGTTCATCTCAGTTCAGTGGTCTGAGCGCGCTCAGTACAGCCTCATGTCCTTTAAGACGACATGGTGACAATAACAAACAAAATGGCCGCTCTGATTAGACTTTTGTTTTCACAAACTGCTCTAATGTTGTTGTTTGGCCTCCAGCTGTGATCACGTGACCTGCTCCGAGTCACGTGACCTGCTCTGAGTCACGTGACCTGCTCCGAGTCACGTGACCTGCTCCGAGTCATGTGACCTGCTCCGAGTCATGTGACCTGTGACCTGAAGCCTGACTCTTCTTGTCTCCACAGTGTGATCCGACCCAAACCCTCCACAAACCCCGCCCCCAGCCCAGCGTCGCTATAGGAACAGGACCCCGCAGTTGCTATAGGAACGGTAAATATGCCCCGCCTCCTTTTCCCGCCCCACGGCTGTAGCTCCGCCCACAAACTCTGCCGCTTCATAAACTTTTATCATCACGACGCTTTTAACGCTCCGCCATTTTGTCTCCTCCATCTTTTTCATTTTCTCATCGTCCAATCATATTCTCTCAGTTTCCCTCCATTTTCATCATCCAATCATATTCTCTCAGTTTCCCTCCATTTTCATCGTCCAATCATATTCTCTCAGTTTCCCTCCATTTTCATCGTCCAATCATATTCTCTCAGTTTCCCTCCATTTTTATAATTCATTCCTTTCATCCTGAGTCGACGTCCTTTGTTTCCGAGCCCTGCTTCTGCAGCTTCTGTTGCACGGCTTCACTTCTGTCGCTGTTTATTCATGTTTCATCTAAAAACATGAGCTGTTTGTATCATTTTATTCATTTGTTTTACTTTTTAACTTTTTATTTAATTTACTTAAGCACATGATGAGTTGTATTTATTCTGATGACGTCTTTATATCATTTCTGTAGTCAAGACCAGACTGAGTCCAGTCCAGTTCTAGACCAGGTCCAGACTCAGGAGACAGAGTTAGTCCAGTCTTAGACCAGTTCCAGACTCAGGAGACAGAGTTATGTCCATTTAGTCCCAGATATAAACTGTATTTCTTTACAGACCAATTATTGATTATCTGTTAATCAAAGGAAAATGTTTCTTTTTCTGTAAAAATGGCCTGTTTGATTTAGTTTCAGGAGGAGCCTCAGGAGCAGAGATAGAGCTGTGTGTTCAGTGGGACAGGTGGGACTTTTCTCAGTTTGTCTCCAGAGCTTCAGAGGGTTGGGGCTTTAAGAGGGACACAGCGCCCCCTGTTGGACTGGAGTGGGAGGTGCTGGGGGCAAAAGACTGAACCGCCACAGTTTGGTTTAAGGCTTTGTTTGGATGAAGATTTAGATAAAAGTTGGTCTCCATCACTTTGAGGAACATTATTGTGATAATGATTAATCTGCAGTGAAGTGTAATTCTACTGACGACCACTAGTGGTTCCTCCTTCTCCTCTTCCTCCTTCTCCTCTTCCTCCTCCTCCTTCTCCTCTTCCTCCTTCTCCTCCTCCTTCTCCTCCTCCTCCTCCTCCTCTTCCTCCTCCTCCTCCTTCTCTCTGGAACAATAAGGTCTAAAACAGGGATTAACTGGCTCTAACAGTTAAATAAAACAAGTCTAAAACCATGTCTATACCCAGACAGTTTATTGTAGTCCAGACCGACTTCTTGTGACCAAATCTCCCCTAAACCCGGTCCCGGTCTCGGTCCCGGTCCCAGTCCTGGTTCTCGTTAGGGTGTGAATGTGGATAAATGTTTGGAGGAAGTGAGCTCCTGGAGCACTTCCTGTGGGGAACATAAACAGGAAGTGCTCATTAGCTCCTCTTCCTCTTTTCCCTCCATCACTGCTCTGTCTCTGCTCCAACATCTCTCTCAGTTTTACATCACCTCCTGATGACATCATTCTGTTCTGAGTCAGTTTGACCAATGAAAACTGTGAATGAAACTCCATGTGACCTATGACCTTCTTCTTCAAAGGCCCATGGTTCAGTTTCTCTGATTAAAAAAAAGATGGAAACCAGTTGAAGCTAGACCCAGGAACTGAGCGAATGTTGGATTAAATTGTCTAATTAATCTGTGTTTTCTTCAGTGATGGAGACGTCGAGCGAAGAGCCGAGAGCATCAGGAGGAGACTGTGAGATGAAAGAAGAGACTTAACGGTAAATTCAACAACATAGAAACTATTATTACACTTCTGCAATAATAATGATTCAATCATTTTGGAGTGACTAATATTTTAATTACTTTAATAATTTGTCAAAATCATGACATTGTTTGTGATAATTTCCAGAAACAATGAACAGTGAATCAAACGAAGAGCAGCTGCTGACGAACGGCGACAGAGAAGAACACGACGCAGACAGAGCAGACGCAGCAGACGCAGATGCAGCAGACGCAGATGCAGCAGACCCAGCAGACGCAGACGCAGCAGACGCAGATGACGCAGATGCAGCAGACGCAGATGCAGCAGACGCAGCAGACGCAGATGCAGCAGACGCAGATGCAGCAGACGCAGACGCAGCAGACGGAGTGGAGAGCGAGGCAGCTGCAGACGGAGACCTGTCCTCCATCAACGCCATGATGTCAGCTGTGATGTCATCAGCCGTGATGTCATCGGCCGTGATGTCATCAGGGAGCGTCGACGGAGCGGACGAGGAGTCGGCGGAGAACAGGCCGACGTCTGCGAACTCCTCGGCCGGACCCTCACCGAGGTCAGAGTTCAAACACACAACACTGGGCTTGAGAGTTTGACACGACCGAAGGAGGTTTGACGGAACCTGGGAGTGTTTTTGTGAAAGTTCAGTCTAACGTTTGTTTCTCTATTTTCAGAAGTAAATAAATAATAATCTGTCTTCAACGAGTGGTGATAAAGACAAGGTTTAGTGTTTTGTTTGAGGAGGTTTCTCTCTCACAGTGCTCCACCATTAATAATATTTAATTAAAAGTACTTTTTCTGTTTCTTTTCTCCTTTAGTCCATCTCCAAACAAATCCCTGACGTCAGCGATGAGAGCTCCTCCGAGCAGGAACGCCCGGCGCACTCAGGTACCGCTCGAGAATAAAGACAACAACAAGCTCTTATTCAAGGATTTGGAGCCACATTAAAGAGGTTTCAGTGAAAGACAGATGCTTCAGTGAAATAAACCTGAATAAGGCTTAGTTTCTCTTCTTCTTCTTCTGCTCCTTCTTCTGCTCCTTCTTCTTCTTCTGCTCCTTCTTCTTCTGCTCCTTCTCTTGTACCACATTCCCGTCAGCGTCATCACTTCCTGCTCCGACAGGAAAAAGGAAGTGCTGCTTTCTTTGTGACAAAGAAATTCTCTCCGAACTGAGTCAGAGACAAAACTAAACCCTGCTTTTATTCTGAAAGGATCATCACCTCCACAATAAGAGCTGAGCAGACAGAAAAGAAAAAAAAAATCCTGCTTTTACTTAATTTACTCAAATAAAAAATAATGTTTGGAGAATATGTTTAGTTATTCTGTTTGTTTCAGTTGTTTTGTTTTTTTCAGGAAACCAAAGATGAGAGCGGGACCTTCGTGTGTCCGCTCTGCGACAAGAACTGCCAGACTCAGCACCAGCTCACCATGCACATCCGACAGGTGAGGCACATGACCTCTGACCTCAGGCAGGTGAGGCACATGACCTCTGACCTCAGACAGGGTATCCGCGTTCACACAGAGGGTCAGAGTTAGCTGCAGCTAAAGCTAAGTCTAGTTGAAACCCAGCTGCTGTCGTCTGTGGTGCTTCAGAGCGGGCTCTGGTGGACACCGCTGGTACTGCAGCCTCTAAACTCCTGTGTTTCTGCGTTTTCTCGCAGCACAACGCAGACACCGGAGCCACGGACCACTCCTGCAGCATCTGTGGGAAGTGTCTGAGCTCGGCCTCCAGTCTGGACCGACACATGCTGGTCCACAGCGGAGAGCGGCCCTACAAGTGCTCCATCTGTGGACAGACCTTCACCACCAACGGCAACATGCACAGGTCAGTGACCAGGACCGGGACCGGGACCGGACCGGGACCGGACCAGACCAGACCAGGGCCCGGGGATAAACCTGGGCCGGACCGGGGATAAACCTGGTCTTGAGAGTTTGACACGACTGAAGGTGGTTTGATGGAACCTGAGGAGTGTTTTTGTGAAAGTTCAGTGTTCGGCTGAGTTCTCTAAAACAGACCTGACCTTACTCAGGTCACTCAGGGTCACTCAGGGTCACTCAGGGTCACTGAGGTCACTCAGGGAAGTCCAGGAGTGTTAAGTCATTATGACCTGATTTATTACATCATACATTTCTGTATTTTTTCTTCAACCTGAGGGTTTCTTCTCTGAGTCTCAGTAAAAGCCTTAAACTGACCCGAGCTCAGTGTTTATCTGAGTTTTTCACTGAAGCGTGGATCCTGTCAAACTCACACACGCCCAGAGTTTATCCTTTCATCAGGAACTAAACCAGGACCAGTCCAGCTCCTCAGATCCACTCACTGCCTTGAATTTAAAACACCTTCATCTGAAGAATCCTGAAAGATGCAGCTTCATATACTGCTTTTCTACAGTTTTGTGAAAAGATGGATTAAAGACATTATAGGATTATAGATAGAAAATAATGGAAGCCTGCTCTCTGATTGGTCAGTTCACTTTGGGCTGTGATCGCTCTCCTGATTGGCCACAGAGCTGTCAGCTGACCTCAGGACAGATATAGATGACCCTTTACCTCCAGAGTAAAAATAAACTAGCATCTCACAGACTAAACCAGGACTAAACCAGGACTAAACCAGGACTAAACCAGGACTAAACCGGGTCTAAACCAGGACTAAACCAGGACTAAACCAGGACTAAACCAGGACTAAACCAGGACTAAACCAGGTCTAAACCAGGACTAAACCAGGTCTAAACCAGGTCTAAACCAGGACTAAACCAGGACTAAACCAGGACTAAACCAGGTCTAAGCCAGGACTAAACCAGGACTAAACCAGGTCTAAACCAGGACTAAACCAGGACTAAACCAGGTCTAAACCAGGACTAAACCAGGTCTAAACCAGGTCTAAACCAGGACTAAACCAGGACTAAACCAGGACTAAACCAGGACTAAACCAGGTCTAAACCAGGACTAAACCAGGACTAAACCAGGACTAAACCAGGACTAAACCAGGACTAAACCAGGACTAAACCAGGTCTAAACCAGGACTAAACCAGGACTAAACCAGGACTAAACCAGGTCTAAACCAGGACTAAACCAGGACTAAACCAGAACTAAACCAGGACTAAACCAGGTCTAAACCAGGACTAAACCAGGACTAAACCAGGACTAAACCAGGACTAAACCAGGACTAAACCAGGACTAAACCAGGTCTAAACCAGGACTAAACCAGGAGTAAACCAGGACTAAACCAGGTCTAAACCAGGACTAAACCAGGACTAATCCAGGTCGAAACCAGGTCGAAACCAGGACTAGACCAGGACTAGACCAGGACTAGACCAGGACTAAACCAGGACTAAACCAGGTCTAAACCAGGTCTAAACCAGGACTAAACCAGGTCTAAACCAGGACTAAACCAGGACTAAACCAGGTCTAAACCAGGACTAAACCAGGACTAAACCAGGACTAAACCAGGTCTAAACCAGGACTAAACCAGGACTAAACCAGGTCTAAACCAGGACTAAACCAGGACTAAACCAGGACTAAACCAGGACTAAACCAAGGACTAAACCAGGTCCTAAACCAGGACTAAACCAGGACTAAACCAGGACTAAAACCAGGTCTAAACCAGGACTAAACCAGGACTAAACCAGGACTAAACCAGGTCTAAACCAGGACTAAACCAGGACTAAACCAGAGTCTAAACCAGGTGAAACCAGGACTAAACCAGGACTAAACCAGGACTAAACCAGGACTAAACCAGGACTAAACCAGGTCTAAACCAGGTCTAAACCAGGACTAAACCAGGACTAAACCAGGACTAAACCAGGACTAAACCAGGACTAAACCAGGTCTAAACCAGGACTAAACCAGGAGTAAACCAGGACTAAACCAGGTCTAAACCAGGACTAAACCAGGACTAATCCAGGTCGAAACCAGGTCGAAACCAGGACTAGACCAGGACTAGACCAGGACTAGACCAGGACTAAACCAGGACTAAACCAGGTCTAAACCAGGTCTAAACCAGGACTAAACCAGGACTAAACCAGGACTAAACCAGGACTAAACCAGGACTAAACCAGGTCTAAACCAGGACTAAACCAGGACTAAACCAGGACTAAACCAGGTCTGAAGTTGAAAACATACAAATGTCTAAACTCTGTATCGTCTCAAATTGTCAAAACTAAGTAAAAATGAGACCTAAATCCAGACTCGATGAAGAATGCTCTTCACTTGTTCTGGATTTGTGTTAATTTGTGTTTACAGCTAAAGTGTAGAAAGCTTTATATTTTGAGTAAAATTGATTATTTAGAAAAGTTTTGAGAGAAAACCGAGGACGACAGGAGCCTGTTCAGAGTTGGTTTTGTTAACAGTTATTTAACGATGAAGCAGGCGTTTAGACAAATATAAATATATATAAATATATAAGAGAAGTATTTACTGTACGACTGTGTTTCTGTGTCAGACACATGAAGATCCACGAGAAGGACCCGGCCAGTGGTCTGCTGCTGCTCAGTCCCCCGTCCCCCTCTCCGTCCAAACGAAGGAGACCCTCCGTCAAGAGACGCTTAGGAGATGAGCCCGAGGAGCCGCCGGCCAAGAAGGTAAGGAGACAAGGAGACGGGGAGACGGGGAGACAGGGAGACAGGGAGACAAGGAGACGAGGAGATGAGGAGACAGGGAGACAGGGAGACAAGGAGACGAGGAGATGAGGAGATGAGGAGATGAGGAGACAGGGAGACGAGGAGACAGTCTTTCTGATC
>CM072167.1:19374264-19396665 GCA_036850595.1 Rhyacichthys aspro | reverse complement strand
TTATAGTTTAGCTCAAGTTTTGGAGTTTATGAAGTAAATTAAACTGAAACTCTTATTAATATGATCTGATTCTGTGATTTTGAGGTTTATTGAGAGGATTATTCACTAAAACTGCTCTGATTTAATTGAAACTGATAAAACAGAATCAGGTCCAAACAGGTTTTATTGTTTCTTTTCCTGATTGACTGCAGTAGAAGTGAACCTGCAGCAGGACGAGGGAGTTCTGATCCGTGTTCTGATCCGTGTTCTGATCCGTGTTCTGATCCATGTTCTGATCCATGTTCTGATCCGTGTTCTGATCCGTGTTCTGATCCGTGTTCTGATCCATGTTCTGATCCGTGTTCTGATCCGTGTTCTGATCCGTGTTCTGATGCGTGTTCTGATCCGTGTTCTGATCCGTGTTCTGATGCGTGTTCTGATCCGTGTTCTGATGCGTGTTCTGATCCGTGTTCTGATCCGTGTTCTGATCCATGTTCTGACGCGTGTTCTGATCCGTGTTCTGATCCATGTTCTGACGCGTGTTCTGATCCATGTTCTGATCCATGTTCTGACGCGTGTTCTGATCCATGTTCTGACGCGTGTTCTGATCCATGTTCTGATCCATGTTCTGATCCATGTTCTGATCCGTGTTCTGATCCATGTTCTGATCCATGTTCTGACGCGTGTTCTGATCCATGTTCTGATCCATGTTCTGATCCATGTTCTGACGCGTGTTCTGATCCATGTTCTGATCCATGTTCTGATCCGTGTTCTGATCCATGTTCTGATCCGTGTTCTGGGCGTCACTGCATGTCTCTGTGTTTCTTCAGATGGACTCTGAGTCGGACCAGTTTGTGTTTTCTGCTGCGCTCAGAGATGAGTGTGTGTGTGTGTGTGTGTGTCTGTATGTGTGTATGTGTGTGTGTGTGTGTGTCTGTATGTGTGTGTGTGTGTGTGTGTGTGTGTGTCTGTGTGTGTGTATGTGTGTATGTGTGTATGTGTGTGTGTGTGTGTGTGTGTGTGTGTGTGTGTGTGTGTGTGTGTGTGTGTGTGTGTCTGTATGTGTGTGTGTGTGTGTGTGTGTGTGTGTGTGTGTGTGTGTGTGTGTGTGTGTGTCTGTATGTGTGTGTGTGTGTCTGTCTGTGTGTGTGTCTGTATGTGTGTGTGTGTGGTTATGTGTGTGTGTGTGTGTGTGTGTGTGTGTGTGTGTCTGTATGTGTGTGTGTGTGTGTGTGTGTGTCTGTGTGTGTGTGTGTGTGTGTGTGTGTGTGTGTGTGTCTGTGTGTGTGTGTGTCTGTGTGTGTGTGTGTGTGTGTGTGTGTGTGTGTGTGTGTGTGTGTGTGTGTGTGTGTGTGTGTGTGTGTGTGTGTGTGTGTATGTGTGTGTGTGTCTGTGTGTGTGTGTGTGTGTGTGTGTGTGTGTGTGTGTGTGTGTGTGTGTGTGTGTGTGTGTGATTGTGTTGGAGTGTGTCCCAGTTTGAAAGTGACAGCTGAGCATGACTCTAAAGGAACGACAGACATCTCTGAGAGAATCACACCAGACCAGGTCTAAACCAGGTCTAAACCCGGTCTAAACCCGGTCTAAACCCGGTCTAATGATGTCACAGCAGTTCGTCCAATCACAGCTCAGCTTCAGAGAAAAGAAAAGTGAGAATAAAAAGCAGAGACAAAGCAGAACTGGAGAGAGCAGCTCTATTTATATCCAGGAGTCCAGTTACAACAAGAGAGTCTGGGTTAGACCGGGTTTAGACCGGGTTTAGACCGGGTTTAGACCGAGTTTAGACCAGGTTTAGTCCTGGTTTAGTCCTGGTTTAGTCCTGGTTTAGACCGGGTTTAGTCCTGGTTTAGTCCTGGTTTAGTCCTGGTTTAGTCCTGGTTTAGTCCTGGTTTAGTCCTGGTTTAGTCCTGGGTTAGACCGCGTTTAGACCTGGTTTAGACCTGGTTTAGTCCTGGTTTAGTCCTGGTTTAGTCCTGGGTTAGACCGGGTTTAGACCGGGTTTAGTCCTGGTTTAGTCCTGGGTTAGACCGGGTTTAGACCGGGTTTAGACCTGGTTTAGTCCTGGTTTAGTCCTGGTTTAGACCGGGTTTAGACCTGGTTTAGTCCTGGTTTAGACTGGGTTTAGTCCTGGTTTAGACCTGGTTTAGTCCTGGTTTAGACCTGGTTTAGACCTGGTTTAGACCGGGTTTAGACCGGGTTTAGTCCTGGTTTAGACCGGGTTTAGTCCTGGTTTAGTCCTGGTTTAGACTGGGTTTAGTCCTGGTTTAGACCGGGTTTAGTCCTGGTTTAGACCTGGTTTAGTCCTGGTTTAGTCCTGGTTTAGACTGGGTTTAGTCCTGGTTTAGACCGGGTTTAGTCCTGGTTTAGTCCTGGTTTAGACTGGGTTTAGTCCTGGTTTAGACCTGGTTTAGACCTGGTTTAGTCCTGGTTTAGTCCTGGTTTAGTCCTGGTTTAGTCCTGGTTTAGTCCTGGTTTAGTCCTGGTTTAGACTGGGTTTAGTCCTGGTTTAGTCCTGGTTTAGTCCTGGTTTAGACCTGGTTTAGACCGGGTTTGGTCTTGGTTTAGTCCTGGTTTAGTCCTGGTTTAGTCCTGGTTTAGTCCTGGTTTAGTCCTGGTTTAGACTGGGTTTAGTCCTGGTTTAGACCGGGTTTAGTCCTGGTTTAGACCGGGTTTAGTCCTGGTTTAGTCCTGGTTTAGACTGGGTTTAGTCCTGGTTTAGACCGGGTTCAGTCCTGGTTTAGTCCTGGTTTAGACTGGGTTTAGTCCTGGTTTAGACCTGGTTTAGACCGGGTTTGGTCTTGGTTTAGTCCTGGTTTAGTCCTGGTTTAGTCCTGGTTTAGTCCTGGTTTAGTCCTGGTTTAGACCTGGTTTAGTCCTGGTTTAGACCTGGTTTAGACCTGGTTTAGACCGGGTTTAGACCGGGTTTAGTCCTGGTTTAGACCGGGTTTAGTCCTGGTTTAGTCCTGGTTTAGACTGGGTTTAGTCCTGGTTTAGACCGGGTTTAGTCCTGGTTTAGTCCTGGTTTAGACTGGGTTTAGTCCTGGTTTAGACCGGGTTTAGTCCTGGTTTAGTCCTGGTTTAGTCCTGGTTTAGTCACAAAAACAAAAACAAACGTTCTTTTTTTCTCTAAAATCGAGGAGTAAATAATGTTAAAAATATGGACTAAACTCATTCTTTAGGATCATTCGTGTTTGTGGTCAATGTTATTGATGGTAAATATAATTGGAGCAGAGCTGTAGATCCTGGGAATATTCAGTGATATTTGATGAATATGATGTAACCTGAAGGTCTCAGACTCAGGCCGGTTCTGGTTCTGGTTCTGAGCGGTCTCTGTGGGTCTGGATCAGGTCCAGCCCGACTCTGCCAGGTTTATTCAGACTCTGTTCCAGAACTCAGAGGAAATCAGGGAAAGACCATCTTCAGTCGGACACAAACATTAAATCCACTGAGAGTTTGGTTTTAATGAGGCTCTTTTCAGTTTTATTCCATCTGCGTTTCTTTCGTCTAAACATTATTATTCACTTTTATTATTTCATCATTTACACATTGTATGTTTCTCTGTATCTTCTATATTTCCTGTTTATATGAAAGTTACTCCTGTTGTTTCTGATAGTCTAGTCCAGGTTGAGTTTCTGATTTACTCTTGTTCTCATTTAAAATTAAATAAATAAAACCCAAACAAACCTTCATCTGTTAATTCAGATAATTCAGATTTTTACCTGAGAGTTTATTTTTTCTAAAACAGCAGCAGTTTTACAGGACGCTCAAATAAAGTAAAGACTGATCCAACAAGACTCAAATCAGTTAAAAACCAGTGAATGACTGATCTGAAGTCAGCTTCATGTCGAATCCAGAATTAGAAATGAACTTTTGAACGTTAACCTGGAATAAACTGGATCCAATCTGTTTCTAACAAGAACTTAACTATGAAAATGTTGAGTTTTTAAGATTATTTTGATGTTTTGAATCTTCAACCCATAGTGTTCCCTGATGACATCACTCCGTAACAGACTCCTCAGCTCAGACGGTCCCTGGCGTGTCTCGAGTCTCGAGTCCTGGATCTGGTTTTAGCTCCGGTCTGGTCTTTGTGTTTTTTTAACGATGATGAAATCCAGGTTCGTTTAATTTAGCTCCAAACGAGGTCAGAGCTGCTCAGAGTTTTACTGAGTCAGAGCTGCTCCACTTCTGCAGCAGAGACCGGGTTAGACCGGGTTTAGACCGGGTCAGACCGGGTTGGACAGGGTTAGACTGGGTTTAGACCGCGTTAAGACCGGGTTGGACAGGGTTAGACCGGGTTTAGACCGCGTTAAGACCGGGTTGGACATGGTTAGACCGGGTTTAGACCGCGTTAAGACCGGGTTGGACATGGTTAGACCGGGTTTAGACCGCGTTAAGACCGGGTTGGACAGGGTTAGACCGGGTTTAGACCGGGTCAGACCGGGTTGGACAGGGTTAGACCGGGTTTAGACCGGGTTAGACCAAGTTGGACAGGGTTAGACCAGGTTTAGACCGGGTTAGACCAAGTTGGACAGGGTTAGACCGGGTTTAGACCGGGTCAGACCGCGTTGGACAGGGTTAGACTAGGTTTAGACCGCGTTAAGACCGGGTTGGACAGGGTTAGACCGGGTTTAGACCGCGTTAAGACCGGGTTGGACAGGGTTAGACCGGGTTTAGACCGGGTTAGACCAAGTTGGACAGGGTTAGACCGGGTTTAGACCGGGTTAGACCAAGTTGGACAGGGTTAGACCGGGTTTAGACCAGGTTGGACCAGGCTTAGACCGGATTAGGCCATTTTTAGACCGGGTTAGACCGGGTTAGACCGTGTTTAGACCGCGTTAAGACCGGGTTGGACAGGGTTAGACCGGGTTTAGACCGGGTTAAGACCGGGTTGGACAGGGTTAGACCGGGTTTAGACCGGGTTAAGACCGGGTTGGACAGGGTTAGACCGGGTTTAGACCGCGTTAAGACCGGGTTGGACAGGGTTAGACCGGGTTTAGACCGGGTTAAGACCGGGTTGGACAGGGTTAGACCGGGTTTAGACCGGGTTAAGACCGGGTTGGACAGGGTTAGACCGGGTTTAGACCGGGTTAGACCAAGTTGGACAGGGTTAGACCGGGTTTAGACCGGGTTAGACCAAGTTGGACAGGGTTAGACCGGGTTTAGACCGGGTTGGACCAGGTTTAGACCGGATTAGGCCATTTTTAGACCGGGTTTAGACCGGGTTAGACCAAGTTGGACAGGGTTAGACTGGGTTTAGACCGGGTTAGACCGTGTTTAGACCGGGTTAGACCTTGTTTAGACCATGTTTGACCGGGTTAGACGGGGTTTAGACCGGGTTAGACCGGATTAGGCCGTTTTTAGACCGGGTTTGACCGGGTTAGACCGGGTTAGACCTGCTTTAGACCTGCTTTAGACCTGGTTTAGACCAGGTTAGACCTGGTTTTGTCTGGTCTGGAACCTGATGGAGCTGTTGTGGTTCAGATCGATGATGTTGGTTGTAAAGCGTCAGACTCAAGGCCTCACCTTTGTCTTCATCTGAGTCTCACCTGAGTGTGTTACCTGTGTGTGTGTGTGTGTGTGTGTGTGTGTGTGTGTGTGTGTGTGTGTGTGTGTGTGCGTGTGCGTGCGTGCGTGCGTGCGTGTGTGTGTGTGTGTGTGTGCGTGCGTGTCCTTGGAGGTGGTCATGTGACCTGGGGTCATCCATCAGAGACGGCCTTGGTCTGGGTCAGTACTGAGAAATAAGACTAATCTAACTAAAACCTGTTCTAGTCCTGGTCTGGGTCTTGGTCTGGTTCCAGTCTTGGTCTGGGTCTTGGTCTGGTTCCAGTCTTGGTCTGGGTCTTGGTCTTGGTCCTGGTTCTGGTTTGTTTAAGGCTCACATTGATATTATTTTCAGAATGTTTCAGTTGTTCAGAGCAGGAAGCAATAACCATTAAAGGAGCTCTGAGAGTCCTGTTAGACCCAGACCAAGACCAAGACCAAGACCAAGACCCAGACCAAGACCAGCTCCAGCTCCAGACCAGGTCCAGACCAGGTCCTTGACTCCCTCTAGACCTGGTTTAGTCCACAGAGACCTGGACTTTCAGGTTTTAAATCATGTTTATAATGATGTGAGACGTCAAACAGAACAAGACCAAACAAAACCTGGACAAAAACGAGTAGAAACTGTTCAAAAAACCTGCTCAAGTTCAACTAAAACCTGCTCAAGTCCAACTAAAACCTGCTCAAGTCCAACTAAAACTTGTTAAAATCCATCTAAAACCTGAAACAAGTAACTATTAAAGGAACCAGATTCAGACTAAACAATATTAAAGAAGGACTTAGATTAGATCAGGTCTAACCCGGTGTAACCCGGTCTAAATCCGGTCTAACCTGGTCTAACCTGGTCTAAATCCAGTCTAACCCAGTCTCAGACCTGATGCTGCTGTGACTCGTTTGTTCATCGTCGACATAAATCATTTTCTGAAACGAGTTTAAAATGTCTTCCTCCAGAACATGATTTACAGCTGCTGCTGATCCTGCAAAAACCTGTCCCAGACCGGCTGAAACCCACAGGGTCCTGCAAAAACCTGTCCCAGACCGGCTGAAACCCACAGGGTCCTGCAAAAACCTGTCCCAGACCGGCTGAAACCCACAGGGTCCTGCAAAAACCTGTCCCAGACCGGCTGAAACCCTCAGAGTCCTGCAAAAACCTGTCCCAGACCGGCTGAAACCCTCAGAGTCCTGCAAAAACCTGTCCCAGACCGGCTGAAACCCTCAGAGTCCTGCAAAAACCTGTCCCAGACCGGCTGAAACCCACAGGGTCCTGCAAAAACCTGTCCCAGACCGGCTGAAACCCACAGGGTCCTGCAAAAACCTGTCCCAGACCGGCTGAAACCCTCAGAGTCCTGCAAAAACCTGTCCCAGACCGGCTGAAACCCACAGGGTCCTGCAAAAACCTGTCCCAGACCGGCTGAAACCCACAGGGTCCTGCAAAAACCTGTCCCAGACTGGCTGAAACCCACAGGGTCCTGCAAAAACCTGTCACAGACCGGCTGAAACCCACAGGGTCCTGCAAAAACCTGTCCCAGACCGGCTGAAACCCTCAGAGTCCTGCAAAAACCTGTCCCAGACCGGCTGAAACCCTCAGAGTCCTGCAAAAACCTGTCCCAGACCGGCTGAAACCCTCAGAGTCCTGCAAAAACCTGTCCCAGACCGGCTGAAACCCTCAGAGTCCTGCAAAAACCTGTCCCAGACCGGCTGAAACCCTCAGAGTCCTGCAAAAACCTGTCCCAGACCGGCTGAAACCCTCAGAGTCCTGCAGAGACCAGACACAAACTTGATCAGGACTAAACTGTGACAAACAGATGCTGCTGCTTTAACTGAGTTTGACCAAAGTCTCAAAGTGAAACAAACCAACATCAGGTTTAAATAAAGACTTAGAGAAAAGAGTCTGGAGCCAAAGGTTTAATTAATAAAACCTAAATGAACCAGGACCAGAATGAACTGGTCTGAGTCGGACTCAGATGAGACTGATTTAAATCACCTCGTTTAAGGGTTTACGAGACCGGACTGAACCACTCAGACCTGGTCTAATTAAGGTCTAAACAAGATCTAAACCTTGGACCCTAACGGTTTCAGTCTGGATCCAAACAAAGCAGACAATTAGACCCAGGACTAAACCAGGTCTAGAACAGGTCTAGAGCAGGTCTAGAGCAGGTCTAAACCAGGTCTAGAACAGGTCTAAACCAGGACTAAACCAGGTCCAGAGCAGGTCTAAACCAGGACTAAACCAGGTCCAGAGCAGGTCTAAACCAGGACTAAACCAGGTCCAGAGCAGGTCTAAACCAGGACTAAACCAGGTCCAGAGCAGGTCTAAACCAGGTCTAAACCAGGTCTAGAACAGGTCTAGAGCAGGTCTAAACCAGGTCTAGAGCAGGTTTAAACCAGGTTTAAACCAGGTCTAGAGCAGGTCTAAACCAGGACTAAACCAGGTCCAGAGCAGGTCTAAACCAGGACTAAACCAGGTCCAGAGCAGGTCTAAACCAGGACTAAACCAGGTCCAGAGCAGGTCTAAACCAGGTCTAAACCAGGTCTAGAACAGGTCTAGAGCAGGTCTAAACCAGGTCTAGAGCAGGTTTAAACCAGGTCTAGAGCAGGTCTAAACCAGGTCTAGAGCAGGTTTAAACCAGGACTAAACCAGGTCCAGAGCAGGTCTAAACCAGGACTAAACCAGGTCCAGAGCAGGTCTAAACCAGGACTAAACCAGGTCTAGAGCAGTGAAGCCCTGTTGTCGTCAGAAACAGGTGCAACATGAATCACAGCTGAGACTGAGGTCAGACTCTGTCAAAACCTCCTTAAACCAACAACAGGATCAAACCAGGTCTGGGGGGGTCTGGGGGGTCTGGGAGGTCAGGGGGGGTCTGGGAGGTCTGGGAGGTCTGGGAGGTCTGGGAGGTCTGGGAGGTCTGGGGACATGCTAGGGTCAGAGGTCAGACAGTTTTAAAGGCCTCTTCAGCTCCTCATTAGCTCTGACAAAGATCTCCACAGGGTTTATGGGAAAGAGGCTAACGTTTGAGCGCTAAAGAGGCTAACGTTTGAGCGCTAAAGAGGCTAACGTTAGAGCACTAAAGAGCTAACGTTAGAGCACTAAAGAGGCTAACGTTAGAGCACTAAAGAGGCTAACGTTAGAGCGCTAAAGAGGCTAACGTTAGAGCGCTAAAGAGGCTAACGTTAGAGCGCTAAAGAGGCTAACGTTAGAGCGCTAAAGAGCTAACATAAGAGCGCTAAAGAGCTAACGTGAGAGTGCTAAAGAGCTAACGTTAGAGCGCTAAAGAGCTAACGTTAGAGCGCTAAAGAGGCTAACATTAGAGCACTAAAGAGACTAACATTAGAGCGCTAAAGAGCTAACGTTAGAGCACTAAAGAGACTAAAATTAGAGCGCTAAAGAGCTAACGTTAGAGCGCTAAAGAGGCTAACGTTATATTTTCGGTCTAGACCCCCCT
The DNA here is from genome assembly GCA_036850595.1 of Rhyacichthys aspro. Lineage (NCBI taxonomy): Eukaryota > Metazoa > Chordata > Actinopteri > Gobiiformes > Rhyacichthyidae > Rhyacichthys > Rhyacichthys aspro. The sequence goes on along the minus strand of CM072167.1, from coordinate 19,387,705 downwards.
GGACTACAGTTTATACAAGTTCACAGAGAAGGATACAAAACCCTGCAGAAAAACTATGACAAAATGAGGACTAAACCAGGACTAAACCAGGACTAGACCAGGACTAAACCAGTTCTAAACCAGGACTAAACCAGGACTAGACCAGGACTAAACCAGTTCTAAACCAGGACTAAACCAGGACCAGGTTAGGGACTAGGGGTTGGGGACTAGGGGTTAGGGACTAGGGGGTAGGGGTTAGGGACTAGGGGTTAGGGACTAGGGGGTAGGGGTTAGGGACTAGGGGTTAGGGGGTAGGGGTTAGGGACTAGGGGGTAGGGACTAGGGGTTAGGGACTAGGGGTAGGAGTAGGGACTAGGGGTTAGGGACTAGGGGTTAGGGACTAGGGACTAGGGGTTAGGACTAGAGGGTAGGAGTTAGGACTAGGTTAGGGGTAGGGACTAGGGTTAGGGACTAGGGGTTAGGGACTAGGGGTTAGGGACTAGGGGGTAGGGGTTAGGGACTAGGGGTTAGGGACTAGGGGGTAGGGACTAGGGGTTAGGGACTAGGGGTTAGGGACTAGGGGTTAGGGACTAGGGGTTAGGGGTTAGGGACTAGGGGGTAGGGACTAGGGGGTAGGGACTAGGGGTTAGGGACTTTCTATGTATAAAATAATAAATATAATTCATAAATGAATAAACATGTCCGTGTTTGTATTTACTGAACGAGAGACGACCGTGACCTGCGTTAAACCCAGTCTGCGCCGGTCGCTAAGGCTGTTACCGCGGCGACAGATGAGCTCAGGTGTTTCCAGGGCGACAGGTGAGCTCAGGCCCCAGGTGAGAACCGACCAGGTGAGAGCCACAGACAAATACAGTCTGCATCCAGCACTGGGCTTATACAGGAGTCTGGGTTAGACCGGGTTAGACTGGGGTTAGACCGGGTTTGGACCGGGTTTAGACTGGTTTTAGACGTGGCTTTAGACGTGGTTTTATAATACTCTAGAACTCAACTCCAGAGCAAACAGGAAGTGGGTGTTCCTTTCAGAATAAAGCGTCTCATTCAGGAGCAGAGGCTTTGACTGAAGTTAATGGAAACGAAAACAAACATCAGCCTCAAAACAAATGGTTCCTGGAACTGAGCCAGGACTGCAATTCCCAGAATGCACCACCCACACTCATTCAGGTTTATCTGTTTATGTAGTCTTACTGTAGTTCTGGTTTAGACCCAGTTTAGATCTGGTTTAGACCTAGTTTAGACGTGGTTTAGACCTGGTTTAGACCCGGTTTAGACCCGGTTTAGTCCCGGTTTAGTCCCAGTTTAGTCCCGGTTTAGTCCCGGTTCAGTCCCGGTTCAGTCCCGGTTCAGACCCGGTTCAGTCCTGGTTCAGTCCTGGTTCAGACCTGGTTCAGTCCTGGTTTAGACCTGGTTTAGACCCGGTTCAGTCCCGGTTCAGACCCGGTTTAGTCCTGGTTTAGTCCTGGTTTAGACCTGGTTTAGACCTGGTTTAGTCCTGGTTTAGTCCTGGTTTAGACCTGGTTTAGACCTGGTTTAGTCCTGGTTTAGTCCTGGTTTAGACCTGGTTTAGACCTGGTTTAGTCCTGGTTTAGACCTGGTTTAGACCTGGTTTAGTCCTGGTTTAGACCTGGTTTAGTCCTGGTTTAGTCCTGGTTTAGTCCTGGTTTAGTCCTGGTTTAGTCCTGGTTTAGACCTGGTTTAGTCCTGGTTTAGACCTGGTTTAGTCCTGGTTTAGTCCTGGTTTAGACCTGGTTTAGTCCTGGTTTAGACCTGGTTTAGTCCTGGTTTAGTCCTGGTTTAGTCCTGGTTTAGACCTGGTTTAGTCCTGGTTTAGTCCTGGTTTAGTCCTAGTTTAGACCTGGTTTAGACCTGGTTTAGTCCTGGTTTAGACCTGGTTTAGTCCTGGTTTAGACCTGGTTTAGTCCTGGTTTAGTCCTGGTTTAGTCCTGGTTTAGACCTGGTTTAGTCCTGGTTTAGTCCTGGTTTAGTCCTGGTTTAGACCTGGTTTAGACCTGGTTTAGTCCTGGTTTAGTCCTGGTTTAGTCCTGGTTTAGACCTGGTTTAGTCCTGGTTTAGTCCTGGTTTAGTCCTGGTTCTCGTCAGTGTTTCTGCTCCGTGAGCCTTTTGTGAGTCGTATATAATCTGTTTGTGCTGTGTTCAGTACGACAGCGCGAGTGTGCTGCGTCTGTACAGTAGTGTGTGTGTGTGTGTGTGTGTGTGTATAAAGTGTGTGTAGCTGCTGTGTTTGTGATAAAAGCCGAGCGTCGTGTGTTTGTCGAGTCGTGACCTTTTTGTGACGGACGACTCCCGCCTCCGCCTCAGCTCATTATCCTCAACCTTTAACAACAAAACACCCAACGACACCGCATCCTCCAACTGCACCTTCAGAGACCCACAACACCACCCAACCTCCACCCAGCACCACCCAGCATCCATCCAGCACCACCCAACACCACCCAGCACCACCCAGCATCCATCCAGCACCACCCAACACCACCCAGCACCACCCAGCATCCATCCAGCACCACCCAACACCACCCAACACCACCCAGCACCACCCAACACCACCCAACACCACCCAGCACCACCCAGCACCACCCAGCACCACCCAGCATCCACCCAGCACCACCCAGCATCCATCCAGCACCACCCAACACCACCCAACACCACCCATCACCACCCAGCATCCATCCAGCACCACCCAACACCACCCAGCATCCATCCAGCACCACCCAACACCACCCAGCATCCATCCAGCACCACCCAACACCACCCAGCATCCATCCAACACCACCCAACACCACCTAGCATCCACCCAACATCCACCTAAAACCACCCAACACCACCCAACACCACCCAGCATCCATCCAGCACCACCCAACACCACCCAGCTTCCACCCAACATCCACCTAACACCACCAAACCCCACCCAACATCCACCCAACATCCACCCAACACCACCCAACACCAGCCAACTCCACCCAACGACATCGGGAACAGCAGCTAATCCAAATAAAAGCACCTGATAATGGAGAAACACACAAAAAAAAACAATTTAACAAACCCAGTACGCCACAGAGAACACTAGCGTCTAACACCATCCAGACGTCTCCAACGACCCAGAGAACGAAGAAAAGCAGTGAATTAACACACAGCAACAGCACCTTTTGACACCATCTTTCACCGAAATCACAGAAATCCCAAAGCCCCAGCGCTAACTTCAACCAGAAGCACTGAATAACAATAAAACTTCTGAAGAAATCCTCCAGCTGCAGCTTCAGGAAAAGCACTGAACTACCTCAAAACACCTGAACATCTCAGTCACAACAGAGAGAACTTCCTACAACAACCTGCTGGGGGCAGTAATGAGATCAGAAGGAGTTAGAGCAGAGCCAGGTGTAACGTTCAGGACCTTTAAGAATCCACTGTTGGTCCGAGTTTTCAGACTCCTCCAGAGACTCTTTAAAAACAACAAATCTATCGACTCTTTCTGGGTTTATTGGAGACTTTTGGAGACAGACTGAACATGGATCATTCTCTGGAGTTTTTCTATTGTCTCTTTTTGGTCCATTTAGATTTTAATGTAGATTGTTGCCTTCAGTAAAGTCCCAGTTTATCTCCAGGTCTGGACTCAGTAAATGAACAGATTTACTGTGAAATCACTTCTGCCTCTTTTCATCAAACTGTTTTGGTCAAATACAGGAACATTTCTGGGAAAGACTCACTTTCACCATCATTCAAACACATTTCCCTTTTATTGACTGAAGTTCTTGGAAATGCGTTTGTAATGTTTAAACGCTCTGTTGTCCTTGAGCTCTGAGTGAATCAGTCGAACAAAAGCCTGAACCGTGAACGTTGACAGTGAAGAGCGTAACCAGAGCCGTGTTTGTTCAGAGCTGCATTAAACCTGTCACAGACCGCAACCTCTGAAAGAGACGCTTTATTCTGAAAGGGCCTGAGACAATCATCTGAAACCATCATAAACCAGGAATAAAACCAGAGGAGGCTGGTCAGCAGGGGGCGCCACACCACACCAATTAGAGTCCCATAAAGATATAAGTGTTTATGTAGATAACGTTCTGTTTTAGATTTCATTAAACATCTTTGGTTTATCTTTGTGTAAATATTTGAGGTCTTGTTGAGGTCTTGTTGAGGTCTTGTTGAGGTCTTGTTGAGGTCTTGTTTAGGTCTTGTTCAGGTCTTGTTCAGGTCTTGTTCAGGTCTTGTTCAGGTCTTGTTCAGGTCTTGTTTAGGTCTTGTTGAGGTCTTGAGGTCTTTTTTAGGTCTTTTTTAGGTCTTTTTTAGGTCTTGTTGAGGTCTTGTTGAGGTCTTGTTTAGGTCTTGTTCAGGTCTTGTTCAGGTCTTGTTCAGGTCTTGTTTAGGTCTTGTTGAGGTCTTGAGGTCTTTTTTAGGTCTTTTTTAGGTCTTTTTTAGGTCTTGTTGAGGTCTTGTTGAGGTCTTTTTTAGGTCTTGTTGAGGTCTTGTTGAGGTCTTGTTTAGGTCTTGTTGAGGTCTTGTTCAGGTCTTGTTGAGGTCTTTTTTAGGTCTTTTTCAGGTCTTGTTCAGGTCTTGTTGAGGTCTTGTTGAGGTCTTGTTGAGGTCTTGTTGAGGTCTTGTTGAGGTCTTGTTTAGGTCTTGTTCAGGTCTTGTTCAGGTCTTGTTCAGGTCTTGTTGAGGTCTTGTTCAGGTCTTGTTGAGGTCTTGTTGAGGTCTTGTTGAGGTCTTGTTGAGGTCTTGTTCAGGTCTTGTTGAGGTCTTGTTCAGGTCTTGTTCAGGTCTTGTTCAGGTCTTGTTCAGGTCTTGTTTAGGTCTTGTTTAGGTCTTGTTGAGGTCTTGAGGTCTTTTTTAGGTCTTTTTTAGGTCTTGTTGAGGTCTTTTTTAGGTCTTGTTTAGGTCTTGTTGAGGTCTTGTTCAGGTCTTGTTGAGGTCTTGTTCAGGTCTTGTTCAGGTCTTGTTCAGGTCTTGTTCAGGTCTTGTTTAGGTCTTGTTTAGGTCTTGTTGAGGTCTTGAGGTCTTTTTTAGGTCTTTTTTAGGTCTTGTTTAGGTCTTGTTGAGGTCTTGAGGTCTTTTTTAGGTCTTTTTTAGGTCTTGTTGAGGTCTTGTTCAGGTCTTGTTCAGGTCTTGTTCAGGTCTTGTTGAGGTCTTGTTCAGGTCTTGTTCAGGTCTTGTTCAGGTCTTGTTCAGGTCTTGTTTAGGTCTTGTTGAGGTCTTGTTCAGGTCTTGTTGAGGTCTTGTTGAGGTCTTGTTCAGGTCTTGTTCAGGTCTTGTTCAGGTCTTGTTCAGGTCTTGTTCAGGTCTTGTTCAGGTCTTGTTCAGGTCTTGTTTAGGTCTTGTTGAGGTCTTGTTCAGGTCTTGTTGAGGTCTTGTTGAGGTCTTGTTCAGGTCTTGTTCAGGTCTTGTTCAGGTCTTGTTCAGGTCTTGTTCAGGTCTTGTTGAGGTCTTGTTCAGGTCTTGTTGAGGTCTTGTTGAGGTCTTGTTCAGGTCTTGTTGAGGTCTTGTTGAGGTCTTGTTCAGGTCTTGTTCAGGTCTTGTTCAGGTCTTGTTCAGGTCTTGTTCAGGTCTTGTTCAGGTCTTGTTCAGGTCTTGTTCAGGTCTTGTTCAGGTCTTGTTCAGGTCTTGTTCAGGTCCTGTAAAGCCCTGTAAAGTCCAGCGGTGACTTGTGGAGACACCTGTTGTTTTCTCTGTAAACACGGACCAAACACGGACCAAACACGGACCAAACACTGAAATGTTGACACGACCCAAATAAAACTGACAGAGACCCACCATTTGGGCCGCGACCCACAGTTTGAGAAACAGAGGGTGATTCTGAACTGAACGGGTGGTCTTCGTCTCAGGGACTAAAGAGTGAGGGTCCTGCTGTTCCTGAGTTTATTCAGAAGTGACAGGTTTTCTTCTCGTTTCAGTTCAAACACAGAATAAAGGACAAATAAACCTCAGTAAACACAGCTCAGGTTTAATCAGAATTCTGATGAAAACGCTGGATTTTTCTCCGTATTGTCTCTTATCCTCGTCTAACCTCGGGCTCCAGCTTATTTTGGTTCATTTAAGACATTTCCAACAGTGAGCAGGAAAAAAGAGCACGAACTGTTCCCATCGGAGCCTAACGGGACCGGCCTGAGCTCAGGACTAACCGGGACCTAACCTTGATCCCAGAGCAGAGTTTCTGATTGTTTTTAGTAAAAAAGTGGAGTTTTGTTTTAAAAACTCTGCGTAAAATGGATCAAACTGATGGAAACAACTGAGAAAACAGTGGAAAATAGGGGATTTTAATGATTTGGACATGTTTTGGAGCAGAATATGGCTAAAAGCAGTTGGGATTTGACCTTTGAGAAACTAAACCTGAGGTAAATTTGTTTTATTTTTTAATTATGGGCCTTTATTTGTGAGAAAAAGGCGAGAAAGAGCAACAGAAATGGATTATTCTTAAGAGTAATGTGCGTAAACGTGGTTAATGTGACCTCTCTGGAACAAAACCTGATCTACACATTTATAATCTGGATTTTTATGATTATTTTAATTGAATATGTTCATAGGCAGTAAATTAAGGCAAAATTACTGGAGATATTAGGGTTTTAAGATTTAAATGACGTGAATTAAAACTGCGTGAGCCTGAATTCACAGATAAATGTGGAGTTCTTGGACTGAACCAAGAAGAAAAAAAGGGCAAACTCAGTGAAAACAGAGATTATTAAAGTCCAACAGGAAGTGACACCAGCAGCTGTTCACAGTGAAACCAGATGTTCCTGAGCAGAACCGGTCGGAGACACGTTCTCATCCATCATCGACGAGAGCAGCTACACACGACACAAAAACACAAAACCTGACACAAAAACCGCTTCGGATCAGCTCCAGGACCAGATCTGGCCCCAGGACCTCACTTTGACTCTGCGTACCAGGTTTTAAAGACGTTTATTCAGACAAAAATCTCAGAATAAGCCCTAACTCCATTATTTTATTTTCAAAACTCGATACAAATTCATTTCACAATCGTTTTTCTTAAAAAATCACAATTATAATTACATCAGATGTGCTACTGTTACATAATGGTCTGAAGAACGTCATTATCTGCGTCTTTTCTTCCATTTTACTGATATTTTCTCACGTGACACCAGTTTAATGACGGACTTTAGGGATGTTTTCTTTCTTTTCCTGAGTCCTGATCCTTAAGTCTCAAAATATCACCCTAAACCCATCAATACAACCCCAAAAATGCACTTTTACCTCATTATTTTTGACTTTTTACGCAAAATATGGCGTTTACAGCTTTGATTAAATGAAAAGATCTGTTTGAGTCCCACACAGCAGCAGGATTAGTCTCAGTTTAACGTGATTCTCTGTGTCTTTGGCGTCTTTTTCTTCCATTTTAATGTCATTTTCTGACATTCTTCCAGCTCTATCACGGACTTCAGTTACTTTTGTCACTTTTGACGACTTTACATCCTTTAAATTACCGCGCTTTTTACAGCTTTTTTTAAGCAACAAAGACGTTAATTACGCACAAACGTGTGGTGTTTCCTTTGAATTGAACCGTTTAAAGGCCATAAACCTGGGTCTATTTCGAGTCAGGAGTGAGTTTAAATCGTGTTGCAGAGCTTTAAACCTAATGACCGTAAATATTTTCAGAGACAGATTCAGAAAAAGGCTGTAATAAACCCCACTTTAGAGCCGTGCTCGAATTGCAGCTGTTTTTGGCCCAAAAGCGGACACTTGGCTCCAATAAAACCCGTCCATTCCACCGTTTACTGCGCATTTATCAGGCTCCGCGCGGGACGGACGCACAGGGGACGGGGACTAGGACGAGGACTAACGGGACCGGACTGTGGCGCGACTCGAGCTCAGGACAAACCTTGGCGTAACCTTGATGGTTTTTAGTGAAAAAGAGTTTTGTTTCAAAAACTGTGCGTAAAATGGATCAAACTGATGGAAACAGCGAAGAAAACAGTGGAAAATAGTGGATTTTAATGATTTTCACGGGTTTGGGGCAGAATATGACTAAAAGCAGTTGGGATTTGACCTTTGAGAAACTAAACTTCTGTAAATGTAAATTTGTTTTATTTTTTGATTATGGGCCTTTATTTATCAGAACAAGGCGATAAAGAGCGAAAGAAATTGATTATTCTCGAAGAGCAATGTGAGTAAACGTGGTTAGTCTGACCTCTCTGGAACAAAACCTGATCAAAACATTATATAATCTGGGTTTTTAACGATTCTGTTTAATGAAATAGCTTCAAATTAAGGTGAAATAAAAAGAGAAATTTAGGGTTTTGTCATACATTTTGCAGAATTTAGACAAAGCACAACACTAGTTTTTCCGTAATAAAGATAAAATGTGGAGTAAGAAGGTGTGGTTGATATAATTTCTGTTTTAAAGCCTTTTTTTTAGTGAAATCTAATGAAAAATGACTTTGAAATTGAGTTTTTGATGAGTTTGTTTGTTAAAGGTGCGTAAAGTGGTTGGATTTAGTTCCGTTTGAAGTGGTTTGATTCAGAACAAAAGAACACAACCGCTTCATAAACACTTTCTAAAATAAAACCAAGCGCGTACTCACGTGTGGAACTCGTGCGTAAAAAGCGGTCCGCAGCTTGTGCGTGTCCGGTGCTGTCACCCGACGCACGCGGGACACGGCGCGCGCGGCTCCGGATCCATCAGCTTCAATAAACTCCGCTCAGAAAAAAACAGCCACAACAGAGAGTTTAGATCCAGGGCTGGGGCGGGACGAGAGGGGCACCGTGGCCGAAAGAGGTGCGCGATGTCCGGGCAGCGTCAGCGCGTCATCCCGCTGGGGGTCCGGAGCTCCAGGAGAGCGGCTCCTCTCTGAGTTTGTATCCCACAGAGACGCGTCCAAAGCCGGGCTCCAGGCGCGTGTGTCCCCTCCTTTTTCCTTTTTTCAGAATTAAAGCCTTTGTGGAAGTTTGAGGCGCGCGCGAGGCTGTGGAGCGTCGCGAGGCAAACTACAGACTGAGCGCGAGGAACATCACCAACCGCACGCGCACGGGGACACAGAGAGGGAGAGAGGGAGAGAGCGAGAGAGAGAGGGAGCGAGGAGGGGGAAGTATCGCGAGGTTTGGGAGTGGGACCTGAACCTGAGACTGAGCCGCAGCTGGAGCCGAACAGACTCGGACTAACCTGGGTTTTTACTGGATTTGAGACGAAAACAAACTCTGGATGAAGTCAGTCTGAGGAGAAAGAGTCAGACGTGTCTTTTCCGAGGTCCTCGGCTCCATCATGAAGCACGTGCCTGTCATCAGTCTCATTAAATCAGCTGCGTCCAGACTCACAGACTCTGTTTCTGTTTTTAATGAAACAGGTTCAAACACATCCTGAGAATCAAGAACAGAGCCCATTTAAACCAATAAAAAGATCAGATCCTGAACTCAAAGACTCTGTTTCAGCTTTAGTCCAAACTCAGAGTCTGTTGAACCTGAAAAAGAGAAAACTTTGAGTTTCTGCTGCTTCTGAAGGAGCTCTCTGATTGGACGAACCATTTCCTCATTCACTGCAAAAATCAGAATATTCTATTATTATTATTATCTTTCCAGGTTAGTCTCATTTTCAAGAGACACCTGTTTGACACAAGAAGACACTACAATCAATACAAATATACATTAAAATTTTACAATGTCAGAAAATTAATATACATCAAATACAGATTAGAATGAATAATTAACTAATGTGCTCATGATGTATTCACTAATGACACACGAGTTCAACAGAGAATCATTTCAGTTTTATTTGTTTAATATAGTCTTCATTTACAAATTAATTTCTAATCTTTGGACCATCTTTAAAATCCCGATGCTGCAGAAGGTGGTGTTTTACTTTTACAGCAGGTTTTTCTGAGCTGTAGCTCCTCTTCATCACTTCTTTAATAGTCGCTCCAGAGTCACGTGACTTCGCTCTCCTCCAACATGGCCGCCCTGTTTCTTCACTGTATGTTGTTCTTTTCTCAGTTCCATTCATGATGACTCTCCTCCTTCAGATAAACTCAGACTGACTCTGAACCTCTTTCTGAAAAGTTCAACTCTGAGAATGACTCTGACTCAGATCAGATCAAACTCTGGAGGTTCAGCTGCAGCAGAAACAAGAGAAAAACAGAAGTGTCAGTAAATGTCTCCCTCTAGAGGACGGAGCGGGAATGAACCTGGTCCAGAGACTGAACCAGTCTGAGGAGGTTTTTCTCTTGGTTTGTTTGTGATCCGTGTTTCAGACCAAACAACTGGTCTTGGGTCTAGGTCTGGACCGAACTGAACCAAAGCCCAGTTCATTTACATTAAACCCAAACTAATCATTACCGGAAGTGATAATTCAAACCCAACTCTGAAAAAACACTGTGTGGAAAGTAAAACACAATGAACAATTGAACATAAACAACAAATTAGGATATCAAAGTCTCAGAGTCTTTTTACAGTTTCATCGGAGACAGACAGGTGCTCCTCATGATGAAGATGCTGTGGGTGTTGTTGGTGATGAAGAGGAGTCTGCAGCTCTTCCTCAGGTTCCCTCAGACCAGAGTCCAGGGATGGTCTCCAGATGTGTGTGCTTGGATAATATTACACGGTAATAATACACAGCAGAGGGAGCCACTGCCATGTTTCATCATAAACCATCATCTTTCTGAAGGAACACTCAGTCCTATTCATTCTGATTCTTTAGCTTCTGTTTAATTATTTGTGGACTATCAATGCAATTTTTTTTTCAAATATACATATTTAAAGGTGTGTTTAAATTAATTATTCAGTGTTTATGGGATGTTTTGTGGTTGTTCTCTGTACACATCTTTTCAAAACTCTTCTTCTGCCACGTTTTTATCCCATTGTAAACTAAATGAGAGTCTAAACGTGATCTGATTGGTTAGAACTCCCAGATCCCGCCCCTAACCCCGCCCCCTAAGTGAATCCTGGCTGCTGATTGGCTGACCGCGCTGTCAGGCCGTTACTATGGCAGCACCGTGAGGACGTGATTCTTCGGAGCCTGTTGTGTGAGAACAGCGGCTCTCTGCGGACACTTCTCCAAACTTTACCGCATCTTTACAGCATTTACTACTCATTCAGCTGCTTATCTCACAAAATAAACTGTTTATCTGTGTATTACTGAAGTTACACAGTCATGGCGCAAAGAAGAAACTCCAAAAGTCAAGCTAAAAAAGGTTAGTAGCTGCTCTTTTCTGTTGCATAGCTTCACAGGACGCGCCTACATCATCAGTCTATTTAAACTTATTTATCAAATGAACGCAGATTTAAAGCAACTAGAAAAAGTGACAACACGTTTAAGCAACTATTGAAAGGCTGTCTTATATTCGGCTTTGACACTGACCTCGTTCAGTGATGTTTTATCTGAAAATTCCTACGGTCCTCTCCCGCCGGACGCTACTAACAGCGCCATTGTTCAATAAAATTTAGCTTTACGTTAAAATAAAAGTAATTTGTGAATGTTAAACTACGCCGAATTGATAGGAAGAGCCAAGAATTACCGTGTAGTTACTTTTATAGTTTTTTGCTTTGTATTTTCAGTGTCCTAACAACTGATAAACTCTAAATTTGTCGGTTTTTAAATGAAGTCGAGATTCTCGCGATAGTTCATCGTAAATTTGGAGATGTTAGGATTGAAAATGAGGAAATTATTCCGTTTCAAGTAGGGACATGACTTCAAACCAAGAAAAGCTACTGTTGAACATTCAAACACATGTTTTAAGATGTTTTAAAATGTAGAGTAGTAGAAAATAAGCTGTGAAAGGGAGCCCGGACTCTCGCGAGATCTCAGCTGGAACTAGCAGCAGCGGCGTGAACTTAGAATAAAGCTTAGAATTGTGTTAAAATAATCCAAAGCAGGTGTTTTTAATGAACGCCGAATTGTACTGGACTCAAAAATGGTTTGATTAAAAGTGTTCAGTAAGATTTAAAGTTTTATTTGTGGCTGATATTTTGAAATGAACACGAAACGATGGACGTTTTGATGGAGATTGAAGGGTTATTATTGAAGCATCATCTGATTTTGGACAAATTCAGATAAATGTCTGTCATCTGTCATTGTTTATGAATAAAAGAAGGCTGTAGAGTGGTATTTAAGAGTACTGTTGTTGTGGGAAATGTGCTGTTATTGTGTCATGTGATGTTTTTATGAATCATGTCCATGATTCTCTGGTATTTGTTCCCAGGTTTACTTCAGCTTTATTATAGTAAAAGTGAGTCTGATGAATGTAGTAGACTCTCCATCTGCTCTGAGCAACTGAGACACAACTAGACACTGATGATCAGTGGAGATTTGTGCTTGTTTCCTCCTTGTTCTTGAGTTAATGTCTTAAACCATAAGAAATAAAGGACTTTTTTATGGCCTTTGAGGAGATGTGCAGATGCAGTGGTATTTATTCAACTGAACATGAGCTGTTGTGAATGAATTGTTTATTGAATGTTTTGGTGTTTTTTTGTGGTCCTTGATTGTCCAAGACATATATGTCCTCTGGGACAATAAAACCTTGTCTTATCTGTAGTTATAGTACAGTAATAGACTTTGAAATATATTTGGGGTGAGTCTCCGTTTAAACAAAACAAAAAAAGGAATGAATTCTGAATATTGCTGCGATCTTCTGTGGAGGACGGAGGAGGAGTCAGTGACAGGTCGACCTGCTCAGACCTGGACCTGTCTCTCAAACTGTTCACTTGAATAAAGCAGAGACGCTGTGTTTCTTCTGGACACAAAGCAGAGCAGGTGTAGGTCCAGATGGGCTCGAGTGATGACTCTGTAATAAGATTGGTTTGAGCAAAACCCCGTGACTGGAATACAGAGGTTTTACCTGGAGCACATTTAAACAGAACAAACAGAGATCGTTCTGCCCTCGTTACTTTCTAGAAAACATATCTACAGTTATTTAAAGCCTATATTATTGTTATTTGTGTTAAAAATAAAAGTAAATATTCTGTATTTACTGCAGGAAGACTCTGCAGTGTTAATTCTGTCTTGTGTTAGCGTTTACTCTCCGGTGAAAACTCTGTTAAACACATCTTTAAACCTGAGCAGATCTGGTCTTGACACCAGATCTTTACCCAATGACCCACAGACTCTGTTTCAAGGTGTGGTCAGTGTATTCAAAGAGCTCCTTGTAAATTATAACAGCTTAATCGCTCGTGAGTCAGATATTTAAACATATCTTTTTATGTCAAAGTAATTAAAAGTTAATCAAACTGTGACAAAATAATTATCAGTGAAACCAATGGAAATTAGAAACTTGTTTTTCTTGATGTTAATTTGAATTTAATTCAGGTTATAATCTTTTGAAGGAGCAGCAGAGTTAGATATCATCACTTAATTATCTCTTTATTTATACTCACTGTTCTCTATGGCTTTAGTGTTTGCCTCAATGGAACTAGTTTGAGCTGCATCAGGTTTTTTGAACCTAAAGACATTATTGTGGCTTTTAAAAACATTAAAAATTAATCATTTTTACAT
>CM072167.1:19352820-19374164 GCA_036850595.1 Rhyacichthys aspro | reverse complement strand
ACCAGACCAGGACTAGACCTGGACTAGACCTGGACTAGACCTGGACCAGACCAAGACTAGATCAGGACCAGACCAGGACTAGACCAGACCAGGACTAGACCTGGACCAGACCAGGACCAGACCAGGACCAGACCAGGACTAGACCAGGACCAGACCAGGACTAGACCTGGACTAGACCAGGACTAGACCAGGACCAGACCAGGACTAGACCAGACCAGGACCAGACCAGGACTAGACCAGGACCAGACCAGGACTAGACCAGACCAGGACCAGACCAGGACCAGACCAGGACTAGACCAGGACCAGACCAGGACCAGACCAGGACTAGACCAGACCAGAACCAGACCAGGACTAGACCAGGACCAGACCAGGACTAGACCAGACCAGGACCAGACCAGGACCAGACCAGGACCAGACCAGGACTAGACCAGGACTAGACCAGGACTAGACCTGGACCAGACCAGACCAGGACTAGACCAGACCAGGACCAGACCAGGACCAGACCAGGACCAGACCAGGACTAGACCAGACCAGGACCAGACCAGGACCAGACCAGGACTAGACCAGGACTAGACCAGGACCAGACCAGGACCAGACCAGGACCAGACCAGGACTAGACCAGACCAGGACCAGACCAGGACCAGACCAGGACTAGACCAGGACTAGACCAGGACCAGACCAGGACCAGACCAGGACCAGACCAGGACTAGACCAGACCAGGACCAGACCAGGACCAGACCAGGACCAGACCAGGACTAGACCAGACCAGGACCAGACCAGGACCAGACCAGGACTAGACCAGGACTAGACCAGACCAGTGTGTGTTATGTGTGACGTCCCACTCATAGTTGCTCGTCTAGAAATGACGTTCAAACCCTTCTCCTGCTGGGACAGGCCAGCACAGACCTCTTCTCACAATATCCAGCTTTTCATGAAGGACCCGTCTTGAAAATGGAAAGTATATCTGATCTATAACAGATCAATCTCTTCTCCTCCTTCACCATTATGGGTTAAAAATACAGCTGTTGGATCTCTGGGTTTAGTTCATATTCTTTCAGGCTCTAGAAGAGCTTATCCAATCACAGGACGCGTACACGTCCAGGTCAACGTAAGACCTTCTAGCTGGTCCTGGTCTGGTCCTGGTCTGCAGAATCCAGATCTGATTGGTTATTGACACTGACTGTGTCCGTTCACTTACAGTGGACCGGGGTCTGCTCTGTTGATTCTGAAGGTCTCAACACAAGCTGAAATATAACTGGATAAAAACTATGATAAACAACATTAAATCTACTCAACTGAGTGGATTTAATGTGACGTAAAGAGAACAGAGAATAGAGACATATTTATGAAAATAAAATACATAAATTTACTTTTCTGAGCATGTTTAGGCCAGCAGAGAAGGCCTTGTGTTGTGTGTCAGTGTGTGTTGTGTGTGTTGTGTGTCAGTGTGTGTTGTGTGTCAGTGTGTGTTGTGTGTGTTGTGTGTCAGTGTGTGTTGTGTGTAAGTGTGTGTTGTGTGTGTTGTGTGTAAGTGTGTGTTGTGTGTAAGTGTGTGTTGTGTGTAAGTGTGTGTTGTGTGTAAGTGTGTGTAGACTCAGGTGACACACTGGGGACACACTGAGCCCATAATGAGGTTCAGACAGAGGTTTTACTGCAGAGGTTTACACTGTTGGTCCCTGTTTACACCAGACCTGGCTCCGAGCGTCAGTGTGTGAGTGTGTGTGTGTGTGTGTGTGTGTGTGTGTGTGTGTGTGTGTGTGTGTGTGTGTGTGTGTGTGTGTGTGTGTGTGAGTGTGTGTGTGTGTGAGTGTGTCAGTGTGAGTGTGAGGTCAGGGGGTGGAATGTGTCTCTGTTCGGGACGAGCTGTCGGCAGATCATAAACATCAGCCGTAAATTATCCACAAACGTCTGCGGCCACAACAACTCTGCTCCAAACACACTTTGAACTGAGAGAACCAGACCAACGAGGACTTGAACAGGTTTTAGTTGGATTTGAACAGGTTTTACTTGGATCTGAGCAGGTTTTAGTTGGATTTGAACAGGTTTTTTCAGCTGACTTCTGAAGTCCGACTCAGAGGACACTTCGGGGCCAGTCCTGGTCCTGGTCCTGGTCTTGGTCCTGGTCGTTTGTCTTGATTTAGTCCGGTCTCTGGACAGGTCTGGATTAGTATTGATCAGAGACAGATCTGATCAGGTTTGAACAGATCGTCAATAAAAACAACAAAGATTAACTTAGAGACAAATACAGTCCTGCTTTTGTCCTGCTGAGGTTTTACATGGATCAGAACTAGTTTTAGATAGATTTAGACTTAGTTTGAGTGGGATTTAAACAGGTTTTAGTTGAATTTGAACTGGTTTTTAGATGGATCTGAACTGGTTTTAGTGGGATTTGAACTGGTTTTAGATGGATCTGAACTGGTTTTAGATGGATTTTAACTGGTTTTTAGATGGATCTGAACTGGTTTTAGTGGGATTTGAACTGGTTTTAGATGGATCTGAACTGGTTTTAGATGGATTTTAACTGGTTATAGATGGATCTGAATTGGTTTTAGATGGATTTGAACTGGTTTTAGTTGGATTTGAACTGGTTTTAGATGGATTTTAACTGGTTTTAGATGGATCTGAATTGGTTTTAGATGGATTTGAACTGGTTTTAGATGGATTTGAACTGGTTTTAGATGGATCTGAATTGGTTTTAGATGGATTTGAACTGGTTTTAGATGGATTTGAACTGGTTTTAGATGGATCTGAATTGGTTTTAGTTGAATTTGAACTGGTTTTTAGATGGATCTGAACTGGTTTTAGATGGATTTGAACTGGGTTTAGATGGATCTGAACTGGTTTTAGATGGATTTGAACTGGTTTTAGATGGATCTGAATTGGTTTTAGTTGAATTTGAACTGGTTTTTAGATGGATCTGAACTGGTTTTAGATGGATTTGAACTGGGTTTAGATGGATCTGAACTGGTTTTAGATGGATTTGAACTGGTTTTAGATGGATCTGAACTGGTTTTAGATGGATTTGAACTGGTTTTAGATGGATCTGAATTGGTTTTAGTTGGATTTGAACTGGTTTTAGATGGATCTGAATTGGTTTTAGTTGGATTTGACCTTTTTTTAAATGGATCTGAACTGGTTTTAGATGGATTTGAACTGGTTTTAGATGGATCTGAATTGGTTTTAGTTGGATTTGAACTGGTTTTAGATGGATCTGAATTGGTTTTAGTTGGATTTGAACTGGTTTTAGTTGGATTTGAACTGGTTTTAGATGGATTTGAACTGGTTTTAGTTGGATTTGAACTGGTTTTAGATGGATCTGAACTGGTTTTAGTTGAATTTGAACTGGTTTTAGTGGGATTACTGTAGACCTGGTCCAGACCTGGTCATCCTTGTTTTTCCGCTCTTTGACGTGCGTCTCGTTCAGCTCTTATCAGCCGTGTTCACACCTGGGTCATGTGGTCGTTCTCGTCCAATCAGGCGCGGGCCGGTCGCCGTGGCGCCGGTCTGTCGGCCAATCAGGCGTGGTTCTGAAGCACCTCTCAGCGCCACTCTCTTCAGAAACACTCCACACTTCAACAGTTCTGCTCAGACTCAGCTCGGAGCGACTCGGGGCCGTCGGCGCCACGTGCACCAGCGCCAGACACGTGCACACGCAACACACACTCACCACGCGCACCAGCCTCGTGCACCAGCCTCGTGCACGATGCAGTAAACACGGAACAAGAACAAAATGTAACAGCAACAAGGTTAAAATAGAACTGGTCTAGAGTATGTGACTGGAACCAGGTTTTACATGGATTTGAACTGGTTTTAGAAGGATCGGAATTGGTTTTAGAAGGCTTTGAGCAGGTTTTATATGGACTTGAGCAGGTTTTAGGTGGTTTTGATCAGTTTTGTTGGACTTCACCAGGTTTTAGTTGGACTTGAATTGGTTTTATTTGGATCTGAGCAGGCCTCTGTACTATAGGGTCATTATCTCCTCAGAGGGCAAAGAGGCCACGCCCACAGTCACAAAGAGGCCACGCCCACAGCCCCAAAGAGGCCACGCCCACCTCCTGCAAAAATGCATTTGTTTTTAATGAATTTTGATGTTTTTGTGTCATTTTTTGTAAAAGTTTTCTTTAACGTTTGCTCCACGTTGTTCAGTCTCTTCATCATGTGCACCATCCTCACCAACTGCTGCTTCATGGCCATGTCCGACCCGGCCTACTGGACCAAGTACCTCGAGTAAGTCCTGCTAAAACCACATCTAAACCTAACAGAACCAGTCAGAACCAGTCCGACCCGGCCTACTGGACCAAGTACCTCGAGTAAGTCCTGCTAAAACCACATCTAAACCTAACAACAACACAGCCCGTGGACCAAGTACCTCGAGTAAGTCCTGCTAAAACCACATCTAAACCAGTCAGAACCAGTCCGACCCGGCCTACTGGACCAAGTACCTCGAGTAAGTCCCTCTAAAACCACATCTAAACCTGTCAGAACCAGTCAGAACCAGTCTGAGCCGGCCTACTGGACCAAGTACCTCAAGTAAGTCCCGCTAAAACCGCCTCTAAACCTGTCAGAACCAGTCAGAACCAGTCCGACCCGGCCTACTGGACCAAGTACCTCAAGTAAGTCCCGCTAAAACCACATCTAAACCAGTCAGAACCACACCAAGAAGAAGGCGGCAACAGCACTTGGACAAACAACCTTAATGTTTTAAATTCTTTGACTTTACTGGATGATATCCGTGTTTGAGGTATGTTCTCGTGTGTGTCAGGTACACCTTCACAGGGATCTACACCTTCGAGTCCATGATTAAAATCCTGGCTCGGGGTTTCTGTGTGGGGCCCTTCACGTTCCTCAGAGACCCCTGGAACTGGCTGGACTTCAGCGTCATCGTCATGGCGTGAGTCTGACTCCAAAAACACTCACAAATATAAATATTATACAGGTTTCATTAATGAAACATGTTTTTAATGAACACAAAGTCTGTGTCTCATTTAAAATAATCCATTGTTAGCTCCACAGGCTAATGTTAGCATGGTTTCCTTTTAGATTCAATGGTGTTTTTCACTAGCATGCTAACATTGTTGGTTCTGTCTAGGACTTGCTTTGGTCCTGGGGTAGTCTTGTCTAAAACCTGGTGCAGAGTTGGTTTTAAACCTGGTTTAGTCCTGGTCCAGCCCTGGTTTTGTCCCATGTCTCTTTCACAGTAAAAGCCTGCCTCAGCTCAGACTCAGCTCAGACTCAGCTCGGAGTCAGCGTCAGTCAGATTAAGCTCGGTCTGTGTTTGACGGGATTAAAACTGGGATTAAACTCAAAGGAAGTGACACAAAGTTGTGCAGCGTCAGGAAAATAATGTTCTCAGAGTGTATTTACAGCTAAAAGACGGACTTCAGAGATTTCAGAGACTGGATCTGGTCTGAGGTGGTCTGAGGTGGTCTGAGGTGGTCTGACGTGGTCCGGACCCAGACCAGGACCAGTCCAGTCAGATTATTATTCTGTTTTTAATTCACAAAGAGCCGTGATTCGGTGGAAACAGGACTGACTTGTTGGTAACGTCCCGTTAATGATTGACCAATGACAGTCACAGATGTCCTCTAGCTCCGCCCACAATCCCCTCTGACCTCCCACAATAACAGGTCAGAGGTCACATTAAACCTGCAGGACTGAAGCAGGACTAAACCATGACTAAACCAGGACTAAACCAGGTCTAAACCAGGATTAAACCAGGACTAAACCAGGTCTAAACCAGGACTAAACCAGGTCTAAACCAGGACTAAACCAGGACTAAACCAGGACTAAACCAGGACTAAACCAGGTCTAAACCAGGACTAAACCAGGACTAAACCAGGACTAAACCAGGACTAAACCAGGACTAAACCAGGACTAAACCAGGACTAAACCAGGACTAAACCAGGTCTAAACCAGGACTAAACCAGGTCTAAACCAGGACTAAACCAGGACTAAACCAGGACTAAACCAGGATTAAACCAGGACTAAACCAGGACTAAACCAGGACTAAACCAGGACTAAACCAGGACTAAACCAGGACTAAACCAGGACTAAACCAGGACTAAACCAGGTCTAAACCAGGTCTAAACCAGGACTAAACCAGGACTAAACCAGGACTAAACCAGGACTAAACCAGGACTAAACCAGGACTAATCCAGGTCTAAACCAGGACTAAACCAGGTCTAAACCAGGACTAATCCAGGTCTAAACCAGGATTAAACCAGGTCTATTTGTGGGTGTGGCTGGTATAGATCTGTTTCTGCTGAAGGACGACCTGATTAAACAGTGACTGATTGATGTGTGTTCAGACTGAACCAGACCAGATCTGTCGCTTTAAACAAAAAAAACAGAGCCAGACTTGGCACCTGGTTCAGTCCTGGTTTAGTCCTGGTTTAGACCTGGTTTAGTCCTGGTTTAGTCCTGGTTTAGACCTGGTTTAGACCTGGTTTAGTCCTGGTTTAGTCCTGGTTTAGACCTGGTTTAGTCCTGGTTCAGTCCTGGTTTAGACCTGGTTTAGACCTGGTTCAGTCCTGGTTTAGACCTGGTTTAGACCTGGTTTAGTCCTGGTTTAGTCCTGGTTTAGTCCTGGTTTAGACCTGGTTTAGACCTGGTTTAGTCCTGGTTTAGTCCTGGTTTAGACCTGGTTTAGTCCTGGTTTAGTCCTGGTTTAGTCCTGGTTTAGTCCTGGTTTAGACCTGGTTTAGTCCTGGTTTAGTCCTGGTTTAGTCCTGGTTTAGACCTGGTTTAGACCTGGTTTAGTCCTGGTTTAGTCCTGGTTTAGTCCTGGTTTAGACCTGGTTTAGACCTGGTTTAGACCTGGTTTAGTCCTGGTTCAGTCCTGGTTTAGTCCTGGTTTAGTCCTGGTTGTTGATAACTGCAGAGGTAAAGGTTGTGTTTACTCTGATGTGGCGGCCATCTTGTCCCGGTGGGTCATGTGACCTGTGGCTCATGTTTCTCTGAGTCTGATTGAATTAAGTGGGAGCCACACTGAGCTGCAGCCTCGCTCTTCTCTCAGATCCACTCTCAGGACCTTATTCCTCTGTTTCCTTCCATAAAACTCCATTAAAACTCAAATCCAGCACTGAGAGGATGATGATGAAAGAGGAAGATAAATGGAGATAAATGGAGATGAAGCTGTGGATGTATTAATGCAGTGAGGGAAATGGACAGAGCAGTGGTAAATGCACTACTGTCTGCTTTAGTTCACATTTTAGACCTGAACAAAACCACTCAGACTCATCCATTTGGAGCCGATTCAGCTGTTTTTTTCTTTCTGTCTGTGGTTTAATGCTGCTTTCATGAGGTCTTTGGTTTAAAACTGAAAAGAACTCAAAAACTTTGAAACTAAGACTTGTCGCTCAACTTTAAACTTGACCCCACTGTAGAGGCTAGAAGATAATATAATGTGAGAAAGACCATCACTGATGATCAATCATTAATCAGTCTAAGTTTCATTGACAGCTCCAGCTCCTAACAAACGATTGAACAGAATTAATATGACTTTTTGAGCAAAGCGTGAGAAAAATACAGCTTAAAAAGAGCTTTGTTCAAGGAACTGACTGTGGGACATTTGTTGATTAACACAGCATCAGAAGGTGTCCCTCTTTGTTGCACATTTGGTTCAATATGATCTGGTCGCCCTAATGCTAACGCTAACGCTAACTATAATACTAAAGGTTCCACTGAATAAAATGTGTTTCTTTATTTCTCCAAGCGGGGAATTCTTTTTGTTACAGACACGACCAAAAAACAAAAGACGAAAGGTAAAAAATAACAGAAATATAATAAATAAATATCAAAATACAGTACCTCAATATCTAAAAACGAGCATTTAAAAAAATATAATTAATGAATACAGTTGGATGAATCTGCCTTGTAAAAGCTAAATAACTGGTTTGTGAACAGTGAATATACAATTTTTCCGAGATTAAAGCACAGAATGTATACATCTCGGAAACACGGACTATCTGAGGCCACATGAACGCAGCATCAGTTTTGTTTTTGTGATAAGTTTGTGACGACCCGGACTTGTTCTGTGCCGTCTGTCTGTGTCGCTGCCGACGCCACACTGCCCCCTGCAGGCTGCTCACTGAGTTTATCAAAGTGGGCAACCTCCAGGCCCTGAGGACCTTTAGAGTCCTGCGAGCGCTCAAAACCATCTCCGTCATCCCAGGTAAGAACCGCAAACACCAAACGGACAGGTAACCGCTCAAACCGACCAATCACAGGACGGGAAACCAGACCCCGCCCCCTGTTTTTTTACCCGACAGCAGCCAATCGTGTTCCTCCATCTGTGTGTGTGTCGTCTACAGTCTGTTACTGAAGTGTTTTCTGCCCGGCAACAGTACGACCAATCAGGAAAGAGAGGTGAAGGAAGGAGGGAAACAAAGAAGGAAACAAGGAATGAACGTTTTCCAACTGTTTTCTGCTCAACAACAGCTCAGACCGATCAGAAAAAGAGTTAAACAAATTAAGAAGGAAATAAAGAGTAATTAACGAGAAGGAAAATAAAGATAGACTGAATGAATAAACAAGAAAAAGATGGGCTAGGGACTAAGGAAAGAAGGAAAGAAGGCGCTACGTACATCGTAAGCAAACGTGATGGTTCAAGAAACAAGATTTTCTGCCCGACAACAAGTTTGGACCAATCAGAAGAAGACAGGAAATAAAAGGAAAAAAGAAGGAGAATAAACGATAAAACTGTAGAATGTTTCTGCCCGATAGGAAACTAGGAACCAATTAAGTAGGAAAACAAGTAGGAAACGACGAAGGGAGAAAATAAAGAGTGATTAATAAACAGGAAAGTTAGGATAGACTTGTCTGTTTTCTGCCCGGCAACAGGATAGACCAATCAGAACAAACACTAAACGAAAGAAGCCATTCCTTCCGTTCTTTCTTAGTTTCCTTCCTGGCCTCCTTTCCTCACCGTGTCCTGGTCCTCGTGTCCTCGACCTGTGTGACCTCTGTGACCTGTGTGACCTCTGTGACCCGTGGTGAGCGTCTGTCTCTGTCTGTGTCCTGTCCCGTTGTGCAGATATGTGACCGAGTTCGTGGACCTCGGTAACGTGTCGGCTTTGAGGACCTTCCGAGTGCTTCGAGCGCTCAAAACCATTTCCGTCATCCCAGGTGAGGTCATTTCCTGTTTGGCAACGCCCACTTCCTGTGTCAACAACAAACAGGAACAAGAAACATGCATTTGAACAAAACTATATATGCATGTGTGTTGGACATGAGAGGCTCAGATTAAGTCGACAACAAACCAATTATGGCTCGATTTGATTAAATATTTAAACAGCAAAAGTGAAAAACAGCCATATTTGGACAAAATAAAATAATCAGAAATAAAGTAAAATATATGACAGATGATAAAATGTGAACAGAAACATGTGACGGAGCTATAACATGAAGCTAATTATTTACTTAATTATTTACGAT
Source organism: Rhyacichthys aspro (assembly GCA_036850595.1). NCBI lineage: Eukaryota > Metazoa > Chordata > Actinopteri > Gobiiformes > Rhyacichthyidae > Rhyacichthys > Rhyacichthys aspro. The sequence continues at coordinate 19,364,729 of CM072167.1, read as the reverse complement.
CTTGTCGGTAAAATTAATCTTTCAGACAGAAAAAACATACATTTGGAGCCAGTTTCTAATATTCTCTTAAGGCTCTGACTTTAAACACGTGAAGCTTACCAAAATCATCTTTTTTTGCACAATTTGCTATAATTTTAATTTGTTGATTTATTTAGGCCATCAGAACATTTCTCAAATAGTTCTGACCAGACGCGCTCGTATTGCTCACTGTTTAACACGTTATGCATTAATAATATAAATGCACAAACAGTAAAAGGCTCTGAATGTAAAAGAGCAGAGCTAAATCACAGCAAAAAAAAAGGGCACATTATTAGGTTTTTGTCGACTTCTCACGACTCAGGTTCAGACGGGACTCCGTGAAAAATAAAAAATATGAAACGTTTATTCGACGTCAGTCATAAACAGACGTCAGTGACACTTTTCACAGCTCCACACTTTTCCTCAAACGTGAAACAGCAAACACCCGATGAAAACATATTAAATAAATGTGCTGAGTAAATGCACAAACACGTCGAAAACGAAAAAAGGCAAAGTGTGAGTAAAAAAAAAATGAGCCTCTGTATGTTTTAACAGTTTTAACTCAAAAAATGAGTTAAAAATTTTATTTTTCATCCATTTACACAAACAAAAGAAATAATGCACCAAGTCCTGGTTTAGACCTGGTTTAGACCTGGTTTAGACCTGGTTTAGACCTGGTTTAGAACTGGTTTAGTCCTGGTTTAGAACTGGTTTAGACCTGGTTTAGAACTGGTTTAGTCCTGGTTTAGACCTGGTTTAGTCCTGGTTTAGAACTGGTTTAGACCTGGTTTAGACCTGGTTTAGTCCTGGTTTAGACCTGGTTTAGACCTGGTTTAGTCCTGGTTTAGTCCTGGTTTAGACCTGGTTTAGACCTGGTTTAGTCCTGGTTTAGACCTGGTTTAGTCCTGGTTTAGTCCTGATTTAGTCTTGGTTTAGACCTGGTTTAATCCTAGTTTAGACCTGGTTTAGACCTGGTTTAGACTTGGTTTAGACCTGGTTTAGTCCTGGTTTAGACCTGGTTTAGACCTCACAGTCTCTTGGTCCATTATTTGATCTGTTTTTAGAGTCATTTGTCTGTTACTTCTTCAAACCCTTTTTGTTCTTTCCTCTTGTTCACTTTCTATGAAAATGGAGCAGGTTTTAATCTTTTTTTGCTGATGATAAATGAACAAATGCTTTCTTTTTATATCTGTTGTTGGAGGAAAACCCTTTGAACTATAACATGTATTATTACTATTTGTACAATTATCACTATTGTTATTATCATGAAGAAATAAGAATAAAATTATGAATGAAATGTTTAGGTAAATCTCAAAGGTTTTCTTCTCACAAAGTTCTTAAAGACGGCGGCCATTTTGTTTTGATTAATATAAATGTGATGTTCTGGGAATTTGAGAAATTTGAAAATGGCGTCCATCTTTGAGAAACCTACGAACGCTGTGAATAAAACCAGCCCAGTCTCAGAGTCCAGTTTTAGACCTGGTTTAGTCCTAGTTTTGTGTTTAGTCCGTTTTTGTTTTTTATTTCAGTCATGGCTTAGGCCTCAAAAATCCTAATTTAGTTTAAGTCCAGACCTGATTTAGACTAAGTTTATGATGATATTATGTAGTCTCTGTGTTGAGCTTTGAATTTGTGCAGCCTGTTTTTTTTTACTTCAGATCTGCTTTAATCCTGGTTTAGACCAAGATAAACCAGGTATATCTTGGACCTGAATTTAAGTTTGGTAATATAAGGTTTTGGACTTTTATTAGTCCTGGTTTAGTCCTGGTTTAGACCTGGTTTAGACCTGGTTTAGTCCTGGTTTAGTCCTGGTTTAGACCTGGTTTAGACCTGGTTTAGTCCTGGTTTAGTCCAGGTTTAATCTCTGAGTCTGGGTTTGCTCTTTATTTCTGTTCTGTTTGAACTTGCCTTAAATCTGTTGAGTCTCAGTTTTGTCTCTGGTCTTTCTCCTCTGTCCTTCCTCTGACCCCGTCTCTGATTCTGATCCCGGGGGGGGGGCGCCGGGGGGGGGGGGGGGGGGGGGGGGGGGGCCCCCCCCCCCCCGGGGGGGGGGCGGGGGGGGGGGGGGGGGGGGGGGGGGGGGGGGGGGGGGGGGGGGGGGGGGGGGGGGGGGGGCCGCCCCCCGCGCGGGGGGGGGGTTGTGTTTGCCTGGGGGGGTGGGGCGGGGGGGTCCCGTCTCTGGTCCTGACCCCGGTCTCTGGTCCCCACCCCGTCTCTGGTCCCGTCTCTGTTCCCGTCTCTGGTCCCGTCTCTGGTCCCGTCTCTGTTCCCGTCTCTGGTCCCGTCTCTGTCCCCGTCTCTGGTCCCGTCCCCTCTCTGTTCCTCCCCTGTCCCCCCTCCCCCCCCCGTTTCTCGGTCTCTGGTCCCCCCCGTCTCTCCGTGGTCCGTCCGTCCGTCCCGTCGTCTCTGATCCCGTCCCCGGTCCCGTCCCCGGTCCCAGGTCTGAAGACCATCGTGGGCGCTCTGATCCAGTCGGTGAAGAAGCTGGCGGACGTGATGATCCTGACGGTGTTCTGTCTGAGCGTGTTCGCGTTGATCGGTTTGCAGCTGTTTATGGGGAACCTTCGACAGAAGTGCGTCCGCTCCACGGCCCACTGCTTCCACACCAACGCCTCCACCGCCGCCGCGCTGCACCAGGCTCTGGACCTGAACCCGGACCTGGACCTGGACCTGAGGCAGCTCCACCCCGAGATGGAGCTCAACCCCATCGACCTGCCCCCCATGGAAGGGCTCCCCCCGGTGGACGACTTCGACAACGGCACCGTCTTCTACTGCAACAACAAAACATGGGCCTCGGTCCAGGACTTTATCAGCGCTGAGGGTGAGTACTGGACTGGAACTGGGTTAGACCAGTTTAGACCAGTTTAGACCAGGGTTAGACCAGTTTAGACCAGTTTAGACCTGGGTTAGACCAGTTTAGACCTGGGTTAGACCAGTTTAGACCAGTTTAGACCAGGGTTAGACCAGTTTAGACCAGTTTAGACCAGTTCAGACCAGGGTTAGACCAGTTCAGACCAGGGTTAGACCAGTTTAGACCAGTGTTAGACCAGTTTAGACCTGTGTTAGACCAGTTTAGACCTGTGTTAGACCAGTTTAGAAAAGTTTAGACCAGTTTAGACCTGTGTTAGACCAGTTTAGACCAGGTTAGACCAGGGTTAGACCAGTTTAGACCTTTTCAGTTTTGCTTTAGTCTCATGTCAGTCCTGGTTTAGTCCTGGTTTAGTCCTGGTTTAGTCCTGGTTTTTCATCCTGGTTTTGCCTGGACCTGGATGAGTTAGTGTTTGTACAAATGATCCTTTAGTGAGAAAAGAGAAAAGAATGGTTTAGTCCTGTTTTTGACTTGATCCTTGGTTCATCAACAACAAGAATTGGACATTGTGCTTAAAAATGGAGCAGAGTGATCTAAAAACATTAGCTCGTTGAAAACATTAGCTCGTTGAAAACATTAGCTCGTTGAAAACATTAGCTCGTTTCTAACCTTTAAAAACACCGTTCTCTGGAAAAGATCAGAAAAATAAAAGCTGTCTGTGCTGACCTTTGACCCTGTGTTCTCCATAAAAGCAGGCGTCTAACTTCTCCGAACGCTCTGGTCCTAATTCCTTTTGTCCGAGTGTTTCCTGTGGGACGTCCATCCATCTGTTGTCTGCGTGAAATGTCCCTCTCAGGCCTCGGTATCGACCGCGCCTCGCGTTAAAAGCTGAAACTCGAGCCGCTCTCAAATCCTGATCAATCGGGCGATTACGCGGCTCCCACAATGCACCTCTGCTCGGACCGGGCGCCGAGCGGACGGAGCGAGAATAATGAGCTCTGTTTCCGACACACTCGATAAACAACAGCTTCAGAACTCTTCAGGCTCGAGTGAGGCTGGAGGAAGAGCTGCTGCAGGGTTTCTCTCTGAAGCTGACGCTGCTTCCATAAATCCTGCTCTGACTCCGACAGACTCCGTTCAAATACTCTCTCACAAGTTCTGGAAACTCCCCAAACATTTCCCCCCAAAATGAAAACCCAAGTATAACACTTAAAAACCTGTAGAAAACACTTAATGACTGTAGTAAATAGGAATAAGAAAAACCTTTATTAGTACCACATATTTACCTTAAAACAAACTAAATTCTAGATTTTTGTTTTTAGAGATCGATGACTCAGAAAATAAATAACATTAACATTAAAATTCATAATTTTTGTAAAATGAATTGGAAATTACCATAACATCACATGTCAGTAATTACTGTAATTATTCTATAAATAATGCTAATTTATCTCCATTTAAATTTGCTGTAAAAATCACACTGGAGTGATTATTATTATTATTATTATTATTATTCTGATTGCCCCTAAGCATTTCTTTTTTCTTCATATTCATTCATGTCACTTTAATATTTAAAATAAAGGAAAAAACCTGACCTCCTTTGAAGACAGTTTTGTTTAACTTTTAATTTCAAAGTTTATTTTTTTACAGTATAATGTTTTTGTCTTCAGCTTTATTAAATAAATCCAACATATTTAACAAAATAACAGACAGTGTTTAGTTGTAAATGGAGAACATTTGTGTCTCGGTGAATCCTCCTGGAACAGACCTGCTTTAAATCATTTTAATAACTCTCAGGATAATGGAGCGAGTCTGAATTAATGATGAGCTTCCAGTAAAAACCTCTGAATGAAAAGGTCACAGCAACGTTTGTCCACAACTGCCCCCAGAGGACCGACCGGGTCTGGACCGGGTCTGGGCCGGGTCTGGGCCGGGTCTGGGCCGGGTCTGGGCCGGGTCTGGGCCTGGTCTGGGCCTGGTCTGGGCCGGGTCTGGGCCTGGTCTGGGCCTGGTCTGGGCCGGGTCTGAGCCGGGTCTGGACCGGGTCTGGGCCGGGTCTGGACCGGGTCTGGGCCGGGTCTGGACCGGGTCTAGACCGGGTCTGAACCAGGTCTGAACTGGCTCCACAGTACAATCTTCCATGACTCAAACCACAACTCGACCTAAATATGTTTTTAATCTGGGACCAAACAAGAACCTAAACCAGGTCTAAACCAGGTCTAAACCAGGTCTAAACCTGGACTAAACCTGGACTAAAACATTTGAAAATGCTTTAAAGTAAATAGTTGTTGTTTTGTTGCAGAGAATTTCTACAAAGTGGAAGGAGCTAAAGACGCGTTGATCTGTGGAAACAGCAGCGACGCAGGGTGAGTCTTCAGATGTGACTCAATTTCATTGTTTTTGCTGAAAATATGATCAGTTTCTGTCACGGTTTTGACGACAGTTGATCCGTTTTCTTGGTGAATGTTTGCTTTTTTAACTTGTGGCTGTTCATGATTCATTTTTAATAAAAGCAGCTCTCATTCCTTTAACAGTAGAAATACACTACATAATGCTTCATTTTTTTATCTGTTAAATTTTGGTTTTACAAATTAGAAGTTGTGCTAAAACAAAGGCTCCTGGTTTTGAAGGTTTTGTGCTTGTTGCTTGACGTCATTTTGGTTTTTGCACTGAACTGATGGCTCTGATTAATATTTAATGTGACTTTAGAAAAAAATGTAGCAGAGAAAGTGAATTTTAAAAGAGAGTTTTCTAAATTTGTAATTCCTGATTTATAACATGTCAATGACAAGTCAATGGAGCCGTGGGTGGACCTCCTGTCACTTTAAGGCTCGTAGTTCACATTCAGTAAATCACTGAGATGTGGAAGTCATGTTTTCTGAAAGAGGACGGTTTTCTCTACATTTTAAAAATATAATATAAGTATGAATGTGAATTTGTTGTGAGTTAGAGCAGTGAGAGTTGAGTTGATGACGTCAGACTCTGGTTGGAGTTCTGTTCACTGTGATTTCGCTCTGGGATAAGTTCACACTTGAAGGCTTTTGTCTTAAAAATAGTTTGTCTAATTAGTGACATATATGTGTTTTTAGGAAGACAAGGCTCTACTGAACGCTCTGATTTAGACTTGATCTAATTTTAGTGGAAAATTTGGCCGAGACATTGGTTTAAAAAGGCCGCATGATTGCACTTGAACTAAATGTCAGATTATAATGGGCTTTAATGGAGCCGTGGGTGGAACTCCCCTCACTTTGAAGCTTGTTCAAATTCAGTAAATCACAGAGATTTGTAAGTTATTTTTGTGAATATAACTTGAGGATGAACAGGGACATCTGGAGAGTAAGATTAATGCATCTCAGAAATGGTTTGTCTGATTAGGAGAATGTACTGAAAGCTCTGGTATAAACTTGACATGTTCTTTGTGTAAAACGTGTCCGAGACATTGGTTTAAAAAGACAGCGTGATTGCACTTGAACTAAATGTCAGGTTATAATGGGCTTTAATGGAGCCGTGGGTGGAACTCCTGTCACTTTAAGGCTTGTGGTTCACATTCAGTAAAACACAGAGATGTGGATGTTATATTTTCTGAAAGAGCACATATTTCTGTACATTTTAAACATATGACTTTAGTGTGAACGAGAAAGTGAGGCGAGTGAGGCAGGTTAGAGTCCGTGACGTCAGGCTCTGGTTGGCAGGGAGTTCTGTTCTCAGCATGATTTGTCTTCAGGGAAACTCCACTAATTAAGGCTCGTAACTTAAAAACAACTGAACCAATCGGAATAACGTGTGAGTTTTGTGAAAGAGGAGCGTGTGCCGACGGCTCCGGCGCAGGTTTGACGTCGGTGGAGTTTAAAACGTGTCCGGGACAGAGGTCTGGGCTCGGCCTCGTGTGATGTCGGTGTGGATCCCGCTGAGTGCTGTGATGTGACAGTGATATGTGCCGCGTTTGTCCGTTTGTTTTACGCTTCACCAGAGTCAGCGCCTGAGGGCAGAGGTCAACGGGCGACACGCACACGCACACGCTTCAACACGCACACGCTTCAACACGCACACGCTTCAACACACACACACGCTTCAACACGCACCGATAACACACACGAGTCCGAACCAGCTGCAGCCTGCACTTTTCAAAGACAGCGTCTACTTTCATTTAATACAGTCAACAACAACAAGCTCTGATTCAAAATATCACTTTAAAAGTTTTATTTTTTGAATGAATTGAAAATAACTCATGGGCTTGACCTGATTTACACCTGTTTTGGTTTAGATCCAGATTTTACTCTGGGTTTAGTCTTTTTTAATGATTATTATTTGTTATTATTATTATGTTATAATTTTTTGATGTGTTTTTGGTTTCATCTTGGTTTAGTTTTTTTCAACGACAGGCCTCACTGTTATTCCTTTCTGTCTCAACATAGTTTTATTGTAAATTCTTTTTAGAAACAATAAGAGTCTAGTCCTGGTCTCGACTCAGACTTTTCAAACCCTGACCTCTCTTTAACCTGTTCCTGACCTCTCTGTGACCTGTCTGTCATCCTGAGCCTGTTAGCCTGTCGTTAGCGTATCGTTAGCGTGCTGCCGTCCTGTTAGCCTGTCGTTAGCGTGTTGTTTTTAGTGTGTCGTCGTTAGCGTGTGTTTATCGTGTCACATAGCCTCAGCAGATTCTGACACAGAGCTGTCTTCACCTGGAGCTCACCTGCCAATCATTCTGTTTGTGTCACTGCTGCAGAGACCAGAGCCAGACTAGACCTGGTTCAGACCTGGTTCAGACCTGGTTTAGACCCTTTATTAAATGATAAAACTAGAAATAGTCATAAATTGGCCAGAAAGTGAACTTCAGTCTAGACTTATTTAACAAACATTACATTTTATTCTCATTATTTTATTCTTGTGTGTTTTTTGTTTTTGTTTTTTTTGTGATAATGACAGTCCTCGTGCACGCTCCTGCCCTTCACGTGCGCTCTCACAGATGGACTCTGGTTCCTGCTGTTCTCAGAGCTGCTCCTGCAAAGGTCTCCGTCTGGATCTCAGCAGGAACCAGCAGGACTAAACCAGGACCGAACAAGACCTGGAAGGACTAAACCAGGACCGAACAAGACCTGGAAGGACTAAACCAGGACCGAACAAGACCTGGAAGGACTAAACCAGGACCGAACAAGACCTGGAAGGACTAAAACAGGACCGAACAAGACCTGGAAGGACTAAACCAGGACCGAACAAGACCTGGAAGGACTAAACCAGGACCGAACAAGACCTGGAAGGACTAAACCAGGACCGAACAAGACCTGGAAGGACTAAACCAGGACCGAACAAGACCTGGAAGGACTAAAACAGGACCGAACAAGACCCGGAAGGACTAAACCAGGACTAAAGATAAACTAAACCAGATATAGAGGTTTATAAAGAGGTTTTAGACTGATTTTAACAGGTTTTAGATGGATCTGAACCTGTTATAGTCGTATTTAAACTGGTTTTATTGGTATTTCCTGTTGCTCTGTGACATATTGTTCTTATATTCCTCCAAACACACCTTTAATCTGGTCTGATAAAGACCAGATAAAGTCCTGGTCTAGTCCTGGTCTAACCCAGGTCTAACTCTGGTCTAACCCAGGTCTAACTCTGGTCTAACCCTGGTCTAACTCTGGTCTAACCCTGGTCTAACTCTGGGACAGGGCGGTGGAGGATTATCAAACAGAACGACTCGAACATAACTGAAACAGCAAATACATCATTTCACAGACTTTTACACTTTTTACTCCGAGAGCACTTAAATCCAGAGCACCTGAGAGCAGCGCAGCCACAGGAGCGGTGTAGTGACAGAAACTGTATCCCTGTGTTCTGAAACTCATGAACTGAGATTTGGCTGGTTTGAACAGAAGTGGGTCAGCGCTGATTAAAACCACGCCCACAAACGCCTCACTCCTCATCAGTCTGCATCAGTCCGTGGTGCCACGAGTCAGTGAACGCAGCACGGCCAAAACCAGCCAAAACCAGACAGAGACCGGGATTTACACAGGTTTAAGGAAGTTTAGCGAGTTTCAGTTGGATTTCAGCAGGTTTTAGTTGGATTTGAACAGGTATATTTGGACTAGAGCAGATTTTACGTGTTTTTCATCAGATTTTAATTGGATTTCATCAGGTCATCGAGGGGGTCAGTTTATTGATAAAGACCCTCTAAAACCTGTTCAAATCCCTCTAAAACCTGTTCAAATCCCCTCCTTAACCTCAGGAAAGCAGCAGACACAAACAGAGCAGAGCTGGTGGAAAAAACGGTCGCCCACGGCAACGGCCCCAGGTAACGGTTTCCGTGGCGACGCAGGTGAGTCCTTGGCGACGGAGGAGGTTCACCTGAGAGACGTATAATTACAGCAGCAGGACTCCAGAGATAAAAACAGGAAAACCAGGTCTGAACCAGGTCTGAACCAGGTCTAATAGGGCTAAAATCAGAAGTGGTGAAGACCTGTTTTAGACCCACTAGAACCATATAAGACCTGACCAAATCCAACTAAAACCTGATCAAATCACACCAAAGGACACACCAAAGCTTTATAAAAACCACCCAAGACCAGCTAAAATCCAACCAAAACCTATTAATGTCCAACTAGAACCTCCTAAAGTCCAATTAGAACCTCCTAAAGTCCAATTAGAACCTCCTAAAGTCCAATTAGAACCTCCTAAAGTCCAGCTAAAGCCTTGTTTAGTCAAGATTTGGTTTAGAGCTGGTTTAGAGCTGGTGTAGTCCTGGTTTAGTCCTGGTTTAGTCCTGGTTTGGTTCTGGTTTAGTCCTGGTTTAGTTCTGGTTTAGTCCTGGTTTAGTCCTGGTTTAGTCCTGGTTTAGTTCTGGTTTAGTCCTGGTTTAGTCCTAGTTTAGACCTGGTTTACACCTGGTTTAGACCTGGTTTAGTTCTGGTTTAGTCCTGGTTTAGTTCTGGTTTAGTCCTGGTTTAGACCTGGTTTACACCTGGTTTAGACCTGGTTTAGTTCTGGTTTAGTCCTGGTTTAGACCTGGTTTAGTCCTGGTTTAGTCCTGGTTTAGTCCTGGTTTAGTCCTAGTTTAGACCTGGTTTACACCTGGTTTAGACCTGGTTTAGTCCTAGTTTAGACCTGGTTTAGTCCTGGTTTAGACCTGGTTTAGACCCGGTTTAGACCCGGTTTTGGCCCTTGTTCAGGCTCTGTTTAGTCTCTTATACAGTGCTGTGTGTAAACAGTGTAAGAGGTTGTTATTGTCTCATTAGAATAAGAGTGTGATGTCATTAGCATTGACTGTTGCCGCGGCGATGGCTGTGTCAGCGGATCGTCTGATTGGCTCAAGTGTTCCGGTAAAGTTTGAATTGTCAGCGTGTGATTGGTGGATTTATCAGGTTAGTATCGATCTGTGTCGAGTCTGTCTCTGACTCACTTTAGCCACTCAGACACACAGGTCCCACTAAAACCTGTTCTAATCCAGCTAAAACCTGCTCTAATCCAGCTAAAACCTGATACCTGAGACCAGAGTCAGGACTGGCTCTAAAACCCAACAAAATCCTGTTCAAATCCAAGTAGAACCTGTTGTTCTATATTTGGTCATTGGTGGGCGTGTCTTATGTTAATCATATGTAAATGAGGACTGAGTCACTCTGAGGTTTTAGACTCTTTCCAAGAAACAGATTTTAAAGAAGCTTTCGTTAAATGAGCCCAGAGAGAGACCGTCCCCAGAGATCTGTCCTCACTGTCCCCGTCCAACGCTTTCCATCGAAGGAAAACACCTCCTGCAGAGACCTGGGTTAGACCTGTGTTAGACCTGGGTTAGACCTGGGTTAGACCTGTGTTAGACCTGGTTTAGACCTGGTTTAGTCCTGGTTCAGACCTGGTTTAGACCTGGTTTAGTCCTGGTTTAGTCCTGGTTTAGTCCTGGTTCAGACCTGTTTTAGTCCTGGTTTAGTCCTGGTTCAGACCTGGTTTAGTCCTGGTTCAGACCTGGTTTAGTCCTGGTTCAGACCTGGTTTAGTCCTGGTTCAAACCTGGTTCAGACCTGGTTTAGTCCTGGTTCAGACCTGGTTTAGTCCTGGTTTAGACCTGGTTTAGACCTCGTTTAGTCCTGGTTTAGTCCTGGTTTAGTCCTGGTTTAGTCCTGGTTCAGACCTGTTTTAGTCCTGGTTTAGTCCTGGTTCAGACCTGTTTTAGTCCTGGTTTAGTCCTGGTTCAGACCTGTTTTAGTCCTGGTTTAGTCCTGGTTTAGTCCTGGTTTAGTCCTGGTTCAGACCTGTTTTAGTCCTGGTTTAGTCCTGGTTCAGACCTGGTTCTTATGTAAGTCTTATATAAAGCTCAGGTGAAGGATGCTGGAGCTGACTCAGCGTCTGGTTGTCGGTCTAAATCCCCAGAGAACCATGACTCAGCAGAATGTTTATTAAAGTCAGACTGAAGTGATGACGACCTCTGACCCCTGTCTCTGCTGTAAACAAACGCCTCTGGATCTAACATGGCCGCACTTCCTTTTCCTCTTTACCTTAAACCTGTCTCTGATCCAAAATGGCCACTGTGTCAAAACACACACCTGCGTTTGAGGGAAAAGACTAGTCCAGACCTGTACCCGGGACTAAAGGAGGACTTAAACTAGTCCAGGACTGTACCCGGGACTAAAGGAGGACTTAAACTAGTCCAGGACTGTACCCGGGACTAAAGGAGGACTTAAACTAGTCCAGGACTGTACCCGGGACTAAAGGAGGACTTAAACTAACGCCTCTGGATCTAACATGGCCGCACTTCCTTTTCCTCTTTACCTTAAACCTGTCTCTGATCCAAAATGGCCGCTGTGTCAAAACACACACCTGCGTTTGAGGGAAAAGACTAGTCCAGACCTGTACCCGGGACTAAAGGAGGACTTAAACTAGTCCAGGACTGTACCCGGGACTAAAGGAGGACTTAAACTAGTCCAGGACTGTACCCGGGACTAAAGGAGGACTTAAACTAGTCCAGGACTGTACCCGGGACTAAAGGAGGACTTAAACTAGTCCAGGACTGTACCCGGGACTAAAGGAGGACTTAAACTAGTCCAGGACTGTACCCGGGACTAAAGGAGGACTTAAACTAGTCCAGGACTGTACCC
>CM072167.1:19331195-19352721 GCA_036850595.1 Rhyacichthys aspro | reverse complement strand
TAAAGGAGAGGACTTAAACTAGTCCAGGACTGTACCCGGGACTAAAGGAGGACTTAAACTAGTCCAGGACTGTACCCGGGACTAAAGGAGGACTTAAACTAGTCCAGACCTGTACCCGGGACTAAAGGAGGACTTCAGGTTTTTTCCGTCTAAAGCAGACCCAGACTTTTGTTCCGTCTCTGTTGATCTTTTGCTCCGGTTTAGTCTTTGTTTGTGGCTCTTTGGTCGAGACCCAGGTCCAGCTGAGTCCAGCCGAGTCCAGCCGAGTCCAGCCGAGTCCGGGTCCGTGGGGTTCCAGAGTCGCCCACAGAGTCTCTGTGAGACCGTTACATAATCCTCCTCCAGAGTCAGACTTTTATCCACGGTTTTGTGTTTAAAGGTCGCTCTGATCTGGACTCTGTCTGCTCTTAAAATACACAAGTACAGACCCGGTTCAGACCCGGTTCAGACCCGGTTCAGACCCGGTTCAGACCCGGTTCAAATGTATTTATTTCAGGACAGTTGTGTGTTTCTCAAATGATGTATTAAAGTTTGATTGTGTGTCGTTGCAGGAAGTGTCCAGACGGGTTCGTGTGCCTAAAAGCTGGCCGGAACCCGAACTACGGCTACACCAGCTTCGACACGTTCGGCTGGGCCTTTCTGTCTCTGTTCAGACTCATGACTCAGGATTACTGGGAGAACCTCTACCATCAGGTGAGTCCTGCTAAACTGTGGCTGTGATACTCTTACACTGATCTACATTAGATTGACAAGCTTTTATTTTGAAAAGAGTAAGTTATTCTGTTCATAAGTCTCTTATTTTCAGTTCTGTTCAGACCTCAGATAAAATGATCCATCTACTGTTTATTCTAAACAGCTGAAAAAAGAAAAGCATCAACAGAGAAAAGGGAGGCAACGTAAAACACAGATAAATACTGTCAATTCAATCACGTAATGTTTAACGAGGAGGAGATGATTGTCGTCCTGACGCTGAAGTCACAGCTAAGCTAACGCTAAACTCTAAACTTCAGTTTGGTCAAATGGATTAGTATTTTGTGGAGGGAGTGGAGCTTTAACCCTTTTTATTCTGATTTGTTCTGAACTCTTCTGCAGACTCTGCGCTCTGCGGGAAAGACCTACATGGTGTTCTTCGTGGTGGTCATCTTCCTGGGCTCGTTCTACCTGGTGAACCTCATCCTGGCTGTGGTCGCCATGGCGTACGAGGAGCAGAACCAGGCCACCATCGCAGAAGCCAACCAGAAAGAGCGCGAGTTTCAGGAGGCCATGGAGCGGCTCAAGAAGGAGCAGCAGGCCGCCGCCCAAAAAGCCCTGGACTCCGACTCGGTGATGTCGCCCGACCTTTCACCTTTCGCCCCTCCGCTGACCCCTGACCTTACTGCGGAGGAGCGGAGGCGGAGCCAAGCGCTAGTGGGCGTGGCCAACCTGGAAGCAAACTTGTCAGAAGAGAAGCTGCTCACGGACTCAAAGGTACGGCCCTGGACTTGGTTTAAACTCGGTTTTCCTCTGGTCTTACCCGGTTTTCCTCTGGTCTTACCCGGTTTTCCTCTGGTCTTACCTCGTTTTCCTCTGGTCTTACCCGGTTTTCCTCTGGTCTTACCTGGTTTTCCTCTGGTCTTACCTCGTTTTCCTCTGGTCTTACCCGGTTTTCCTCTGGTCTTACCCGGTTTTCCTCTGGTCTTACCTGGTTTTCCTCTGGTCTTACCTGGTTTTCCTCTAGTCTTACCTGGTTTTCCTCTGGTCTTACCCGGTTTTCCTCTGGTCTTACCCGGTTTTCCTCTGGTCTTACCTGGTTTTCCTCTGGTCTTACCTGGTTTTCCTCTGGTCTTACCCGGTTTTCTTCTCTGTTGCAGCCGCTCCATCCACTCCTGTCCCGCTCTTTCTCGTCGCGCCGATGCAGTCAGGTGTCGTCCATCTTTAACTTCCGACTCCGGGGCCCGAGAGGCTCCGAGGGAGAAATGGCCGACGACGAGTACAGCGTCCCCGGGGACGTGCTGGACGTGGGGCCCCTGGCGTACAGCGGGGGCCCCTTCAGCGGGGGCCCCTTCAGCAGCATCCAGCAGTGGGCCAAACGCCGAACCAGCACCTACAGCACCCACAGCCGCAGCTCCCAGGTCAGGGTTTGGACGGACTTTAACTGGACTTAAATGGATTTGAACTGGTTAATCTTGGATTTAGTTTGGTTTTATGTGGATTTAAACAGTTTTTTCTTGGATTTAGTTTGGTTTTATGTGTATAAAACTAAAATGACTCTCCCAATGCACTGAGGGAAAGGTAAATTGAATTATGTTTGTGTTTGCAGGTGTTTTATCCGACACTGAACGTTAACGGGAAACTGTTTGTGGCCATGGAGCAGAACGGGGTTTCCTCTCCGCCGCTGCAGGGGCAGTTACCGGCCTGTGCCATGGAGAAGGTCAACGAGGAGAGCGTGAGTCCCACCGACTCATTGTTGAAGTGTCGAATGACTATTCTACTCTTTTCCTGCCAATATGGCCGACAGAACACATTTAGAACCAGAGAGGGTTGAATAATAAGTGTATTTCCTAAATCAGAGTGAGTAAAGTGTGAAGTTAAAGCCTAAACCTGGGTCTAAACTGTGTAAAAGTGTGGTGTAGCGCTCTGTATGGTCACCGTGTCAGCGGCAGACCCTCACCCTTTAATCAGACGCTCTCTGAACGGCGTCTGAAGCCACTCTTCACACGAACGCCGCTGTCTGTGAGTGTGATGTGAGCGCAGACATAAGCCTGGGGCGGGGGTCTCTGCTGCAGATACGAGCGGGGGTCTCTGCTGCAGATACGAGCGGGGGTCTCTGCTGCAGATACGAGCGTGTTGTCTGATGATATCACGCTACAGTTATTCATATTTCACATGTCTGAGTGTTTGGGAGCCACCATTGTTTCCATTTCGGCACACACACATTCCACACCCCTCCCTCAGTGATATCGGACCCCTATACCCCCTATACACCCTCCAACTGCAGACCCCAGACCCCTGCCCTAACTCCACACTGTTCCTACTGTTTATTGTAAGGGATTGTAATAGATGAGAACCTCTATTCAGGAACAGAAAACCTTGGACAATCACATGCTCCAAAAAGGAGCGCTCCCATTGGTCGACACTTGTCACATGACGTTCCAGGAAGTTTAATAGCTGCAGATAAAGTGTATTTTCAGCTGAATATGTCTTTTAACAGAGAAACAGCTGAAAAAAGCAGGGGCAAATACACAGCACTGTATATATTTCTAGATTTGACCCAAAATGTGACTTTAGGCCTTTTGGTTCTGATCCTGGAGTTTGGACCCGACCCAGAGTCTGTTCCTGAGTCAGAGCAGCCTCAGCTGGAGCTGGACCGGTGCAGCTGAGGCTCTCAGGTGTTGTGGCTCGGAGCGTTATCAGTGACACTCAGGCAGCGATCGGGACAGGTCTGGCTCCTTTAGACTCAGACTCAGCTCAGGTCTTTGTGATCCTCTGTCGGTTCTGAACAAATGGGCTCTAAAGACAGACCAGAACAGAACCAGAACAGAACAGAACAGAACAGAACAGAACCAGAACAGAACCAGAACAGAACCAGAACAGAACAGAACCAGAACAGAACCAGAACAGAACAGAACCAGAACAGAAACAGAAACAGAAACAGAACAGAACCAGAACAGAAACAGAACAGAACCAGAACAGAACCAGAACAGAAACAGAAACAGAAACAGAAACAGAACAGAACCAGAACAGAACCAGAACAGAACCAGAACAGAACAGAACCAGAACAGAACCAGAACAGAACAGAACCAGAACAGAACCAGAACAGAACCAGAACAGAACAGAACCAGAACAGAACCAGAACAGAACAGAACCAGAACAGAACCAGAACAGAAACAGAAACAGAAACAGAACAGAACCAGAACAGAAACAGAACAGAACCAGAACAGAACCAGAACAGAACCAGAACAGAAACAGAACAGAACCAGAACAGAACCAGAACAGAACCAGAACAGAACAGAAACAGAACAAGTCCAAACACAGATTTGTGAGCCGCTCTGACCCACAGCAGCACTACAGGAGTTTACATCAGAGACTGGTTTTGTAGCTTTTGAATCTAAATACTTCCAACAAATATGGCTCCTCATTCCTGTTCCTTAACCTCTGAGGTCACAAGGTCACAAGGTCATGGGGTCAACTCTATTTTCCGTTTAGTTATTTGCTTAAATGACCGGAACATCCTGGTTTAGACCTGGTCTAGTCCTAGTTTAGTCCTGGTTTAGACCTGATCTAGTCCTGGTTTAGTCCTAGTTTAGTCCTGGTTTAGTCCTGGTTTAGTCCTGGTTTAGTCCTGGTTTAGTCCTGGTTTAGTCCTGGTTTAGTCCTGGTTTAGTCCTGGTCTAGTCCTGGTTTAGTCCTGGTCTAGTCCTGGTTTAGTCCTGGTCTAGTCCTGGTCTAGTCCTGGTTTAGTCCTGATTTAGACCTGGTTTAGTCCTGGTTTAGTCCTGATTTAGACCTGGTTTAGTCCTGGTTTAGTCCTGGTCTAGTCCTGGTCTAGTCCTGGTTTAGTCCTGGTTTAGTCCTGGTCTAGTCCTGGTTTAGTCCTGGTCTAGTCCTGGTTTAGTCCTGGTTTAGTCCTGGTTTAGACCTGGTTTAGTCCTGGTTTAGTCCTGGTCTAGTCCTGGTTTAGTCCTGGTTTAGTCCTGGTTTAGTCCTGGTTTAGTCCTGGTTTAGTCCTGGTTTAGTCCTGGTTTAGTCCTGGTTTAGACCTGGTCTAGTCCTGGTTTAGTCCTGGTCTAGTCCTGGTCTAGTCCTGGTTTAGTCCTGGTTTAGTCCTGGTTTAGTCCTGGTCTAGTCCTGGTTTAGTCCTGGTCTAGTCCTGGTTTAGTCCTGGTTTAGACCTGGTTTAGTCCTGGTTTAGTCCTGGTTTAGTCCTGGTTTAGTCCTGGTTTAGTCCTGGTCTAGTCCTGGTCTAGTCCTGGTCTAGTCCTGGTTTAGTCCTGGTTTAGTCCTGGTTTAGTCCTGGTTTAGTCCTGGTTTAGTCCTGGTCTAGTCCTGGTCTAGTCCTGGTTTAGTCCTGGTTTAGTCCTGGTTTAGTCCTGGTTTAGTCCTGGTTTAGTCCTGGTTTAGTCCTGGTCTAGTCCTGGTTTAGTCCTGGTTTAGTCCTGGTTTAGTCCTGGTTTAGTCCTGGTTTAGTCCTGGTTTAGTCCTGGTTTAGTCCTGGTTTAGTCCTGGTCTAGTCCTGGTCTAGTCCTGGTTTAGTCCTGGTTTAGTCCTGGTTTAGTCCTGGTCTAGTCCTGGTTTAGTCCTGGTCTAGTCCTGGTTTAGTCCTGGTCTAGTCCTGGTCTAGTCCTGGTTTAGTCCTGGTCTAGTCCTGGTTTAGTCCTAGTTTAGTCCTGGTTTAGTCCTGGTCTAGTCCTGGTTTAGTCCTGGTCTAGTCCTGGTCTAGTCCTGGTTTAGTCCTGGTTTAGTCCTGGTCTAGTCCTGGTTTAGTCCTGGTCTAGTCCTGGTTTAGTCCTGGTCTAGTTTCTCTGAACTAAAGTCTTGAGTAAAGCCCAGAGCAGTGTCGGCTGAGATTAGACTCTTCTTGCTGCTGTGGCCCTTTTGTTGTTGTTTATCAGTGTTTTTTTCCCATGATGCACCTGGACTGAAGCCCACGGGCCTCTGGTCACCTCCACCTGCCCCCCCACCCTTCCTCCTCTTCCTCCTCTTCCTCTGAGACGTTACATAAACACCACCCACGAAGAAGAACGACACAAAAACAAGAACAAGAGTCGAGAAAAGTCACTGAGAGAAGTGGAACTAAAACCAGGACTAAACCAGGTCTAAACCAGGACTAAATCTGGACTAAACCAGGTCTAAACCAGGACTAAATCTGGACTAAACCAGGTCTAAACCAGGACTAAATCTGGACTAAACCAGGTCTAAACCAGGTCTAAACCAGGTCTAAACCAGGACTAAATCTGGACTAAACCAGGTCTAAACCAGGTCTAAACCAGGACTAAACCAGGACTAAACCAGGACTAAACCAGGACTAAACCAGGACTAAATCTGGACTAAACCAGGTCTAAACCAGGTCTAAACCAGGTCTAAACCAGGACTAAACCAGGACTAGACCAGGACTAAACCAGGACTAAACCAGGACTAAACCAGGTCTAAACCAGGTCTAAACCAGGTCTAAACCAGGACTAAACCAGGACTAGACCAGGACTAAACCAGGACTAGACCAGGACTAAACCAGGTCTAAACCAGGACTAGACCAGGACTAAACCAGGACTAGACCAGGTCTAAACCAGGACTAAACCAGGACTAAACCAGGTCTAAACCAGGACTAAACCAGGACTAAACCAGGACTAGACCAGGACTTGACCAGGTCTAAACCAGGACTAAACCAGGTCTAAATGTATAATGACTTTAATCTATGGCACAAACAGTTACATTAAAAATAAAAGCTAATATTTCAGCAAAATGTAACATGAAAATGATACATTTTTCGGTAAAAAGATTGAAAATGTCTTTGTTTCCGAGAGGATTTGAAAGTGAAGTGTAAAATGTGTAAAAGCCTGTTTAATATTTAATAATATATAATAAATATGTTTTTATTTTTGTGAATGATGCAGGTCCCGACCTCGTCCACGGAGCTCAGTACGATGCTGCTGCCCCGACCCTCGTCCAATCAGAGCTCAGAGAGACGAGCCCGGACCCTCAGCGCCGCCAGCTACATCACGGACGCCATGGAGGGTAGGTCACATGACACGCTCACCAGATATGAACACGCCACCGGTGGACACTCACGGTACTGCACTACAGACCATCCAACCATGTTTCCTGTTTTCAGATTAATATAAAGCTGTTCAAAACTTTATGTTTTATGATGTTAATAATTATCTCTGTATCCATTAGTTTTATCCGACTCTGAAGCTGAAGGAGTCCTGAACATATTTACGTTTAAAAATGAGGGTCCGAGAGAGTTGTGGGAGTGTTTAGAAAGTGACAATAATCCCTAATCTTAAATACGGGATCTTTCACTGTAACACATTTGAATACCTGAAGTGTCCACCAGGGGGAGTAGAGACGAGAGACTCTGAGTCCTCCTTCTCCCTCTGTTCTGGTCCAACCCCCTCAGAGCTGGAGGAGACCCACGGCCGGCGCTGCGCCCCCTGCTGGTACGTGCTGGCGCAGCGGTTCCTGGTGTGGGAGTGCGCCCCCTGGTGGCTGCGGCTCAAGAGCGTGGTCAAAGAGATGGTCATGGACCCGTTCCTGGACCTGGCCATAACGGTCTGCATCGTCCTCAACACGCTGTTCATGGCCATGGAGCACTACCCGATGACGGACGACTTCAACAGCATGCTCTCCATCGGAAACCTGGTAAGAACCGAGCAAGACCAGGTCCAGAACCAGGGCTAGACCGGGACTGGACCAGGACTAAAACCAGAGCTCTATATGAGGACAGAAAGAGGACTAAACCTGGACTAAAACAGCACTACACAACCTCGTACAAACCACTAGAAACAAAACTAAAACCAGGTCCAGACCAGGACCTCGTCAGGTCTTCATCAGGTCTAACCTTCGTCAGGTCTAAACCTCGTCAGGTCTAAACCTCGTCAGGTCTAAACCTCGTTAGGTCTCATCAGGTCTAAACCTCGTCAGGTCTAAACCTCGTTAGGTCTAAACCTCGTTAGGTCTAAACCTCGTTAGGTCTAAACCTCGTTAGGTCTCGTCAGGTCTAAACCTCGTCAGGTCTAAACCTCGTCAGGTCTAAACCTCGTTAGGTCTCGTCAGGTCTAAACCTCGTCAGGTCTAAACCTCGTCAGGTCTAAACCTCGTTAGGTCTAAACCTCGTTAGGTCTAAACCTCGTTAGGTCTAAACCTCGTTAGGTCTAAACCTCGTTAGGTCTCGTCAGGTCTTCATCAGGTCTAACCTTCGTCAGGTCTAAACCTCGTCAGGTCTAAACCTCGTCAGGTCTAAACCTCGTTAGGTCTCATCAGGTCTAAACCTCGTCAGGTCTAAACCTCGTCAGGTCTAAACCTCGTCAGGTCTCATCAGGTCTAAACCTCGTCAGGTCTAAACCTCAGGTCTAACTCGTTAGGTCTCCTCTTAGGTCTAAACCTCGTTAGGTCTCGTCAGGTCTTCATCAGGTCTAACCTTCGTCAGGTCTAAACCTCGTCAGGTCTAAACCTCGTCAGGTCTAAACCTCGTCAGGTCTAAACCTCGTTAGGTCTCGTCAGGTCTAAACCTCGTCAGGTCTAAACCTCGTCAGGTCTAAACCTCGTTAGGTCTAAACCTCGTTAGGTCTAAACCTCTAGGTCTAAACCTCGTAGGTCGTCAGGTTTCTCAGGTCTATCTCGTCAGGTCTAAACCTCGTCAGGTCTAAACCTCGTCAGGTCTAAACCTCGTTAGGTCTAAACCTCGTTAGGTCTCGTCAGGTCTAAACCTCGTCAGGTCTAAACCTCGTCAGGTCTAAACCTCGTTAGGTCTCGTCAGGTCTAAACCTCGTTAGGTCTAGTCCTCATTAGGTCTCGTCAGGTCTAGTCCTCGTCAAGTCTAGACCTTGTCAGGTCCTCGTCAGGTCTTCGTCAGGTCTAGACCTCGTCAGGTCTGAGTTCAGTCTAGTCCTCGAGGCTCCTCATTATTCCGAGGGTTTCCTTTTCTGGAGTTGTTTATTTTCTGGAGGTGAGACTGTGACAGAATCCGCTGAAGCTGATTGGTCGATGTGGTCGTATGCTAATGCTAACGCGCTAAAGGCTCACCTGAGGACGACAGGTGTCACAGTCCAGTCTCATCAAATCCTGCCTTGAGGCTCCTCATTATTCAGAGTCTTTCTTTTTCAGGGAGTTTTCGCTGCAACTGTTTTGGTTTGTTTTTCTCGGATCGATCAAAGCAGATCCACCGCACGATACTCGGAAGTGGTTTTGAACTTTTGGGTAAAACCCAAACTGGTTTAACTTGGACTGGAACTGGTTTTGAGTGGGTTTAAACTGGTCTTGGACGGCTTTTAAATGTCTTGATTTTGGTGTTAATCTGAAACTGCATCACGCTTGGATTTAGACTTGGACGAAGGACTAAACCAGGTCTTTCTCGGACTCGTTCGCAGAAGCAGTTGCTTGTTCTTCTGTTTTTGCTGAAGTGCCCCTGAGCAAGGTCACCCAGCGCTGACAGAGCAGTGCATTGTGGGAGTTATCTCTTGGACACAGCCTTCGCTCGTCACAAAGACGCTTCATTAAAGCGACGCTCCACTCGAACTCCCACCGACAGAACAAAGACGGTTTATTACAGCGACGTCTCACTCTTTATCTGAAGGTTAAAGACCGGACTAAGACCGAGGAACGAGGACTAAACCTGGTCTTCAGGCGTTAAAACTCCAGGACTGTGGTCCAGACCAAACTGAACCAAGGTCTGGTTCATTTGGAGATAGTTCAGACTTTAGACCAAAAACAGGAAGTGACAGAATACTAGCAAAGAATAAACCAGGTTTGAAACCACTAGTTTGGTTCAGTTTTGGTTCAGTTTGGTTTAGTTTGGTTCAGTTTGGTTCAGTTTGGTCCAGTTCGGTTCAGTTTTGGTTCAGTTTGGTTCAGTTTGGTTCAGTTTGGTTCAGGTTTGGTTCAGTTTGGTTCAGTTTGGTCCAGTTTGGTCCAGTTCGGTTCAGTTTTGGTTCAGTTTTGGTTCAGTTTTGGTTCAGTTTTGGTTCAGTTTTGGTTCAGTTTGGTTTAGTTTGGTTCAATTTGGTTCAGTTTTGGTTCAGTTTGGTTTAGTTTGGTTCAATTTGGTTCAGTTTGGTCCAGTTTGGTCCAGTTTGGTTCAGTTTGGTTCAGTTTGGTCCAGTTTGGTCCAGTTTGGTTCAGTTTGGTTCAGTTTGGTTCAGTTTGGTCCAGTTTGGTTCAGTTTGGTCCAGTTTTGGTTCAGTTTGGTTCAGTTTTGGTCCAGTTTGGTCCAGTTGGGTTCAGTTGGGTTCAGTTTGGTTCAGTTTGGTCCAGTTTGGGTTCAGTTTGGTTCAGTTTGGTTCAGTTTTGGTCCAGTTCGGTCCAGTTCGGTCCAGTTGGGTTCAGTTGGGTTCAGTTGGGTTCAGTTTGGTTCAGTTTGGTAAATGGTAAATGGTAAATGGCATGCATTTATATAGCGCTTTTCATGCCCTGCTCGGGCACCCAAAGCGCTTTACATCATGCTTCCATTCACCCCATTCACACACATTCACACCTGGGGCAGGTGGAGCGGCGGGCTGCCATACACCATCTTCATCATCTACACCACCTTCTCCAACCACCACCAAACTCACCTCTACAATCACTCACATTCATACACCAGTGCTGTGGCACTGGAGGCAAGGCGGGTGAAGTGTCTTGCCCAAGGACACAACGACAGTATGAACAGGAGGGAGCAGGAATCGAACCGCCAACCTTCCGGTTATTGGACAAGCAGTAGCTCAGTTGGTAGAGCAGTTTTGGTTCAGTTTGGTTCAGTTCGGTTCAGCCTCAGTTTTATCCAATCAGAGCAGGGCCCTGTTGTTTACGTTAGTCACGGTAAAACGGACCAGGTCTGGACCAGGACTAGGTCTGGACCAGGTCTGGACCAGGACCAGGTCTGGACCAGGACTGGACCAGGACCGGGTCTGGACCAGGACCAGGTCCTGTTTGTTACGGAGTGATGCGGTTACGTAACAGAGTTGGACTGAGGCCGTGGTCGATGCAGCTCTCTCTGAACCAGGTCAATATTTCCACAGCTTTAGCTCAGTTCCACCGGATGCTGCTGTGGGTCATGTGATCTACCGGAGGCTCTGACCATGTGACTCTGACCATGTGACTCTGGCCATGTGACTCTGGCCATGTGACTCTGACCATGTGACTCTGGAGCAGTGTCAAAGAGGGTTTTAGAGTGAAATTAAAAATCCAAAGATGGCCGTGGTGATATTATATAAATATGTCTCCTTGTTTAGTCCTGATCCTGTGTTTTTGTCCCGGAGCCTGGAGTCCTTCTGATCCGGTCTGAGCTGATCCCGTTTGTGCTGAGTCATGTTTCACTCGACGCTGACTCACAGTGTTTTTACTGAAAACAGCTGTTTGTCCAAAAAACATATGTCATCGCTTTTAATAATCCTCTTTTTCAGCTGTTTATCCTTCTGCTCCTGCTCAGACCTCGACCAGAGCCAGAACACACAAGGATTTAACATTTAGACGTTTAACTTTCACAAACAAAACCCGCCAAAGAAACACGTCTCTCGAACCCTAACCCTTCACTTTAATGTTTCCCAAAGCTACAGGACGATAAAAACTACTACATAAATAAATAAATAAACTTTTTCTAAACACAATTCCCTAAAATATGAGAAAACAGGATAATAATAGACATCAAAAAACAGAATAAAAGAACCAAAATGATAAACTGACACAGATAAAACTGACTCAAAAGCATCATAATCCCAGGAACTTTAAAATGAAAATAAATAAACATTTAAGTTTTATAAAAAAGCTTTTCATGACAGCACCAAAAGTAAAAAAAAGAGTCAGCTCTTAACAATAATTGATTAAAAGAAAAGATGAAACAAAGCTTTGAGCTGATCTGGTTTATATTCATTCATTTTCTACCGACTAGTCCTGTTTGGGGTCGCGGGGTCGTGCTTTATATTTATATTTTATTTTGTATTTCCAGGTGTTCTCGGGGATCTTTACTGGTTTATATTTATATTTTATTTTGTATTTCCAGGTGTTCTCGGGGATCTTTACTGGTTTATATTTATATTTTATTTTGTATTTCCAGGTGTTCTCGGGGATCTTTACTGGTTTATATTTTATTTTGTATTTCCAGGTGTTCTCGGGGATCTTTACTGGTTTATATTTTATTTTGTATTTCCAGGTGTTCTCGGGGATCTTTACTGGTTTATATTTTATTTTGTATTTCCAGGTGTTCTCGGGGATCTTTACTGGTTTATATTTTATTTTGTATTTCCAGGTGTTCTCGGGGATCTTTACTGGTTTATATTTATATTTTATTTTGTATTTCCAGGTGTTCTCGGGGATCTTTACTGGTTTATATTTTATTTTGTATTTCCAGGTGTTCTCGGGGATCTTTACGCTGGAGATGGTCCTGAAGATCATTGCTCTCGACCCGTATTATTATTTCCAAACGGGTTGGAACATCTTCGACAGCATCATCGTCTGCCTCAGTCTCATGGAGCTGGGTTTATCTGACGTCGAGGGCCTCAGCGTCCTCCGCTCCTTCAGACTGGTGAGTCCTGGTTAGACCTGGGTTAGTCCTGGTGAGTCCTGGTTAGACCTGGGTTAGACCTGGTGAGTCCTGGTTAGACCTGGTGAGTCCTGGTTAGACCTGGGTTAGACCTGGTGAGTCCTGGTTAGACCTGGGTTAGACCTGGTGAGTCCTGGTTAGACCTGGGTTAGTCCTGGTGAGTCCTGGTTAGACCTGGGTTAGACCTGGTGAGTCCTGGTTAGACCTGGTGAGTCCTGGTTAGACCTGGGTTAGACCTGGTGAGTCCTGGTTAGACCTGGGTTAGTCCTGGTGAGTCCTGGTTAGACCTGGGTTAGACCTGGTGAGTCCTGGTTAGACCTGGTTTAGTCCTGGTGAGTCCTGGTTAGACCTGGGTTAGACCTGGTGAGTCCTGGTTAGACCTGGGTTAGTCCTGGTGAGTCCTGGTTAGACCTGGGTTAGACCTGGTGAGTCCTGGTTAGACCTGGGTTAGTCCTGGTGAGTCCTGGTTAGACCTGGGTTAGACCTGGTTTAGTCCTGGTTTAGACCTGGTTTAGTCCTGGTTTAGACCTGGTTTAGTCCTGGTTTAGTCCTGGTTAGACCTGGTTTAGTCCTGGTTTAGTCCTGGTTTAGTCCTGGTTTAGTCCTGGTGAGTCCTGGTTAGACCTGGTTTAGTCCTGGTGAGTCCTGGTTAGACCTGGGTTAGTCCTGGTGAGTCCTGGTTAGACCTGGGTTAGTCCTGGTGAGTCCTGGTTAGACCTGGGTTAGACCTGGTTTAGTCCTGGTTTAGACCTGGTTTAGTCCTGGTTTAGACCTGGTTTAGTCCTGGTTTAGTCCTGGTTAGACCTGGTTTAGTCCTGGTTTAGTCCTGGTTTAGTCCTGGTTAGACCTGGTTTAGACCTGGTTTAGTCCTGGTTTAGACCTGGTTTAGACCTGGTTTAGTCCTGGTTTAGTCCTGGTTTAGTCCTGGTTTAGTCCTGGTTAGACCTGGTTTAGACCTGGTTTAGACCTGGTTTAGACCTGGTTTAGACCTGGTTTAGTCCTGGTTTAGTCCTGGTTTAGACCTGGTTTAGTCCTGGTTAGACCTGGTTTAGTCCTGGTTAGACCTGGTTTAGTCCTGGTTTAGACCTGGTTTAGACCTGGTTTAGTCCTGGTTTAGTCCTGGTTTAGTCCTGGTTTAGTCCTGGTGAGTCCTGGTTAGACCTGGGTTAGTCCTGGTGAGTCCTGGTTTAGACCTGGTTTAGACCTGGTTTAGTCCTGGTTTAGTCCTGGTTTAGTCCTGGTTTAGTCCTGGTTAGACCTGGTTTAGTCTTTAGTCCATAATATGAACTTCTTTTTCTTTAGTTGTGTGTGTTTCTTTATCTCTAATATAAATAATATTTTTA
The DNA here is from genome assembly GCA_036850595.1 of Rhyacichthys aspro. Taxonomy (NCBI): domain Eukaryota; kingdom Metazoa; phylum Chordata; class Actinopteri; order Gobiiformes; family Rhyacichthyidae; genus Rhyacichthys; species Rhyacichthys aspro. The sequence continues at coordinate 19,339,167 of CM072167.1, read as the reverse complement.
TTTAATAATAATATATAATACAAATGTATTATTTATTTCCAGTTGCGTGTGTTTAAACTGGCGCGCTCGTGGCCGACTCTGAACACTTTGATTAAAATCATCGGGAACTCGATGGGAGCTCTGGGGAACCTCACCCTGGTCCTCGCCATCATCGTCTTCATCTTCGCAGTCGTCGGGATGCAGCTGTTTGGGAAAAACTACCAGGTACCACACCACACCTGTAAACTCACCTGAGCAGGTAACACACCTGTAAACTCACCTGAGTTAGTAACACACCCGTAAACTCACCTGAGCAGGTAACACACCTGTAAACTCCCCTGAGCAGGTAACACACCTGTAAACTTACCTGAGCAGGTAACACACCTGTAAACTCACCTGAGTTAGTAACACAGCTGTAAACACACCTGAGCAGGTACCTCACCTGAGCAGGTACCTCACCTGTAGGAGGTTAAGATGGAGGCTTTAACCAGTTACAGCCAGTGTTTACATTTCTTCTGCACATGCTCAGATGCGTCCGTCCAGATCGACACAGCAACATAATGTTTTGTGGAAGTATCTGCTGCAGCTACAACATAAAGAGGAACGTGTCGAACTGTTTCTCGTGATTAGAACAGTGCTGTGAGTGTGATCGTTGGTCTTGACCCCTGACCCCTGACCTCTGACCTTCTGCAGGACTGTGTGTGTAAGATCTCCAAAGACTGCTCGATGCCTCGCTGGCACATGAAGGACTTCTTCCACTCGTTCCTGATCGTGTTCCGGGTGCTGTGCGGCGAGTGGATCGAGACCATGTGGGACTGTATGGAGGTGGCGGGGCAGCCCCTGTGTATCCTGGTCTTCATGCTCGTCATGGTCATCGGGAACCTCGTGGTGAGTCCACACGCACCGCTGTCACGTCTGAGAACTGAGAACACATCGACGCCACTGATCGGTTCCTGACGGTTCTGTGGAAAAAAGTAGTAAACAACAGCAAATCCTGTTTAATGTGTAAACACAAAATAGAATTAAACTATTCACTATTTAACAAACGCATAGAAGATAACATTCACAAAACTGGTTTGAACCAGATGTGAGGAACATGAAGAGTTCTGAAGCTTCATCCTGAGCCTGTTTCATCTCAAATGGAGAAGAATATTTATTCATAAAACAGTAGAATAAGCCTGTTATTTATATTTATTTAAGACTCTAGTGATATTCAACACTACGTTACTCTGTCCAGAGGTTATGGTCTATGCCTGGTTCCAGGTCACGTGCCCTCACTTCCCTCTCGTCCCTCGGTCCATTACGGGTCTATGCTCCTCACATTATCTTCACGCTTCATTTAATCCATGTAACAGTCCACATCAGGAAATGGAACCGATCAATGAAGCTCCATTTATGTGCATTAATATCACTCCAGCAGAAACATTACAGGTTATCAATAATCTGTTCATGTAAACAGGTTAGACAGGGTTCAGACGGATCTGAACGGGTTTTACGTGGATCTGAGCAGGGTTCAGACGGATCTGAACGGGTTTTATGTGGATCTGAGCAGGGTTCAGACGGATCTGAACGGGTTTTAGTCGGATTTGAAGAGGTTTAAGTTGGATTTAAACAGGTCTGTAGGTGGATTTTGGTCAGGTTTTAGTTGGACTTCCTGTACAGTAAACGTCATGGGAAAAGCCTGTATATTTGATTAAGTGTAGAAAGTGTGATCCTCTGAAGTCCGCTCTGGTCCGGATCAGGTCCAGATGAGGTCCGGATCAGGTCTGGATCAGGTCCTTGTGTCACAGGAAGCACATTGTAGTTAAGTCTTTCACACTCGGCTCCAGTTTCTCTGAACGACGACAGATTGGCTTTATTCAGGGCTCGGTTTACGCTGTGCTCAGTTTACACCCGACTCACTGGAGTCTACGGAGGTCTACGGAGGTCTACGGAGGTCTACAGAGGACTACAGAGGTCTACAGAGGCCTACAGAGGTCTACAGAGGGTCTACAGAGGCCTACAGAGGTCTACAGAGGACTACAGAGGTCTACAGAGGTCTACAGAGGACTACAGAGGTCTACAGAGGCCTACAGAGGTCTACAGAGGTCTACAGAGGACTACAGAGGTCTACAGAGGCCTACAGAGGTCTACAGAGGTCTACAGAGGGTCTACAGAGGTCTAGAGAGGTCTACAGAGGTCTACAGAGGACTACAGAGGTCTACAGAGGCCTACAGAGGTCTACAGAGGGTCTACAGAGGCCTACAGAGGTCTACAGAGGACTACAGAGGTCTACAGAGGTCTACAGAGGACTACAGAGGTCTACAGAGGCCTACAGAGGTCTACAGAGGTCTACAGAGGACTACAGAGGTCTACAGAGGCCTACAGAGGTCTACAGAGGTCTACAGAGGGTCTACAGAGGTCTAGAGAGGTCTACAGAGGTCTACAGAGGACTACAGAGGTCTACCGAGGCCTACAGAGGTCTACAGAGGTCTACAGAGGGTCTACAGAGGTCTAGAGAGGTCTACAGAGGTCTACAGAGGACTACAGAGGTCTACAGAGGCCTACAGAGGTCTACAGAGGCCTACAGAGGTCTACAGAGGACTACAGATGTTTGAGTCGGCTGGGATTTGAACTCACGACTTTCTTGCTGTGAAGCAGGAGCACTAAACACTCTGAAATGCTTCCAAGTTTGAAGCATATAAAACACAGTAAATACCAGTACTTAATAACTAAATATAACACTTTATAATAACTTAATAAAACAGTAGTTAAGCATTAATAGATGTGTAATAAACTATAACTTGTTATAACTATTTATAGATACTGAAATATCATTCATGTGTAATAATAATTACATTTGGGTTTACTGTTAAGACTAAAACATTTATAACAATGTTTATAACGTAATAGTGATCATTAATGTTGGATTAATGGTTTGTAAATGATGTATCAAGGATTAATGAAGTGAATCAACTAATGCTTAATAGTGTGAGTTATTACCTAAAACACATAGTAAAGTTTTAATAAGACTTGAACAGGGTTTGTTTGACGAATCCTGCAGGAGTTTGTTCTTGTTCCTGACTCTGAACCTGAAACAAGAGAGACTTTCACTGAGAGTATTTACATTAAAACATGATGTTCCTGGAGTATTTCACGTTAGTGTCGGTGGCTCCGGCGTGGACCGGAGGAACAGCGGCAGGTGCAGGAGCTGCAGACTCAGGGAAACGCTCGGAGACCATCGTTTGTCACAAAAACCAGAAGCATCTGGAGCCGACGCAGAACAAACGCGTCATAAATCCACAGACGCAGAGAGTTTAATGAATCTGGACAAATGAGCCGTGTCACCTTCACAACCAGACTCTACAGCTGCAGCAAAACAGGTTCTACTGAGGTCTGAGACTAGACCGGGTTCAGACCGGGTTACACCGGGTTTAGACCAGGTTTAGACCAGGGTTAGAGTAGGCTTAGACCAGGGTTAGACCAGGTTTAGACCAGGTTTAGACCAGGGTTAGACCAGGTTTAGAGTAGGTTTAGACCAGGTTTAGACCAGGGTTAGACCAGGTTTAGACCAGGTTTAGACCAGGGTTAGAGTAGGTTTAGACCAGGGTTAGACCAGGTTTAGACCAGGGTTAGACCAGGTTTAGAGTAGGTTTAGACCAGGTTTAGACCAGGGTTAGACCAGGTTTAGACCAGGGTTAGACCAGGTTTAGAGTAGGTTTAGACCAGGTTTAGACCAGGTTTAGACCAGGGTTAGACCAGGTTTAGACCAGGTTTAGACCAGGTTCAGACCAGGTTTAGACCAGGGTTAGACCAGGTTTACACCAGGGTTAGACCAGGTTTAGACCAGGTTCAGACCAGGTTTAGACCAGGGTTAGACCAGGTTTACACCAGGGTTAGACCAGGTTTAGACCAGGTTTAGACCAGGTTTAGACCAGGTTTAGACTGTGTGTCTGGATGTGGCAGAGGTTCCACTGAAACTCTCTCTTTCTGATCCTGTTTGGTTTGTGGACTACATTTCCCAGAAGGCTTTGCTCCTGTGGTTTGTTGTGACTGAAGACGGCCACAAGAACAGATCGAGTTTCACTTCAGACCGCTACATCTGTTCTGTGATTACACCCAGGACAAAAACCTGTTCAGATCCAACTAAAACCTGTTCACATGAGCACTTTCACAGTTTTAAATAAAACCCTGTCGTGTCACGTTTGAGTAAATCCTGGAGGTGACGGAGTGAACCTGAAGACTCCAGGTGTGTGTTTCAGTCGAGGAGACGGTCTGGGCTCAGAGGGAAAAGTTTGTGCAGCGCTGCCTTTAAAGCACCTTGAACTGAAGCAGAACGAAGCTGAGTCATGTGACCTGTGACCGGAGCGAGTCATGTGACCACTGTCTTCTTCTCTTTCATCAAACTGAACCGACTCCTGCTGCTGAGGCCGGGAAACCCCTGAGAAGCACTGAGGATGATGAGTTTAGAAAGAAGAGTAGGAGTCTGTCAGGTTTTATACAGATCTACAGCTGACACCTTTAAACCAGGTCTAAACCAGGTCTAAACCAGGACTAAACCAGGTCTAAACCAGGTCTAAACCAGGTCTAAACCAGGTCTAAACCAGGCCTAAACCAGGTCTAAACCAGGTCTAAACCAGGTCTAAACCAGGACTAAACCAGGTCTAAACCAGGTCTAAACCAGGTCTAAACCAGGTCTAAACCAGGCCTAAACCAGGTCTAAACCAGGTCTAAACCAGGTCTAAACCAGGACTAAACCAGGTCTAAACCAGGACTAAACCAGGACTAAACCAGGACTAAACCAGGTCTAAACCAGGTCTAAACCAGGACTAAACCAGGTCTAAACCAGGACTAAACCAGGTCTAAACCAGGACTAAACCAGGACTAAACCAGGTCTAAACCAGGACTAAACCAGGACTAAACCAGGACTAAACCAGGTCTAAACCAGGACTAAACCAGGTCTAAACCAGGTCTAAACCAGGACTAAACCAGGACTAAACCAGGTCTAAACCAGGACTAAACCAGGTCTAAACCAGGACTAAACCAGGTCTAAACCAGGACTAAACCAGGTCTAAACCAGGTCTAAACCAGGACTAAACCAGGTCTAAACCAGGTCTAAACCAGGTCTAAACCAGGACTAAACCAGGTCTAAACCAGGACTAAACCAGGACTAAACCAGGACTAAACCAGGTCTAAACCAGGTCTAAACCAGGACTAAACCAGGTCTAAACCGGAACTAAACCAGGACTAAACCAGGTCTGAACCAGGTCTAAACATTCCCTGTTAGACTCTGGTCACCGCTTGTTAATATGTTTTTGTTTAATCCTAGTTTTTATGAATGGAGCCTGAGTTGCTCTCTGCTGTTGTCATGTGGTCATGTGATCAGCAGAGCCTCTGTGATTGGTTGTTTGCTATGATTGGTGTTTACTGGTTTATTCTCTTGTTCAAATCCAATTAAAACCAGTTTAAACCTACTTTTGTGAAGCCAAAGTCAAGTGAAGAGTGTCTGGGTCAGAGGTCGTAGGTCAGAGGTGTCATGTATTGACCCAGTGAGTCTCTCGGTCACAGTTACGTAACAAACAACAGTTACAGAGGAAAGGAGAGAGGAGAGGAGAGAGGAGACAAGGAGAGAGGAGAGAGGAGAGAGGAGACGAGAGAGGAGACGAGAGAGGAGAGAGGAGAGAGGAGAGAGGAGACGAGAGAGGAGACGAGAGAGGAGAGAGGAGAGAGGAGAGAGCATGGTGCTACAGAGTGGGCGCCGTGTGGATTATCTGACAGTTTACTCTAGTAATATGAATAATAGCATTTATGTGATTTTGTAGCGTCACCATGGCAACGTGGTGGTCAGACCTGGTTTAGACCTGGTTTAGACCTGGTTTAGACCTGGTTTAGACCTGGTTTATATAGTTCAGTGGAGGTCTGAGTGGAACCTGAGCCGGTCTTGAGTGAGCAGTGGTTAAGGCTCGGTTACAGTTTCATTATTAAAGACCAGACTGAGACTCAGAGGGTCAGCAGCAAGCATTTCATTAAACCAGGTCTGGACCAGGTCTGGACCAGGTCTGGACCAGAGCTAAACCAGCTCTAAACTAGGCTTTAGCTGGACAGGTTTTAGTTGGATTTAGTTCCTGCTGTGACTTTATCGACACAAACACAAACAGATCGATGTTGTTATGGCGATATTTCGACCAATGACCTTCCTCTTTCCAATAAACCAATAAACACCAATCACAGCAAACAACCAATCACAGAGGCTCTGCTGATCACATGACCACATGACAACAGCAGAGAGCAACTCAGGCTCCATTCATAAAAACCAGGTCTAACCCAGATCCAACCCAGATCTAACCCGGGCCTATCCCAGGTCTAACCCAGGACTAAACCAGGTCTAAACCAGGTCTAACCTGGGCCTAACCCAGATCCAACCCAGATCTAACCCGGGCCTAACCCAGGTCTAACTCAGGACTAAACCAGGTCTAAACCAGGTCTAACCCAGGTCTAACCGAGATCTAACCTGGGCCTAACCCAGGTCTAACCCAGGTCTAACCCGGGCCTAACCCAGGTCTAACCCAGGTCTAAACCGGGCCTAACCCAGTTCTAACCCGGGCCTAACCCAGGCCTAACCCAGATCTAAACCGGGCCTAACCCAGATCTAACCCGGGCCTAACCCAGGTCTAACCCAGATCTAACCCGGGTCTAACCCAGATCTAACCCAGATCTAACCCGGGTCTAACCCAGATCTAACCCAGATCTAACCCGGGTATAACCCAGGTCTAACCCAGGTCTAACCCGGATCTAACCCGGATCTAACCCAGATCTAACCCAGGTCTAACCCAGATCTAACCCGGGTCTAACCCAGATCTAACCCAGATCTAACCCGGGTCTAACCCAGATCTAACCCAGGTCTAACCCAGGTCTAACACAGGTCTAACCCAGATCTAACCCGGATCTAACCCGGATCTAACCCGGATCTAACCCGGATCTAACCCAGATCTAACCCAGATCTAACCCAGGTCTAACCCAGGTCTAACCCAGGTCTAACCCAGATCTAACCCAGGTCTAACCCAGATCTAACCCAGGTCTAACCCAGGTCTAACCCAGATCTAACCCAGATCTAACCCGGGTATAACCCAGGTCTAACCCAGATCTAACCCAGGTCTAACCCAGGTCTAACCCAGGTCTAACCCAGATCTAACCCAGGTCTAACCCAGGTCTAACCCAGGTCTAGTTAAAGTAGTTACAGTTTATGAAGTAAATGAGGCTTGTGGAGGCTCTTGGGCTTGGATCGGTCGCTGAGGTCACATGACCCTGATCGGTCGCTGAGGTCACATGACCCCGATCGGTCGCTCAGGTCACATGACCCCGATCGGTCGCTCAGGTCACATGACCCTGATGTCTCTGTCCCAGGTCCTGAACCTGTTCCTGGCTCTGCTGCTGTCGTCCTTCAGCTCAGACAACCTCTCGGCTCCAGACGACGACGGAGAAATGAACAACCTTCAGATCGCCATCAAACGCATCGCCACCGGACTCACCTGGTGCCGCATCCAGGTAAGACCTGAACCAGACCCACCTGAACCAGACCCACCTGAACCAGACCCACCTGAACCAGACCAGACCCTCCTGAACCAGACCAGACCCTCCTGAACCAGACCAGACCCTCCTGAACCAGACCCTCCTGAACCAGACCCACCTGAACCAGACCCACCTGAACCAGACCAGACCCACCTGAACCAGACCCACCTGAACCAGACCAGACCCACCTGAACCAGACCAGACCCTCCTGAACCAGACCAGACCCTCCTGAACCAGACCTGTGACATCAAACAGAAGCTTTATTTCTTGTTTGACTCATTTTGTTTTTGCAGGTTTTTGACTTCTTCAACGGGAATCTGAAGAAACGTCGACAAAAACGAAAAGAGGCGCTGGCCATGATGAAACTGAAGAGACTGAGCAGCCTCCACGCAGAGTCCAACGGCGCCGTCATAGGTCTGAACTGGTTTTGATAGGTTTTCAGGGG